>JAXQQM020060825.1:0-48717 GCA_034641835.2 Pinus albicaulis | reverse complement strand
GGGTTGAGAAGGCAAGGGAGACGGGGGTGCTAATGCTGGAGGAGATGGAGAACCAGGATATGGATATGGATAATAAGGAGGTTGGGCAACATTGTGGTAAACAGGTTGGGAAAAATGGGGAGGCATGCCATATCCTAGATACATGCTACTGGGAGAGGGAAAAGTGCCAGAGGAGCTAGCCCCTTCCTGAGGGAAACCATAAATCATGGGAGGAATAGTGTATGGATGATAAAGGGCTCCAATGATACCGTTGGTGGCATGGGATGCCCCTGGTGCATTGGCACCACCGGGTCTAGGGAGATCAGGTAAGACAGTATAAAAATAACCATACTGAGCGTAGATCATGTCATATTTTAATGAAATCTGGAGAGAAGCTTCTTCGATTTGAGGGAAATGCGATGCAACATCTTTGCCAATAGCAGGCAAAAGGGATCTAAGAAAATAGTCCATGTAGACAAGGTCTTCGAAGGTAGGGTCTCGACATAGGCTCTTTCTTCTCCGCCATTCCAGGAAATGATCGGATAGGTGGGTCACAGACGATTGACAGAAAGAGGTCAAAATTTCAGTACCAGTGTCAAAATGAAGGGGAAGCTAGAAATAAGACAGAAAAGCCTGGGAAAGAGTCGCAAAAGTGGTGTGAGAGGAGGAGGGCTGATCGACATACCACTTATAAGCTTCGCCAGTAAGCATATCTTGGTACAACCGAAGATGGACAGAGTCATCGGTAATGGAGTTAGACGAACACCACATGTAGAAATATCGAACATGATTAGTAGGATCTTCTCTAGCAAGACCTTAAAACTTGGGGATGTCAAAAGGGAGCTTGGTTGGCAGAGCAGGCCAACTAGCGTCATGGCGTATGGGGTCATTGATCAACTGCTTAAAATCAAGAAGAATGAGCCCTGCCATATAGAGGAGCAACAGAGAAGTCGAGGTAGTTCATTTTGTGGTCCCACTAGTGGTATTCCTATCATTACGGTCGGGGCTACCACCAGCCTTAGGTCCTGAACCATACATGGTGAAGGTGGGAGGGGGAGAACCGATAATGGAACCTGAAGGGGAACCCAATGAACCAGAAGAGGAGTCATAATAAGGACTCAGTGAAGGACTAACTCAGATCCTACATGGAGGAGTAAGTATTCCTAATGGAAACTAAGGATGAAGGCTAAGAAGTCTCTGAGATAAACGCCTTGGGGGCGTAATGGTGAAACAACAAACACGGATCACAAAAGGAAGATAGACCAACAAGGGCAAGGAGGTGTAGGATCAAATGATTACAATGTCAAAACAAGGGAAGAGAGGTGTAGGATCAATTGATTATAATGTTAAAGTCTTTGCCTGGCAGTGTTAAACAAGAGCTTCTTCACTTAGGGTGTGTGTGTTAAGTGTGTTAATTTTAATTTTTAAACCCAGACGGTTGTAGAGAAAAAATAAAAAGTGTGTTGTATAACTGTAAATAAATCCACAGATAACAGTAAATGAATCTGAATATAACAAAAAATAAACATCTAATTATGAATTAATCTAAACCGAAGGAGGCAGGCCTCTCAACGACTAGTCTATGGGTGGGAAAAAATATATTCAAAACACACCAAAATATCCAATGGATCTAAAGTTGGGAGGGACAATGATCTAAAGGTCAAATCTGCTGGAAACAGGCGCAGAAAATAGCAAAAAACTAGAGGGAAAAGTGTTGCAAATGAGGTGGTGAAAGGCTACAATCTGGAGGGAAACGGAGGGGACCTAAGAGGAAGACCCAAACAAAACTAAAAAGAGGTGTTTTGGATGGATGAATAACCAATCTGAAATGGATATAAGGTATAGGATCAGGTCTAAAAAATGGATGAACACACTAAAATTTCAGACAACCAGCTTCAGCTAAACTCCTTCGAGAAAGGTGGAAGGGTATTGAAGCCCTAGGGGGCTAGGTTCCCAATTCAATGAGTAAAAAAAATAAGTACAGGACCAAAACGAGTAGAGACAGATGTTAGAAAACCCTGAACAGAGGCCCAGACAAACCCAAAAAAATCTCAGAAAAATTCCTGCAAAATGTTCAAGTCACAGTTTCTGACCTCATTTCTGCAGAGCTCGCAGGTTTGGGGTTGTTTTCTGCACCCTAAAGGCCCAGGTCACAGGTTTTGGACCACAAAGTGTGACCTTTACTTCTAGCACTTTTGGGAATAGGTTTACGAAAAAAATTTTGTCTCAATTGCGGCTGATGCATGTCTCCTGCGCAATAGGTTTGGAAACACACGGAAGTTAGAATTTTTATTTTTTTAGGGTTTTATAGGTTAAACACAACATCAAGAAAATAAAAACAAGAAGCTGAAGAAAAATCCTAGGGTTTGAAGCATCTAGTCATGCAGGGATCTGAAAAACAACAGAGATCATAATCATAAACCCTTGTGGAGTCGCCAGTTGTTAGGATGAATTCTAATCGCAAGTCTACGAAAAAAGCTCACTTTAGCCGTACATAACAAACAACCCTAACATCAAATATGGCTGCCAATTTCTTTAGATCTGCAGTTAGTTAAGTAAGATAAATGCTATAAAATCTAGATCTATGCAGTAAAAGACATTAAGCAGTAAATAAAAGCAAGAGTTGCTCCATGCATCAAATAGACAATACAATAATATTTTTAAAGAATTTTTTTTATTTTGGACACCTCGAAAGGGAACATAGAAAGATGTTACCATTCCCCCTCAATGGGATGGGTTCTTGTAAGTCCTCAGCACTTCAGATCTAAGATCTCTCTCTCTTGATGGTGTAGAAAACCCAGACAAAAAATGGAACTAAAAGGGAACTCACAAGAAAAAATGGTAGCAAAATATGACAATGATGGAGGATCAAAGTCAGACCAAAAGTATAGATCTAGAGTGATCTTTAGGCAACAAAAGGTAGTGAGTGAATGGGAAAACCCTTCTATTTATAACAAAATATTGAGTTAGTCTAGATATTGGTGCATAGTTAAAATATTATTAACCAAATCTAGATCCAACTTTTATGAAATATTTTATTATATTTGTTGGAGGGAAAAAGAATTTGAGTTTGGTCAAATCCATTTATTTGTAAATAGTAAATAAATAAATGATTTATTTATTATTTTAAGGATGTGGTTGAGTAATAATTAAATAAATAGTGATTTATCAAATTATTTATAAATTATTTGGTCAAATTTAACAAGGAATATTATTTAAATAAGGTTTAAATAATTATTCCTAGAAAATAATAAGATAAATAATGATTTATCTAATTAAGTTTCCCGTTCTGGGTAAAATATGACCATGAATATTAACCAAAATGTTGTTTAACTAATTATTCCCTGAGTAAAATCAAACAAATATGGATTTATTTAATATTTCCTCATGGGGTTCCCTGTTTAGACCATAAACAACTTAATAAATATGGATTACTAAGTTATTTTTCATAGTGAAAGCAATTTTTCTTAGGGTAAAATTGGTCTTACATGGTGTACATTGGTCCATCTAATAGTAACAGGTTAGATGACCAAATATTGGTGTAACATTTAGGATTTCTTAGGTCTCCATTCCAAGTGGAATCACTCCAAAATACCCTTATTCACACATTCTAAAAAACAACAAAAAATTACTACTCTAAAAACTAGAAATTCAAGAACTAATGAGCTAGCCAACCTATAAAATTCCTAATCTAATCAAGTGGAAATTAAATGGGGTAAATTTTTTTATTAACTTGAATATTCTTATGAACTAATGCAACTAGAATTAACTAAAATGAATCTCATTAACCCATTATAAAAAATAGCAAAAAATTACCACTATTTCGCTACAAGGCATTCTAGAAATCGTATATTTGTAAACTAGTAACCAAATCTAAGTAGCTCAATGATGAATATGACCTTCTAAGTTATTATAAGGATGACTAATGCTTGTGAATCTGTAAGTAACTTGAAAAATAGCCCACTTAAATCATTTAACTCAATCCTAAAACAAGAAAATCATCAATACTAAATACATAAATAAGAAAAAAAAGAATAAGAGATGCATGTGAATAAGAAGTGAAAATAACATAAATAAATTGTGCAAGAGGGATCATAGAGGCTCCTGGGATGGCCAAGCCCAAGGAGACTCTAAGTCATATGGAAGAAACTAAGCTTTAGAAGCTAAAAATGGCAACATTATTCATTATTTGAACCAATCCAAGTACATCCCTACTAAAAATGAAAGTCATTCTAGGAATTTTGAGGTCTAAAATGGACCCCCTAACGAAATTATAAAATAATAGTGGAAATAATAGAATAATATTAGATTACATCATCAAATTTTAGAGGAGAAAATAAAAAGCTATGTTTTTCAACTCATATTTTCAACATATCTCCCTATGGGTTTACTCAAATTTCAAGAAGAAACATTCATTGGATGCATAATTTGACTCCTCATCCAAGAAGTACCCATGTTTCATACTTTTTATGGACCCTACTATACGAAAAATTAGAAATACATGGAAAACGTGATTGCAATCACGTTTTTTCATGTCTTTCTCATTTTTCTTGTAGCAAGGTTCATCAAAAGTATGAAACATGGATATGCATTGGATGAGGAATTAAATTTTACATCCAACGAGTACTCCCGCTTGAAATGTGAGTAAACATTATGGAGATAAGTTGAAAATATGGTTTGAAAAAGTAGTTGTATTATTTTATTATTTTTTAATATTTTTACTTTTTTTACTCCAAAAATGGTGAATCATCCCCCATGGTTGACATCATCATCTTGAATCCTAGTAGTTCTTATAACTTTTATTTTGGTTGTACATTTTTCATAGGAGGCCCATTTTTTACCTCAAAATTCCTCTAATGGGAGCTACAAAAAACAAGTTTTCTCCACAAAAAGACTAAGAAATACATGCCCCTAGAGGAAAATTAGAATTTCTACTTATAAAAAAGGATGAGGAACCATTCTCCTTTAAAGGAGGAAGCTTTGTCCTCCAAAATTCCTCAAATAGTCGATCTGGTTCCCAACACTAGTAATCTGCAATAAATGTAAGAGAACACATTCTTGGATTTTCTCAATCATTGGAGCTCCAAACTTTCTCAATAATTTCATGATATTTTGTTCATTTATTCTCCAATATTGATCCTACTATAGAAGGGTGCAAGTCCCTAGATTATCTCCACCTCAAAATAGTCATAATTTTCCCAATGTTCTCAAATATTCTTCAAAACTAAATAATATTAGGAAAAAATATGAAATTATTTCTAAACCTTCCTAAGAACATATTAAAGCTAAAAAAATTATTAAGTGTAGAAGGAGAGATTTAATATAGCATTTATATGCCTATTAAAGGTTATATGGGCCTTTATTTATGTCTAATCTAGAGGCCCATCAGTGAGGCGATAATCCCCAATCAAGAAGCATTGTTCTTGGACATCCCGGGTTCTCACTATCCATGTCATCAGCTCTAGCTGAGATTTCCTTCCCAGAATAATATAACATTTCTAGAGGCTACGATTTTTCAAACCTTGCAAATTTGTTGAATCATCCATAGCTTCTGCATAATGGTTTTCATGTTCTCTCTCTCTCCACTCCAACCTGATTACTCAAAATTCCTCAAAATGACAATTTGGAAATGTTAGAACATTGATTGAGAGAAGTTTGTAGAATTTTGGGTCTGTTTTTATTTATTTTAAAAATCCCTCAATGCCTTGCATGGTTTTTATTTACAGATAGAGCACATTTTTGCAAGATCTCGGTAGAGAAACCATATGAATCGTGTTTCTTAGTGTGTAAAAAATTATCGTTGTGCAGGTTCGCGATGAAGGGAAACCGCGCACATCTATGGGTGGATTTTTAAAACTTGAACTCCCCCAAAAAAATTAAACCAGTGGTTAAAATTGACAATTACTCAAAATAAAATCAGTGGAATGAAGATATCTCTTTCCTCGAGAAAATTTTTCTCGGATTGGTCCATCTGTTTCCTTGGAATCAGGCTCTAAATTTTTGTGGTAAAAAACATTTTTTCTACTCTCAAATTGGTTAAAACTCAAAATGGTAAAAATGAAATTACTTTTTCAACTTCTATAGATTTTTAGGTCAATAATATATTATTTTTTATGCCTTTGACCTTTTCGTAGTCAATTTTTTATTTCTTTACCACGATTTTGAGAAGCATTGACAATTTATTGAGTGTAATGTGTAGAGTATAGGTTACAACATAAAAACGAAGCATTTTGACTATGAGAGAAATTTTATCACCTTTTTGGGCTCTCAAAAAATACGAAAAAGCGAAACCCTGAAGTTCTCTTTTAAGCCCTTTTCAAACTCTCTAAGCATGAAAATATCATCGAGTACTTGACTATTCGCACTCGTAAAAGTAAAAAAATAGTCATCTATTCAGTATAAGTTTACCCCTTTTCCATACTAAATTAGAATATTTACGAAAAAGGTATACATTTACAAAGAATGGTCAATAGAGCCTCTCTTGCGTTATTTTATCTCTTTTCGGGCTCGAGGGACTAAATTTACAAAAAAGAACACTATGGAGTTTACTTATGTTTTTCTTGTGACTCCCTAAAACTAGAAAACACTGAGGTTTAATTCTCTGGGCTCCTTAAAAATTTACGTTGAAAGAAATGAATGAGTTTTCTTTTCATTTATTTTTGAACTCTTTAAACATGAAAACTACATGAAGTTAACCATACATTGGACTCACAAAATCTAAACAGTGTAGGACTCATCAATCATGACAAGACCGAACCACTCCTTCGTAGTGTTCATAAAAAATACTTTGGAGGACTGATCTGAAGGATTAGCTTAGAGAACAAGAAAAATTTATCCTCCTTAAGCATGAAAAAAATAAAGAGGTACCTGCGAGTAATGGTGGGGTGAAATTGGGAAAATTTATTCATTTTTGCATTCATTAAAAAATAGTATGTCACTCTTGAACAGGACACTCCGTCACACATGTATCCAGGTTGGGAAATACATTTTTATTACACTTAATCAAACCTAATTGAAATCCTTAAGATAGTTTTGGGTATTATCGTTAATTCAAATGCTTCCAAATCAATTTTCGTATCGCCATGTGTTGAAGAGAAGTTCAACGTCAGTTCATGTTCCTTTGAAAAAAAATTCCCTCAATCGCATTGGCCATCCCTGAGTTAGTCCTTGCAAAATACTTCTTCAAAAATTGACATGAAGTTTTGTGTGGTAGGCCCTCCTACGACAGATCACTTCCTATCGAATTCAACTCACTATCTAGGAAGTTGATCTAAAACCCTTTTCGATACCTTGAGGCATGCATGCCTTAATGGAAAATTTCTTTCCTTCAATGAAAGGTTCTCATAATTGACCTTAAATCAAGCAATTCTATGAGTGCTCAACTTCAAATCACATAATGAAACTTCATATATTGTACTGAGATTACCTTGAGATCCATTTTCATTATTGGTGGTTTCTCTCTCACTTGTCAATGGTTCACATCAATAAGCAGTAATCAAGTGGTATCTGCCATGTTCAACTTCAGCACATTTGTTCACATGGTTAGATTTGTACTACGGATCGAGAGATGGAGATCAACACCATGTATCTAGTTTCATCCATCCAAGCTGCAAGGAGTTATGTATTCATGATTATGTAGATAGTTTCATAATAGATGGTTGCGTCCATACTGTGTCTAATATTGATATGATTCTAGGCTATTTATTTACTTTTTCATCGAGTTAGTTTTAGTCTGAGTATGGGAATTCCTACATCAGTGATGATTATATATATTGCATTGTAATCATTGAATGTTTGTTGCAGGTTTCCGACCATTGTCTACGATCCAATCTTTGGCATGATAAATTGCTTCAATATTTTAATGACTTTCCATAATTTTCACTTTATGGGGCAATCTATTACACGAAATTTTGTCACCATGACCCTTGATAGTTAAAATGGATCTCTCACCATCCATAAACATGTTTCAATTCACTCCCTTGAAACTCAAACATCTAAAACTCTTGAAGAAATTACGAATTTTGGGTAACATGGACTTTAAACCTATTTGATATGACCTGCGCACTTTTCCTATTTAGTTTCTGTGCATGCCCAATTTCTTTCATTCAAACCTGTAAAAAAACTCTGCTCTATCTTCCATTATATACTGCACATATAACTCAATGAAAATTAAAATAAAAATTAAGTTCTAGAAGTGTAATATTCTCAATTTTCCATTAGTTAATTGAAATATTAGAGTTCTTACTTTTATTACTTAGTTAAGTAAATAAAATGGTGGATGGACCAATAAACCCCATAGATGAATAAAATCCACTTTTTTGTGTGAATGTGGGTTAGTATATAGTATATCAACATCATGGAGTAATTTTTGCAGCTCATTAATGAAGGAAGAGTAGAGATTATGGAGAATAATGAGGAAGATGATGGAGATAGTGGAGGAATAAAAGTAATATCATAGAACATTAATGATGCAGTGATGGAGGAAGTGGTGCATTAAATGCACAAGTGATGGAGGAGTGGAAAGTAAATGCAAAGATCATGGAGATCATGGAGAGGCAACACAGTCTTCATGGAGACTAGTGGCCACAGGTGCAGCGTAGTTATGAGGTGGGCCAAGGCTAGGGTAGGCTCAGAACCATATAAGGAATATGACGGAAGCAAATAAAATCAGTCTGGAATTTGATATTTTATTGTCATTTGACATTTCTTTACACGCTTCAGCTGTTTAGAAAAGTATGTTGTGATTTTTAGTGCACGAGTGTTCCCAAGTGGGAATCCCACCCTTACCCACGGAGGACTTCAAGTGCCTACTATGGGAAGGATAGTTTTAGCATCCATTCATTATCCGACATTGGTGCCAAATTTATCCCCTCTCTTCTGCATATACAACTTTAGGAATTACGCATTCCTGTCTTAGGGTTTGAGAGGAGGAAGGTAGTTTCTAGAATTTCAGCTAGGAAACTAGTGGAGGATTCATCCTTTCACCTTGCACTTCCATTTAAATCTTCCAGGAGAAGCATTGTGATATCCAGCATCAGGCCATCATATTACACCTCCATGCAGTAGCAGTTCCTTCAATATTTGCACAGTCCAGTCAGGCAGACCTAAGGGAGGAAGGAAGTTCAAAGTATTTCAGCTTGGAATCCTCTGAGGGGTATTTCCCTCAATTTGGTAAGATTATTTATATCATCTATGAGCTATGTTTGATCATCTAGCAGTAGGATATAGCTTCAGCCTCCTTGACAACGCCCTCCATTCCAAAAATTGTGCAGTTTACAACTGCAACTTGAGTCGAGGAAGGAGGAGCTAGATCTCAAGTTTTTAGCTTGAGATTCTAAAGAAGGGATAAACCCTTCATGTATTGAGATTATTAGGTGCTATTGCAGCAGTTATATCATCATTTCAGCCCCATCTTAGCAGTTACCCAGGAGGAGTGCGTAAGTTAGCCAGCAGGGGTGCAGTTGGCAACCCAAAAAGGGCCGAAAATCCAAATTTAAAATCTGGCCAAACCATTTCTGGGTTTTTCTAGGGTTTTGGAGTAGAGTCCATGTTTAAAATCCTAGATCTTCCTCAGCAATCCAGTAACCTCCCACAGATGATTTTTTTCCTAGCAACAGTAGTTTCCAGCAACAGTAGCAGTAGCAGCACAACATTCCTAGTGCTAGTTTTCATTAGTGTGTTTCAACCTCTTCTTGTTGGCTTGAGTACATCTTATCTCAAGAAATGTGTACTTTATATTTGTTGTTGTTTATAATTATATGAATCAACTATTTCTACTAAATATTATAATGTCTTGATGTAATTTCCAGCTGCAGCATATTTCCGACATTCTCTAGATTTTAGTGTTATATCCCTGTTTTTATTATTTGGAATTTTTTAAATGTTCTATATTCCCATATTTTCCATTTTGGAATATTACAATAACCTTTTTGGCATAATATATCCCAACTATAAGATTCTTGGTCATATCTATTCGAGCCTTACCCCTCACAACATGGAACTAATTCCCTGTCATCAATGAACCCTAATCCCACTCTTAGTGGATGCCATCCTTCTATTTTGTATCTGAAACCTCCTCTATTTGTCCTATAAATTGAGTAGAAGCTAGAGGGTTCGGGGACTTCATCAAATGTAGTATTATGCAGGTGAATTTATATTGGTAAGCATGTCACCCAAGGAGAGGATTTGAGGAATTTGGGAACAACCTCATGACATCAAGGCGATGGTTTTAAGGCTCTTCTTTATCTTTGAATTAATACACAAGAATCATTTTTTCTATTTTATTGGCTTATTTAAATGGTGAATTACATATTCTTTTATGTATTAATTAAGATGATATCAATTTCTAATCTCTTTTATCATTATATTAATATGTTTTTGAATCATTATATTTCATATGCCTTTGATCTCTTTTATGTTTGTGATTGCAGGTCTTATCAATAATTGAGGAGTTTTTTCAGGATGGATCGGGGATATCCATAAATTATTTCGCAAATCAATAAGGGAACCATTCTCCTTCTCTAGTTTTTATATGTTTGTTATTCAATTGTTTGTTTGTTTCTAGCGTTCCCTTAGGAATCTAGGAAGATCACTCCTGTCTGTAAGATGTATTTGTCTGTGTAAAAGTAAGCCAAGGAAGGGGGAATACTTAACTCAAAAATATTGACACACACAACCTTGGTGATAGTGTAAGGACCATAGTGAAGTGAACAAAACTTATAATTGGGTACTATAAAGCAATAATTATACAAATGCAACCAAACCTTGTCTTCCACCTGAAATTTGTGTGGCACTTAGTGTTGAGCATGGAATTTCTTATCCTTATTATTGGCTTTCTATAAAATATTATGAACCTATTGACATAGGTGCTAAATCAATTCAATAAATTTTGTGTTTTTGTTATGCTCATAATGAGAATGGGAAGATTCCACCTATTTGGACGCAAGGTGCAATGTTATTTTCATAATACCCAATGCATGGAAGCCCAAGCCCACATGAAAATGGTTTCAGCAGGTTGAGTGATACAGGGTTTTTTTGTATATTTTATGAACATAAGGGATACTTTCATCCCATGGGAATGGGTACCTGGATTTGTAAATTCACAATATATGTATGATCATCCTATTGATTACCATTATCTAGCCATAAGTTTAGGGTGGAAGGTAGTGGATTTGGTAAGATTGGTTTCCAATAGTCATAAGAGGTTCAACAAAAATGTGCTTATGAACCTACTATCCTAAGCTAATATGATGGTCTTTGGTATCATAAAATGTACCCACACCTTTTTGAAGAATATCTCGGTAGTGGCCTCAGTTATGATATTCCTCTTGTAGGTTGTCAAAATGGTCATCTTAAGAAATCGACCAATAACCATGAAGACACAGTTGATTCCCCTCTTGGTTGAAGGAATACCAGACATGTAGTGCATCAATATGGATTCTTAGTGGATGTAGGGAATACACATACAAGTGTATAGGCCTTGATTCTTAATGGTTGGTTTTTCAATGGCATGGGTAGAGAAAAGCTTCATATACTTGTTGACATCCTTATGAATTTTTGGCCAATATAAATAATTTAATGGAATAACCACTATATTTTCCAAGAAAAATTTTCCTACCATCCGAGTATAGTTAGCTTCCAAAATCATCTTTTCACACTCACTCAAGGGATACAAAGATGGACCATATGGGATAAAAATATTTCCTAAAGATGAAATTCAATGATGGTAATTATTGTGCTCGGAATTTGGCAAGTAGTAGAAAATTCAATATCACTCTGATATAGTTCGGACCACTCGAACATCGCATGTCTACATGAGTAGAGAACCATGATTAGTGCTACAACTAGAGGTCAAAGAAGGAAGTCAATGATGTGATTGTTGCTTCATGTCTTACATTTAATATTCAAATGAAATTGTTGCAAGTATGTGGGCCACTTTTGGTGGTGTTAATTATGCAATTTTCCTTGTTTATGTGTGAACTGCAGAGGTCTATGATCAGTGAGTATGACCATCTCCTTCCAGACAATGTAACTCTTTAACTAGAAGTGGGATTTCATAATGAAATATATTTCATTGTCATAGGTTGGGTGCTTATATATGACATCTGATAGTGTCTCACTATGGTAGGGCACCAGATGACTGTGCTGAGTGAGAACTACACCCACAACATATTTTGAATCATGTATCTCAATCTTAAAAGGTTATTGCATATCTAGTAAAGAGATAATTATGGATGAGAACATGTGGTGTTTCAAATCATTGAAAGATTGTTATCAGAACTTTCCCTGGATGAATTTTTATTTCCCACCACCCTCTATCACTTGGATAAGGAACCATGCAATATGGGTGATTCCCAACACATACCTATGATAAAATTTGGAAAGGCATAAAAACATTCGAATATTATTTAGTGTGGTCAAGTTTGGCTAGTCATGAATGATCTGAATCTTCACTACATCCACATGCACACCATACCCATCAATAATGTAGCCTAGGTATTTCACCTTGATGCATGTTGAAGGATAATTTATCCAAGTTAGTGTATAAATTGTGCTACAGTAGAGTGTGAAAGACCTGCTAAATATGTTACAAGTGTTCTACCCAAAATTTTTGAAAATGAGGATTTTATATAGATATACCACCATAAAAAAATGAGTGAAATTCCATAATATATCATCCATAAACCTCATGAAATTTTTTGGGGAATTCATCAAACCAAAGGGCATGAGTGGGGCATGACCAACCATTCAAAAGGACCTTTTTTGAACTTGAAAGTAGTCTTCCGTACATTGTTTTTTCTACTGAGACCTGGTGGAAGTGGGACTTCAAATCAATCTTATTGAAGTACTTGACCCTTTTGAGATATTCAAGAAGGTCATCAATTCAAGGAATTGGCTTCCAGTTCTTAACTATGATTTTATTCAGGCCCTTATAATAAATGCATAGTCACTAGGTCCCTTCATTATTTTGCATGAGTACAATTGGGCTTTCAAAAGTTGATGAGATCAGTCAAATGTTCCTTTTTTCGTGCAACTATTGAATATGGTGCGTGATTTCATAATTTTCTAGAAGAGAGTGGTAATAGATTATCCAATTGGATAGGGCTTCATTGAGGCTTAGATATGTTGAATGCTTGACTTGACATTGCAGAGGTACCTAGTGTGTGAGGAGAAGATGTAGTTGTATTCTTCCATGGAATTTTCCACTTGCTTCAATTGCAAGAAGAGGCCCTGTGTGGAGGAAATGGATTTGGTTGGGACATTTTTCTCACTTTGAGAGATAATCGAGAAGAAAAAAAAATTATTTGTTTGGGAGATGACCTTCCTGAATTTATTAGTATATATCAAAGTAATGGTGGTAGGTGTTAGGAATCTGTAATTTTAGCAGATTGGTGAGACTAAAACTGCAGAAGCAACATTATTTCAACCAACTTTGGGATTCTAGGATCTAGCCCTTGTGAATCCGGAGAGGGATCTCTCCAATAAGTGCAAAGATGGATTTGTCTTTGAAGTTTTGGGTAATGATATTAGGCTAGCTATGAAGGAAAAGGGTTTGTTTTGTTTTTGGATGGTTGAGCATGAATACTGTTTGAGGTGGAAAGTCCTAAGTGCAAAGAGTTTCAAAGGCGGAGAAGTTGCAAGTGAATGGAACAGCTAGGCTAAAAAGATAGATATAACACTAGTTTTTAGTCCATTGGACTATGGAGTCATAACAGGGCTTTAATTGAGCAACAATATCAAGAGTGATCCAAGGGGAAATTCATCTACATCACAAGATTATTGAGATTTAAAATGATGGAATGGGAACAATAAAGTGTTGTAGGGGTGGAAACTGATAATAATTTCACAAGGGATTTATAGTCATTCCAAACAAGAAAATCCTCTTAAGTAATTGTTTAAAACCAACCAATGGCAGGGCTAACCATTGACCTCTTGGGCAGGTTTGTATTAGAGCAGCTTAATTGACAAAAAATCCAGTAATCCACATAATTACCTTCAGAAAGTATGAAAACATATAAGAGAAGACAGAGTGTAAACTTAAGATTAGATAAAGTACTTTTAAAACTAGTCTTCTTTTAGTCGATACCAAGGGAAACTTTCAGAATATGCTTTTGGAGAATAGAAGCTAGAAACAGGGCAAACCATCACTTTTCTAGTCTAACTTTAATAAGAAAATAAGGAAAATAACTTTCAAGATTTTTTTTTAAAGAAAACAGTAGGACGAGGGAACTCCAGCATTCCTAACTGCTTAAACTGTATTAAATCATTCTTAAACAAACAAATTGGAGGAAAACACTGAGATAAAGCTTTTCAGTCAGAGAAGGTTACTGATATATAGTAGGTCCTAACTCTATAAATGATGTTATTTATCAGAGAATACTGAACAATATGACATACATAGAAGGAAAAAAAATAACAAAGAAAGGGACACTTCACCAGTGATATAGATCAGGATACCAAGAAACAACTTGTTATTGATGTCAAACCAGTTACAGTCTTCAAGTCCAATGTTTCAGTTTAGTAATCATCTTCACTATTCAGCCTAACTACTCTATCACAAGCAGAGATCCAAGGGCCAGTGAACACTATTTACAATCAGAAGTTTAAGCTCAAATGTATTTCAAAGTTCTGCAACCAACCCCTCACTCATCTTCTGCAGAAGTATATATAGAAGAATGAGGAGGTGAGATTTGATAAAATATCTCCAATTACAATTAATATAGACTTAATGGCTTCTTGGCCCTTGGGGGGTTCAATGAAGAAAATTTCATACATATCCTCTGTATTAAATTATTTACATAAAGATTTAAGCTCGGTGGGAGCTTTTGTTGACCTTTGAGGCTCTATGTGGCGTCGAAGTAACTCTGCAGATGTTTGTCATTAATTTTCCTTGCAGAAGTAATTTTCTGGCTACGCTGAGGCAAATATCTTCATTTAATCAATAACTTCGGCCTCTGATTGAGTACTTTGAGGCACAGGTGGAATTTTAGTAGTTGGGAGGAATCAATTTGCCTAAGATGTGGTGGTGGAGGTTTTCCTATCGATAAAACACTTCAGATTTTCTTTAAACTGTGTTTTACTTGGGGATTAGGCTTTTGATGATTGTTCTTAGCTGTGATCCCCACAAAATTTGTCTTTAATCCTCTGTTCTGATAAATTTTGGTCTTCGTCACTGATACTCTCTGACTGCGCCCAATTAATGGTTTTTGCTGATGTACATGGTTGCGCAGGGGTGATATGGCATCAATGCCTGAAGAAACACTGATGAAACATGAATCTTGATCCTGTGAAGGATTTTCTTTGCTGAATTGGGGGTGGGAGGATCGTCACCCTCTGCCTTTGAAATTTCCTGAGTTATGGCGAAAAAACCATAGAAACCCTACACAATACAGAAAATATTAGAAAATCATGCATATATAGGTTTATTGCTATAGAGGACATGTGGACGAAGCGTGGTCGTTGGATGGCATCATCCAACAGTCAGGATTGATCGGGAGAAGGCGTAGTGAAGGCGGAAGAAAATTTTGAATCAGGGTCGTCGATCGCGCAGAGATCGACGATCGAGAGTGGAAAATGGAAAGTAAAAACATGAAATGTTGACTGGGCGACGGAAGTGGGCGATGAAATATGAACCGTCGATCTGCAGATCAGATCAACGAAAAAAATTAATTGGATGTTGTGCCGTAGCCCAGTTAATTGTCGGGCATCTTTGGTGAGCGATAGCCGTTGGATGGCCAGCCCCAGATCAGACGGTGGATGCCAATATCACGTGGGGGCCACGTCCGAACGTTAACGCGCGATGGACGGCGATTTTATGAACAGTGCCCAGGATGCATGTCGGCCAGTGTATGGAATCACTGTTGATCAGAAAAAACCACCCTTGCCCCAAAGGCGGTGCGATAGATACCACGCAGTTTTCAGAATGGTGAGTGGAATGTGGGGACCACAGGAGAGATGGAATCCGTGCCGCTGATCTGCAAATCAGATCGACGGTGGGGATTGACTGGGGGTTTTTTAACCGGCGGAAAAGTTTATAACATAATAAAAATCGAAAAATTCATATAACCAAAGGTTTTATATATATTTATAATGCAGCTTGGTGCCCGACTACGGAGCCGAGGGTTATATGAAGGGTAATATGACCGGGGTTAAAAAAGGAGGGGCTAAAGACTAAAATACATATAAACATGCATTTCAATGGTTTAGAGGGGTTTCGATAAGGCAAATAAGGAGTCTTTAAACCTTATCAAAGGGTTTTGATGAAGGGGAAAGGGAAAAATCATGAAAATGAGGGATTTTTCATGGGAGATGAAAGGGTTAAAATGAGGTTAGTTTTGGAAGAAAGGAAGGGGGAAAAAGGTGCTTGCAGCAGTATTGTTCCTTGGGAATCAGCAGGATTTTTTAGTATGAGAAAAGGAACAACAGTGAAGATTTGGACAGAGGAGAGGCATGAGGCCTACAAGAGTCTTCAAGAGCCAACACTTTTTAGCAATAAAATTTGTTCCTTGAAGGCTCAAAAAGTTTTAGCCACTTTTTGCTATAACAAATTTTGTAGGTGGCTAACAGTGGCTCCACTTGGGGATGGTGCCTTCTTGAAGGCATCAAGAACTTTAGACTTGCACTCTCTGGGAGGTAACCCGTGCCTGATCCATTGGGCTGCCCTTCCTTTGCTGGGATGACTTTTTTTCTGAAAACATATTAGCAACCATAAAAATAATGGATCTTTATCAATACAAGCTTCTACCTACCCAATCCTACTGATCTAACATTTTTTTCTTCATTAGAGTGCATTTGGATTGGAAAACTCTTTTACAACATTTTATTCTTTTGAAAGCATAAAACTAATCTAATTCTACTCCTTATTTCTCCCTGAACTCAGATTAAACAGTTGAGTTCAGATGCTTCTCTACCTATTCTACTATCTGTTGGGATTAAACTGTCCAACAGACTTTATTCTCTAAATTCTACAACAGAAATTGAAAAGCACTCAAGTCAGGATTGAACAGTCTAACTTGATGCTGGTCTATGGCATAAGAGACAAGCTGCACATAGACATTTATTTTGTATAAAATTTAAACAAAATGGGAGGCTTGATATCTGAAAGTTTCTTATCATGGCCTTCTCTTTTTACAGCTCTATTTTTGCTCTTGTTTGAGTTGTTTCTTCCTTTTTCTCTGGTTCAGATTTTGAGCTAATTAGAACCAGATTTCCTTATTTTTGACTCAGAAAAAATAAAACAAATTTGAGTCATCTCTCTTTAGAAACTTAGGTTCAGATTTGAAACATGTTTGAACCTTTAATTTCTATCCTAATCTATCTACTGATAAGCCAAGATTAAATAGTTTGGCGAATCGAATTCACTATCCTATCAGCAGAAAATTTAAAGCTAATTAGTCAAGATTAGGTTGTTTGACTAACTAGAAGTGTGTTTTGTAGGAGTGGCATTTGAGCTTGCACACTTTCAGATTTGTTTCTCTTTTTTTTTTTTTTGGTATGGGGCTATACCTTTCTTGTTTTGACAATCTTCCCTCTTTTCTTTCTTTTCTTTGTTTTTTGTATTTTTGAATCTTTGATTTTTCTTCAAAGTAGAAAACAACAACTAATCTACATGCTCAAACCTGAGCTTTATTGATATTCCTATCTAACCTATTCTAAACATGGAGTATTTACATTTATCATATGATACAAAAATGCCAATGCAGCCAGCTGAGTAATGTCAAGAAGAAGTAGAAATTATGGCTGCTTGTCAGAGGTATCCATAGAACATATTGAAGATTAACCTTCAATATCAAGGCTATCATAGAAGGTGACAACTTTTCATGTCTCTGGCTCTTGCAAAGGATCACTGCTTGATAATTTGAGCCAGTTGGGATTTCCACACACTCTTCCATAGGATCAAAAAAGAAAAGATGAACGTTCTCTTCCTTTTGGTCCTCCATGTCTGGTAGATTGTCTGCTTCCAAGACTTCAACTTTGAGGAGCATATCTTTAGAAAGTTGTTTGGAAGCATCATCATCCTTAACCTGCATAATAACAAACAGTGAAATATATTCTTTCTCTAAATTTATGTTTGCTTCTAATATAAATTCAGGTTCTTTGAATGGCAGATTGATATCAATGAAGGGAGAAGTCTCTTCTTGGGAAGATGGTATATCCACAACAGGATAGTCTTGTATTTGTTTCTCTTCCTCTTCTTCATCATCATCTGAACTGGAGGACTCATCATATTTGGCAGTGTTGTCCTCTTGTAGCCCTGGTATGCTTGGATTCAGTGGGTTGAACTCTGTGAAGAGATTATTATATTCTTGAGTGGGGGTGTATTCAATGGTTTCATCTTGCTCAAAAATTTCTTCTTTACTCTTCTCTTCACCTTATGAGTTGAAAGGCTGCTGATTCCCAATTAAGTGAAAGCTTTTTATGATGGATCGAAAAGGATGATTGTGACTTTCAAGCTAATGATGGTGAGACTCATAACACCAATCAAATGATGGTTTCCCTGCATGATTAGTTTCTTCTTGGAAATCATCATCATCATAAGACTAATTGAAGTTTGAAAATTTATTAAGATAAAAAATTTCATTAGTCAAATATATTGGGATGTTAGTAGGTCCTTCTTCATTCTGATCCACAAAATAAATTTCTAAATCTGTACAACAAAGTTCTCTATGTGAATGGGCAAGAGTGTTTGTTTTGCAAAAATTTTTAGAGACTGATTGTTTATAAATAGTCTGATCTATTTCCTTCTCTGTCAAAGGGGAAGATGTTTCCATATCCCTTTGAACAGAAGTACAACAATTTTCTGTCTCTTGTGAAGACTGAATTTGAGGTTGGATGTCTTCTTGAGCCTCAGCTACAAGGGATGATGAATCAATATTTGAGTTTTCAGGGATATCTTGAGGGATGTTATTTATTTCTTGGATCATCTCTTCCTCAATTGATTCATCTATGTTCTTAAAATTTTTCAATCGGAGATTAAACTCATGAATGGCTATTAAAAGATCTTCAGGATGCATCTCTTCCAAAGCTTCCTCATTATCTATAATGTGTTGGGTGATGTTTTGTGATGGATCATAATATATTGCACCCAATGATAATGATGTAGTGTTTTCTTTATAGTTCTCATAGAACACATATTCAAGGTCCCTTAAAGAAAACAAACTACTATATCTCAAGTATTCATACCAATCCCTAGCTTTTCCTTCTAATGTTAACATGAACATTCTCATTAGGCAGTCTTCATGCCATTCAACTTTCAACCTCCATACATGTATATGAAATTTGATGAGATGTAATAGAGGGTCATAAAGCTATTCACCTTGAAACACAGGTAGGTTGTCATCCCAATTCACCTGGGGCATCTTATGGGGAAACCCAGGGATATGATCTCTACTCATTGGGGCATATCTTCGTTGTATTCTTGGAATCATATTTGTAAATCAAGAAAGAGGTCACTGTGTCTGGTCAATCAGTTCAGGGTCTTCTACTAATGGAGTCATTTGGTCTTCTGGGAGTTTCAGAGTGTGGAGTCTCTAGGTGGAATATTTTTAGCTCCTAAGGAGGTAAAATGTTTAATGGTCCACCACCATATACCAATCTAAAGAGATCATGGGTACTCCGAGTCTTAGCAGTATTTAAAATGAAAAAGACTCAAAATCCCCAGTGGAGTTGCCAGATATGTTGGTTGCTGGTGGCTCAGCTGTCAAACAGAACAATTGTCATAAAACCAGGGTTTATCTAGAGTTTTAAGATGTTTTTGAACTTTTATTAACTTATAATTCCCCAGTGGAGTCGCCAGAAATGTTAGCTCCCTGTAATCAACAAGATTGGCAAAGTCCAATCTCAAGGAGAAACATCGTTTCAACCACTTTGGGATTCTAGGATCTAGCCCTCCTGAATCCAGAGAGGGATCTCTCCAATAAGTGCAAAGATGGATTTGTCTTTGAATTTTGGGGTAATGATATTAGGATAGTTATGAAGGCCAAGGGTTTGTTTGTTTTTGGATGGTTGAGCATGAATACTGCTTGAGGTGGAAAGTCCTAAGTGAAAAGAGTTTCAAAGGTGAGAAGTTGTAAGGGAATAGAACAGCTAGGCTAAAAAGATAGATATAACGCTGGTTTTTAGTCCATTGGACTATGGAGTCATAACAGGGCTTTAATTGAGCAACAACATCAAGAGTGATCCAAGGGGAAAGTCATCTACATCACAAGATTATTGAGATTTAAAATGATGGAATGGGAACAATAAAGTGTTGGAGGGGTGGAAACTGATAATAATTTCACAAGGGATTTATAGTCAGTCCAAACAAGAAAATCCTCTTAAGTAACTGTTTAAAACCAACCAATGGCAGGGCTAACCATTGACCTCTTGGGTAGGTTTGTATTAAAGTAGCTTAATTGACAAACAATCCAGTAATCCACATAATTACCTTCATAAAGTATGAAAACATATAAGAGAAGACAGAGTGTAAACTTAAGATCAGATAAAGTACTTTTAAACCTAGTCTGCTTTCAGTCAACACCAAGGGAAACTTTCAGAATCTGCCTTTGGAGAAAAGAAGCTAGAAATAGGGCAAACCATCACTTTTCTAGTCTAACTTTAATAAGAAAATAAGGAAAATAACTTTCAAGAACAATGTTTAAAGCAAACAGTAGGATGAGGGAACTCCAACATTCCTAACTGCTTAAACTGTATTAAATCATTCTTAAATAAACAAATTGGAGGAAAACATTGAGATAAAGCTTTTCAGTCAGAGAAGGTTACTGATGTACAGTAGGTCCTAACTCTATAAATGTTGTTCTTTATCAAAGAATAGTGAACAATATGACATACATAGAAGGAAAACAATAACAAAGAAAGGGGCACTTCACCAGTGATATAGACCAGGATCCCAAGAAACAACTTGTTATTGATGTCAAACCGGTTACAGTCTTCAGGTCCAATGTTTCAGTTCAGCAATCATCTTCTCTATTCAGCCTAACTAATCTATCACAAGCAGAGCTCCAAGGGCCAGTGAACACTATTTACAATCAGAAGTTTAAGCTCAAATGTATTTCAAAGTTCTGCAACCAACCCCTCACTCATCTTCTGCAGAAGTATATATAGAAGAATGAGGAGGTGAGATCTGATAAAATATCTCCAATTACAATTAATACAGACTTAATGGCTTCTTGGCCCTTGGGGGGTTCAATGAAGAAAATTTCATACATATCCTCTGTATTAAATGATTTACATAAATATTTAAGCTCGGTGGGGGCTTTTGTTGACCTTTGAGGCTCTGTGTGGCGTCGAAGTAACTCTACAGATGTTTGTCATTAATTTCCTTGGCAGAGTTTCCTATTTGGCTGTGTTTTGAGACAAATATCTGATCTTGATCAATAAATTTTGCCTATGATTGAATGCTTTGAAACACGAGGTGGCATTGTGGTAGCTAGAGGGATCAATTTGCCTCAATTGTGGCGGTGAGTTTTCCTGTTGATAAAACACTTCAGATTTTCTTGCTTGTGTTTTAAATAGGGGATTAGGCTTTTGATAAACATTCTTAGCCGTGATCCCGGAAAATATGCTTCCATCCTACGTACGGTTTCATTTTGATCTTCGTCAGCGATACTCTCATTTTGCACGATTCATGGTTTTTGCTAATGTATAGGGCTGCGCAGGGGCGATGTGGCATCAATGCCTGAAGAAACACTGATGAAACATGAATATTGATACTGCGAAGGATTTTCTTTGCTGAATTGGTGGCGGGAGGATCGTCACCCTCTGCCTTTGAAATTTCCTGAGTTATGGCAAAAAAACCATAGAAACCCTGCAAAATACAAAAACTATTAGAAAATCCTGCATTTATAGGTTTATGGCTGCGGAGGACATGTGGAGGAAGCATGGCCGTTGGATGGCATCATCCAATGATCGAGATTGATTGGGAGAAGTCATAGAGAAGGCGGAAGAATATTTTATATCATAGCCGTCGATCGTGCAGAGATCGACGGTCCCGAGTGGAAACGGAAAGTCAAAGCGGAAAATGTTGACTGGGCGACGAATCAGGGCGATGAAATATGGGCCGTCGATCTGTAGATCAGATCGATGGCGGAGATACTCCAATGACCGCGTCGTAGCCTGGTTATCTGTTGGGCATCTTCGGTGAGCGATCGTCGTTCGATGGGCGGCCTCAGATCAGACGGCATGCATCAATATCACGCTGGGTCCACGTCTGAATGTTAATGCGCGATGGATGATGGTTTTGTGAACAGTGCCTAGGCCACATGTCAACCGTTGAATGGAATCGCTGCCAATCGGGAAAAAACCACCCTCGCCCAAAGGCGGTGCGATGAATACCGCGTGGTTTTTGGAATGGTGAGTGGTTGGCGAGGACCACCAGGCTGACGGACTCCGCGCCGTTGATCTGCAAATCAGATCGATGGTGGGGATTGACTGGGGTTTTTTAACCGGCGGAAAAGTTTATAACATAATAAAAATTGAAAAATTCATATAACCAAAGGTTTTATATATATTTATAATGCGGCTTGGCGCCCGACTGCGGGGCCGAGGGTTATATGAAGGGTAATACGACCGGGGTTAAAAAAGGAGGGGCTAAAGACTAAAATACATATAAAACATGCATTTCAATGGTTTAGAGGGGTTCCGATAAGGCAAAGAAAGAGTATTTAAACCTTATCAAAGGGTTTTGATGAAGGGGAAAGGGAAAAATCATGAAAATGAGGGATTTTTCATGGGAGATGAAAGGGTTAAAATGAGGTTAGTTTTGGAAGAAGGGAAGGGGGAAAAAGGTGCTTGCAACAATATTCTTCCTTGGGAATTAGTAGGATTTTTTAGTATAAGAAAAGGAACAACAATGAAGATTTGGATAGAGGAGAGGCATGAGGCCTACAAGAGTCATCAAGAGGCAACACTTTTTAGCAATAAAATTTGTTTCTTGAAGGCTCAAAAATTTTTAGCCACCTTTTGCTATAACAAATTTTATAGGTGGCTAATATGGTGTTAGCTCCACTGCAATCATCAAGATTGGCAAAGTTCGATCTCGGGGAGAAACATCGTTTCAACCACTTTGGGATTCTAGGATCTAGACCTCACGAATGCAGAGGGATCTCTCCAATAAATGCAAATATGGATTTGTCTTTGAAGTTTGGGGTAATGATATTAGTCTAGTTATGAAGGCCAGGGGTTTGTTTGTTTTTTCGATGGTTGAGCATGATTACTGTTTGAGGTGAAAAGTCTTGAATGCAAAGAGTTTCAAAGGTGAGAGGTTGCAAGAGGGAAGAAAAGCTATGGCTAAAAGATAGATATAACGCTGGTTTTTAGTCCATTGGGCTATGGAGTCATAACAGGGCTTTAATTGAACAACAACATCAAGAGTGATCCAAGGGGCAAGTCATCTACATCACAAGATTATTGAGATTATAATGATGGAATGGAAACAATAAAGTGTTGGAGGGGTGGAAACTGATAATAATTTCACAAAGGATTTATAGTCAGTCCAAACAAGAAAAGCCTCTTAAGTAACTATTTAAAACCAACCAAGGACAGGGCTAACCATTGACTTCTTGGGCAAGTTTGTATTAAAGCAGCTTAATTGACAAACAATCCAATAATCCACATAATTACCTTCAGAAAGTATGAAAACATATAAGAGAAGACAAAGTGTAACTTAAGATCAGATAAAGTACTTTTAAACCTAGTCTGCTTTCAGTCAACACCAAGGGAAACTTTCAGAATCTGCCTTTGGAGAATAGAAGCTAGAAACAGGGCAAACCATCACTTTTCTAGTCTAACTTTAATAAGCAAATAAGGAAAATAACTTTCAAGAACAATGTTTAAAGCAAACAATAGGACGAGGGAACTCCAACATTCCTAACTGCTTAAACTGTATTAAATCATTCTTAAATAAACAAATTGGAGGAAAACATTGAGATAAAGCTTTTCAGTCAGAGAAGGTTACTGATGTACAGTAGGTCCTAACTCTATAAATGTTGTTCTTTATCAGAGAATAGTGAACAATATGACATACATAGAAGGAAAACAATAACAAAGAGAGGGGCACTTCACCAATGATATAGACCAGGATCCCAAGAAACATCTTGTTATTGATGTCAAACCAGTTACAGTCTTCAAGTCCAATGTTTCAGTTCAGCAATCATCTTCACTATTCAGCCTAACTAATCTATCACAAGCAGAGCTCCAAGGGCCAGTGAACACTATTTACAATCAGAAGTTTAAGCTCAAATGTATTTCAAAGTTCTGCAACCAACCCCTCACTCATCTTCTGCAGAAGTATATATAGAAGAATGAGGAGGTGAGATCTGATAAAATATCTCCAATTACAATTAATACAGACTTAATGGCTTCTTGGCCTTTGAGGGGCTCAATGAAGAAACTTACATGGGTGCACTCTGTATTAAATGTTTTACATAAAGTTTAAGCTCAGTGGGAGCTTTTGTTTACATTTGAGGCTCTGTGTGGCGTCGAAGTAACTCTGCAAGTGTTTTTCATTAATTTCCTTGGCAGAGTTTCCTCTTTGGCTGCATTTTGAGACAAATATCTGATCCTGATCAATAAATTCAACCTCTGATTGAATAATTTGAGGCACAGGTGGCATCGTGGTAGCTAGAGGGATCAATTTGCCTCAATTGTGGTGGTGGAAGCGCTCCTGTTGATAAAACCCTTAAGATCTTCTATAAATTGTGTTTTAAATCAGGGATTAGGCTTTTGATAAACATTCTTAGCCGTGATCCCCGGAAATATGTCTTCCATCCTCTATCCTAGTTCATTTTGATCTTCATCACTGATACTCTCTGACTGTGCCCGATTCATGGTTTTTATGATATACAGGGCTGCGCAGGGTTATGTGGCATCAATGCTCCATGAACGATTGATGAAAACGTGTTTTTAACACCCTGTGATGATTTTATTTGGCGAATCGAAGGTAGGAAGATCGTCATCCTCTGCCTTCGAATTTTCTTCACAAATGGCGAGAAAACCATTTAAACCTTGCAAAATACAAACAAATATTAAAAAATCCTGCATATATAGGTTTATTTTTGCGGAGGACATGTGAAGGAAGCGTGACCATTGGATGGCATCATCCAATGGTCAGGATTGATCGGGAGAATGTGTAGTGAAGGCGGAAGAAAATTTTGAATCAAGGTCATCGATTGTGCAGAGATCGACGGTCGGGAGCGGAAAATGGAAAGTCAAAACGAGAAATGTGGACTGGCCAACGGAAGTGGGCGATGAAATATGAACCGTCGATCTGCAGATCATATCGACGGCGGAAATTAATTGGATTCTGCGCTGTAGCCCGGTTAACTGTCGGGCATCTTCGGTGAGCGATAGCCGTTGGATGGCCTGCCCTAGATTAGACGGTGGATGCCAATATCGCGTGGGGTCCATGTCTGAACGTTGATGGACGGTGGTTTTATGAACAATGCCTAGTACACATGTCGGCCAACGTATGGAATCGCTGCCGATCGGGAAAAAACCGTCGTCGCCCAAAGGTGGTGCGATGAATATCGCGCGGTTTTCGGAATGGTGAGTGGAATGTGGGGACCACCGGGGAGACGAACTCTGCACCATCGATCTGCAGATCAGATCGACGGTGGAGAATGATTTAAAAATGGAACCAGCGGAAATGTTATAAAATAATAAATCCGACGATTTTTGATACATAACCAAGGCTTTAAACTTTGGCCGGGAAATATTTTATTTGAAGTGGATAGGCGCCTGTCTGCGGGGCCGAAGTTTATATGAAGGGTAGTACGACCGAGGTTAAAAAAGGAGGGGCTAAAGACTAAAATACATATAAAACATGCATTTCAATGGTTTAGAGGGGTTTCGATAAGGCAAAGAAGGAGTCTTTAAACCTTATCAAAGGGTTTTGATGAAGGGGAAAGGGAAAAATCATGAAAATGAGGGATTTTTCATGGGAGATGAAAGGGTTAAAATGAGGTTAGTTTTGGAAGAAGGGAAGGGGGAAAAAGGTGCTTGCAGTAGTATTCTGGCTTGGAAATCAGCAGGATTTCTGAGTTCTGAAGGGAAACAACAGTGAAGTTTTGGACAGAGGAAAGGCATGAGGCCTTCAAGAGTCTTCCAGAGCCAACACTTTTTAGTAATAAAATTTGTTCCTTGAAGGCTCAAAAATTCTTAGCCACCTTTGATATAACAAATTTTATAGGTGGCTAACAGTGGCTCCACTTGGGGATGGTGCCTTCTTGAAGGCACCAAGAACTTCAGACCTACATTCTCTGGGAGGATGACCTGTGCCACATCCATTATGTTCTCTGGGGGACTGATCAGTTGCCTCATCCATTGGGTTGCCTTTATTTCTATGGATGATGTGCTATGAAATCATATTAGCAGCCATAAAAATAATGGATCTTCTATCAACAGGCTTTCTACCTACCCAATCCTACAGATCTAACATTTTTTCTTCATTAGAGGGCACTTGGATTGGAAAAATCTTTTACAACATTTTATTCTTCTAAAAGCATAAAACTAATCTAATTCTACTCCTTATTTCTCCATGGACTCAGATTAAACAGTTGAGCCCATATGATTCTCTTCCTATTCTACCAATCTGTCAGGATTAAACAATCTAAGAGATTTTTATTCTCTAATTTCTACAACAGAAATTCAAAAGCATTCAATTCAGGATTGAACAGTCTAACTTGATGCTAGTCTATGGCATAAAAACAGGCTGCACAGACATTTATTTTGCAGAAAATTTAAAACAAAATGGAAGGCTTAAGATCTGAAAGTTTCTCATCATGGCCTTCTCTTTTTACAGCTTTGTTTTGGCTCTTGTTTGAGCTACCTCTTCCTTGTTTTCTGGTTCAAATTTTGAGCTAATTAGAACCAGATTTACATCTTTTTTGACTCAGAAAATTAAATAGATTTGAGTCATATCTCTTTGGAAACTTAGGTTCTGATTTTGATCTTGTTTGAACCTTTAATTTCTATCCTAAACTATCTACTGATAAGCCAAGATTAAACAGTTTGGCAGATCGAATTCACTATCCTATCAACAGAAAATTTAAAAATAATTAGTCAAGATTAGGCTGTTTGACTAACTAGAAGTGTGTCTTGTAGGAGTGGCATTTAAGCTTGCACACTTTCAGAATTTGTTTCTCTTTTTTGGTATGGGGATATACCTTTCTTGTTTTTACCATCTTCCCTCTTTTCTTTCTTTTCTTTGTTTTTGTATTTTTGAACCTTTTTTTTTCTTCAAAGAAGAAAAAAACAACTAATCTACATGCTCAAAATTGAGCTTTATTGACATTCCTATCTAACCTATTCTAAACATGGAGTATTTACATTTATCATATGATACAAAAATGTCAATGTAGCCAGCTGAGTAATGTCAAGAAGAAGTAGAAACTCTGGCTGCTTGTCAGAGGTATCCATAGAACATATTGAAGATTAACCTTCAATATCAAGGCTATCACAGAAGGTGACAACTTTTCATGTCTCTGGCTCTTGCAAAGGATCACTGCTTGATAATTTGAGCCAGTTGTGATTTCCACACACTCTTCCAAAGGATCAACAAAGAAAAGATGAAGGTTCTCTTCCTTTTGGTCCTCCACAATTGGTAGATTATCTACTTCCAAGACATCAACTTTGAGGACTATCTCTTCAGTATGTAGCTTGGAAGTATCGTCATCTTTAACCTGCACAATAGAAAACAATGAAACATTTTCTTTCTCTAAACATATGCTTGCTTCTAATATACATTCAGGTTCTTTGGATGACAGTTTGACATTAATGAAGGGAGAAGTCTCTTCTTGGGAAGATGGTATATCCACAGCAGGATAGTCTTGTATTTGTTTCTCTCCCTCTTCTTCATCATCATCTGAACTGGAGGACTCATCATATTTGGCAGTGTTGTCCTCTTGTAGCCCTGGTATGCTTGGATTCAGTGGGCTGAACTCTGTGAAGAGGTTATTATATTCTTGAGTGGGGGTGTATTCAATGGTTTCCTCTTGCTCAAAAATTTCTTCATTACTCTTCTCTTCACCTTCTGAGTTGAAAGGCTGCTAATTCCCAATTAAGTGAAAGCTTTTTATGATGGATCGAAAAGGATGATTGCGGCTTTCAAGCTGATGATGGTGAAACTCATAACACCAATCAAATGCTGGTTGCCCTGCATGATTAGTTTCTTCTTGGAAATCATCATCATCATAAGACTGATTGAAATTTGAAAATTTATTAGAATAAACATTTTCATCAGTCAAACATATTGGGATATCAGTAGGTCCTTCTTCATTCTGATCTACAAAAGAACTTTCTAAATCTGTACAACAAAGTTCTCTATGTGAATGAGCAAGAGTGTTTGTTTTGCAAAAAGTTTCAGAGACTGACTGTTTATAAATAGTCTGATCTATTTCCTTCTCTGTCAAAGGGGAATATGTTTCCATGTCCCTTTGAACAAAAGTACAATAGTTCTTTGTCTCTTGTGAAGACTGATTTTGAGGCTGGATGTCTTCGTGAGTCTCAGCTATAAGGGATGATGAATCAATATTTGAGTTTTTAGGGATATCTTGAGGGATGTTCTTTATTTCTTGGATCATCTCTTCCTCAATTGATTCATCTATGTTCTTAAAATTTTTCAATAGGAGATTAAACTCATGAATGGTTGTTAAAAGATCTTCAGGATGCATCTCTTCCAAAGCTTCCTCATTATCTATAATGTGTTGGGTGATTTTTTGTGATGGATCATAATATATCGCACCCAATGATAATGATGTAGTGTTTTCTTTATAGTTCTCATAGAACACATATTCAAGGTCCCTTAAAGAAAACAAACTACTAGATCTCAAGTATTCATACCAATCCCTAGCTTTTCCTTCTAATGTTAACATGAACATTTTCATTAGGTAGTCTTCATGCCATTCAAATTTCAACCTCCATACCTGTATATGAAATTTGATGAGATGTAATAGATGGTCATCAAAATTTTCACCTTGAAAAACAGGGAGGTTGTCATCCCAATTCACCTGGGGCATCTTATGTGGAAACCCAGGGATATGATCTCTACTCATTGGGGCATATCTTCGTTGTATTCTTGGAATCATATTTGTAAATCATGAAAGACGTCACTGTGTCTGGTCAATCAGTTCAGGGTCTTCTACCAGTGGAGTCGTTCGGTCTTCTGGGAGTTTCAGAGTGTGGAGTCGCCAGGTGGAAGTTTTTTTTTTAGCTTCTAAGGAGGTAAAATGTTTAATGGTCCACCACCATATATCAATATAAAGAGATCATGAGTACTCCAAGTCTTAGAAGTATTTAAAATGAAAAATACTTGAGATCCCCAGTGGAGTCACCAGAAATGTTAGTTGTTGGTGGCTCAGCTGTCAATAAGAACAATTGTCATAAAACCAGGGGTTATCTAGAGTTTTAAGATGTTTTTGAACTTTTATTAACTCAGAAATCCCCAACGGAGTCGCCAGAAATGTTAGGAATCTGTAATTTTAGCAGATTGGTGAGACTAAAACTGCAAAAGCAACATTATTTCAACCAACTTTTGGATTCTAGGATCTAGCCCTCCTGAATCCGGAGATGGATCTCTCCAATAAGTGAAAATAATGATTTGTCTTTGAAATTTGGGGTTATGATATTAGGCTAGTTCTGAAGGCCAAGGGTTTGTTTGTTTCTTGGATGGTTGAGCATGAATATTACTTGAGGGGAAAGTTCTAAATGCAAAATAGTTTCAAAGGTGAGAAGTTGCAAGTGAATAGAACAGATTTGGCTAAAGAGATAGATATAACGCTGGTTTTTAGTCCATTGGGCTATGGAGTCATAACAGGGCTTTAATTGAGCAACAACATCAAGAGTGATCCAAGGGTAAAGTCATCTATATCACAAGATTATTGAGATTAGAGTGATGGAATGGAAACAATAAAGTGTCGGAGGGGTGGAAACTGATAATAATTTCACAAAGGATTTATATTTAGTTCAAAAAAGAAAATCCTCTTAAGTAACTGTTTAAAACCAACCAAGAACAGGGCTAACCATTGACTTCTTGGGCAAGTTTGTATTAAAGAAGCTTAATTGACAAACAATCCAGTAATCCACATAATTACCTTCAGAAATTATGAAAACATATAAGAGAAGACAGAGTGTAAACTTAAGATAAGATAAAGTACTTTTAAACCTAGTTTGCTTTTAGTCAACACCAAGGAAAACTTTCAGAATCTGCCTTTGGAGAAAAGAATCTAGAAACAGGGAAAACCATCACTTTTCTAGTCTAACTTTAATAAGCAAATAAGGAAAATAACTTTCAAGAACAATGTTTAAATCAAACAGTAGGACGAGGGAACTCCAACATTCCTAACTGCTTAAATTGTATTAAATCATTCTTAAATAAACAAATTGGAGGAAAACATTGAGATAAAGCTTTTCAGTCAGAGAAGGTTACTGATATACAACAGGTCCTAACTCTATAAATGTTTTTCTTTATCAGAGAATAGTGAACAATATGACATACATAGAAGGAAAACAATAACAAGGAAAGGGGCACTTCACCAGTGATATATACCAAGATCCCAAGAAACAGCTTTTTTATTGATGTCAAACCAGTTACAGTACTCAGGTCCAATGTTTCAGTTCAGCAATCATCTTCACTATCCAGCCGAACTAATCTAACACAAACAGAGCTTCAAGGGCCAGTGAACACTATTTACAGATAGAAGTCTTAAGCTCAATTACATTACAATGTTCTACAACCAACCCCTCACTCATCTTCTGCAGTAGTATATATAGAAGGATGAGGAGGTGAGATCTGATAAAAGATCTAAATTACAATTAATATAGACTTAATGGCTTCTTTTCCTTTAAGGGGCTCAATGAAGAAACTTACAATAGGTGTATTCTGTATTAAATGTTCTTACATAAAGATTAAGCTCGGCGGGAGCTTTTGTTGACCTTTGAGGCTCTGTGTGGCGTCGAAGTAACTCTGCAGATGTTTATCATTAATTTCCTTGGAAAATTTTCCTCTTTGGCTACGTTTTGAGACAAATATCTGATCATGATCAATAAATCTGGCCTCTGATTGAATACTTTGAGGTACATGTGGCATTTTAGTAGCTAGAGGGATCAATTTGCCTCAATTGTGGCAGTGGAGGTTTTCCTGTTGATAAAACGCTTTAGATTTTCTTTAAACTATGTTTTACTTGGGGATTATGCTTTTGATGATTTTTCTTAGCCGTGATCCCTGCAAAATCTGTCTTTTAATCCTCTGTTCTGATAAATTTTGGTCTTTGTCACTGATACTCTCTGACTGCACCCGATTCATGGTTTTTGCTGATGTTCAAGGCTACGCAGGGGAGATATGGCATCAATTCCTGAAGAAACACTGATGAAACGTGAATCTTGATCCTGCGAAGGATTTTATTTTCTTAATTGGGGGCGGGAGGATCGTCACCCTCTGCCTTCGAAATTTCCTGAGTTATGGCAAAAAAACCATAGAAACCCTGCACAATACAAAAACTATTAGAAAATCCTGCATATATAGGTTTATTGCTGTGGAGGACAGGTGGAGGAAGCGTGGCCGTTGGATGGCATCATCCAATTGTTAGAATTGATCGGGAGAAGTCATAGAGAAGGCGGAAGATTTTTTTAAATCAGAGCCGTCTATCGCGTAGAGATCGACGGTCGGGTGCGGAATATGGGCCGTCGATTTATAGATTAGATCGACGGTGGAGATTTATTGAATGCCGCGTCGTAGCTCGGTTAACTGTTGGGCATATTCGGTGAGCGATAGCCGTTGGATGGCCCGCCCCAAATCGAACGGTGGATGCCAATATCGCGCAGGGTCCACGTCCGAATGTTAATGCGTGATGGATGGCGGTTTTATGAACAGTGCCCAGGACGCGTGTCGGCCAGCGTATGGAATCGCTGCCGATCGGGAAAGAACCACCCTCGCCCAAAGGCAATGCAATGAATACCGCGTGGTTTTTGGAATGGGTTAGTGGATGGCGGGGACCACCGGGGTGACAGGCTCCGCGTCGTCGATCTGCAGATTAAATTGACGGTGGAGATTGACTGGGGTTTTTAACCGGCGGAAAAGTTTATAACATAATAAAAATCAAAAAATTCATATAACCAAAGGTTTTATATATATTTATAATGCGGCTTGGCACTCAACTACGGGTGTTATCACTCAGATTTTCCTTGAAGTTGTAAGAAAATGAAAGAAACCCGAGCTAACCACTAACCAACCTTCCGATACAGAATCTAGCCAATCTGTATCCAGAGAGGGCTCTCTCTTTAAAATTTAGCTTTGTTCTTAGAAAGTTTTAGGCTAGTTATAAGTCCAAGAAATTTGGTTTGAATTTGAATGGTGGAATCCTCCAACTGAGGGCAAGATTGAGTATTCTTAGGCCATTGGGCTATGGAGTCGAAAGGATGGCTTTACTAGATTAATCTTCTACACACAAGATGGCTTTGCAAGGCAATATAGCCAAACAGAGAACAATTTTAGATCTTAAAGTGAATGGAATGGATTTTGAAGGGATGAAAGGCAATTAAGAATCTTTCAACATGTTAAAAAGAAAGAAAGTGAATGATTACAAATAAAGAGAAGTTAAGAATTCTTTACTATAGTAATCAAAATGTTTAAACCAGCAAAATAAGAGCAATTAAGAATTCATTTTTTATAACCAGTTTAGAAGAAAACATTTAGAATAATCACAATTGAAATCAGAGTACACTTAAGCAATTTCTGATTTATTCTTTTTTGTCAATTACTCAAAAATGGAACACAGTGAAATTATAAACAGATATAAAACTGAAAACATAGGATAGAAAGGACTTATTGAACTGTAGTCGGACACATGAATCTTGCAAAAATTCTTGAGCTTCAAATCATCATCCAGTAAACCACAAAGAAATTTCTCCAAAGAACTTTTATTCCAAAAGATCAAAGTTACAGCAAAGTAGTAGAATCCACCCTCAATAAGTCAATTGAGGGCTTATTTATACAAAAAAAACATACAAAATATCTCTTAACAAAACGAGATATAATCTGAAGTGACTCACTCATAAGTTACAATAAAAATAGAGACAAATGGTCTCATGGATAAGACAAGAAGTAACCGATGTTGTGTCGTTTCCTCATTTCGAGAATGTGCTGGAGGCAAGTGCTATTTTTTAGCTCATCGTTGTCTTCTTCAGTAATTTTGTTCTAACTGACTTGCTTCACTGATACTCTTTATTTTTACTGATACACTTTCAAATAAACTGATACTCTTTGATATTTTTTTTGTCCTTTATCCCTTATACTGTGGTAAAATAGGTAAAATTTCAAATAAGGATAAATTTCACAAAATTTCCAACAAGTCTTCCCACCATTTATCTTCTGCTATTTTTGTCCGTTGAAGCTTCCTCAATGTTTCATCAGCCTCGGTATATCTGAAGAAATTAGGCTGATTAGGAAACAAATGTTTCACTTCATGTTCAAGATAGAATAAATTCTTTAGTCTGTCATGAAGATTTATTCCTGTAGGTAATGTTTCTTGTGATGAACTGGCTGAGGAATTGGCAGGATTGTGAGCATGTATGTCCAATTTCCTAACATAAGTTTCCAGGTCCATTATTTTATCTTCTGACATCATAGGGCTGGGCAACCCTTTATTCAATAAAACATCAAACCTTTTTCTGAAAGCAAGAATTTCAGTTTGCATGTCAAAACACCTTCTTTCTAAATTCTGCATAAGATTTCTCTTAGTAAAAACTCTTTTTATCTCCAAGATCGTGGTATTTCTTTCCTGAATACCCAACTCTACAAGTTGTTGTTTGGTTTGGGTGTTTAGAAACTGGATAAGCTGATTTTCTTCTTCAGGCCTATTTCCTAACTCTGCTCGTGTGTTTTCAACTTCATCCAGAGCTGCTCTAACCAAATCATTCTACCCGTATATTATCTGAATGGAAGGTCAGATGTCCTTTATTGATCGGATAATATTATCCCAAAGAATTTCATTTATTTCTCCCAAAGGCTTCTCCAATGTGAGATCCTTTTCTAATGCTTTAACCAATTTTTCCAATCTCTTGATTTCTCTTGATTTTTCAGCAACACTCATTTTTGAAAGATCATATCTCTGTTCCAAATTGACAAGCTGTAACTTTGTGTGCTGAAGTTCTGTTACTTGAAGTTTTAAATCATCCATTTGTTTTACTAATAATTCTGTGCTCAAATTTGAAATATCTACCTGCGATGATTCAGCTGGCTGGCCTGTTTGCTGTGTACCTATACCTGTAATTTCCTCTGTTGCAGATGTTGGAAGAGCAGATTGTTTGTATTTTAATGCTTGCTCCAGCTCTTTTTCTATTTCTGTCAGTTGCTCATTCATTTTCAAGAGAAACTCCATCATTTCCTCTTCAGAACTCTTCTTTATTACTTCTTCAGTTTGAGGATGTCTAGAAGCTGGCAATTTAAACTGTTTTCTCAATGCTACAATGTCATCATCCTTTTTCTTTATTAATTCTTCTATACCTTTGTCATCCTTTGGATTGTGACCTAATCCAATTATTATTTCCTCCAATGTTTTTATTCTGTTATCTTTTTCTTGAGAAGAAGCCTTTTCAAGTTGCAACTGTGTATTGGTGTTCTCCAAAGAATATTTTAACTTGTGAGCTGCCATGGCTTTATCAATCAAAGTGGAATAGATCATTTCTCCAGTCTTCTTATGTAATTCAATCTAGTCTAAAGGATGTATATCCTTTGCTAGGACTTCAAAGTTTGTTCTAATATAATCAGCAGCTATTTGGGGTTGCAGCACCTTGGGTTTGAAATGGCTCATAAACATTTTTCCCTGTTGAATGTCAAAGGCTGACATCAATCTTTCTTGATTCTTTGGGGCCATTTTCAGATAGTTATTATACACTTGCATTTTCAGTGGATCATTTCTTGCCTTGATATTGATAAATGTATTTTTTATGTCCCCTGTATCCTTAACTGGTCTTTTGAAGGAAGATATTTCAATACTCTGGTGCCTTTGTAATTCTTTCCCTTGTGAAGTAATAGATGCTCCACTGATTGTTCCTGTTTGCTGACTGTCTTCTCTTTCTTGGTTGTCAGAGATTTCTTGAAATGATTCAACTTCTGGAAGAGGATTCAATATTTTCCTTTTAGTATCATGCTTCTCTGTAGGTCTATCACCAGGGGTAGATGTTTCAGCTTCTCTCTTTTTCCCTTTTTCCATATTAAGAGGAGTTTGAAGATTGGTAATTTCTGTCTCATTGATCTGAACTGGAGTGATTTGTACCTGACCTTGTTATTTGGATGTCTCTGGTTGCCCTGTCATTGTGAACTTTTCAATTACTTGTATGTCTGGTTCTTTTTCTTTTCCTTTTGATTCTACTGCAATGTTTTCTTGTGACTCCTGCTGAACAATCCCAGTTGAGGAGGGGCCAATTTCTGATCTTGGTACCTGTACAAAAGAGTCTAGTTCAAGCATCTTCTCAAGATATTTCATAAAATTTCTCATATTGACCTGCTCAATATCATGCTCTATCAAGGTGCCTTCTATCCATTCATCTGTATTAGCATATTTTTCAATTTCTGGAATTCTCTGATGGATGTATGGTGCTGATTTATTTTTCATTATTTTATCACAAATGAAGTTGAATGGGTCATAAGGTGCCCAATAAAAACTCTTCTGTAATCTGAAATGGTCTTGTAGTATCTTTTTAGCTTCTTCCCCTCCATCCCTAGAGTGATAAACGAACCTAATTGACTTTTGATCCGAAGTTGAGCCTTCTTCTCTGTATTGAAAAAATGAATTATATTAGAGTTATTCATTTGCCTGAAGTACTCTAATGCAAAGAGTCTCATAGGGACATATTTTGGCAATTTGAATGGATATAATTCACATCCATATATCCTGATTTCTGTGTGATTTTGGTACAAGTACCAATCACCAATCTTGTATTGTTTTAATAGCTGTAGAGTTTTCTTGATTTCATTGCTGAGTCTTGGAGGAGAAACTCCTGTCAACAAGGTGGTTGCAGGGTGTATGAAAAGATCGATGAACTCATTATAAGAATAGGGAGAATCTGGAGAACTATGGGTGATGGTTAACCAAAAGATAACAGACCGAGGATTCCCCTGGGCATCAAGCTTTTTGGTATAGAAAGGGAAGTTTTCATACTGGTAATATATCAGGAGGTGATAGATAACAGAGGAATATTTGAACACTTTCTCATTTTCCAATCTCATGAACTGATCATGGATCTTGTTGGCTATGTAATATGCAAAGTCATACCTGATAGCAAGACGTTGTCCAGGGGTAAAAATAGACAATAATACTAGAACTAAATGGTCAACAAATTCACTGGTATTAAAGCCCATTATAAAATATATCATATCCACAACAAGTCTACCCTCCTCAGTGAAAAAAACGTTCCCATAAGGGGGAGGGCCTTTAGGCTGGTGATAAGGCAACATAAAGGTCTGACAGATGCGGTTTAATTCTTCATGGGATAGTTTTGTGGATTTCTCAAGAAGGTGTCCCATGGACAAAGGAGTGAGGGCTTGGTCGGGTTGAAAATGAAGCATCTCATTGATTGACTAAGCAGTAATTGAGAAAAGGATGTCTTGGTTTGGGGATAAGACTGCTCTCTGGTTAGGATCATAATTGGCATGGAAAAAACGGATTATTTAAGGGAAAATATGAACAGAGGGAAAGAGGTATCGGGGAAGATTAGATTCCCATAACCCAATAGTATCTAAGCCATTCAAATAATTTTCTCTGCAGCGACAAAAAATTTGAAGAGGACTCTCACTAAAACTCAGGTCTTTGATTTGGAAATCCTGGTCAACTAATGATAAATAATCTAGGTCTCTGTGAGGGGCGTTCAATGGGGCGACGTTTAAAGCCACAGGAGCTTCCATTTTTGGTTCTTGTGGATTCAAAAATGGAAGTTCGGCTTATGGTGAAAGAATGAGTAAACTCACGGGAGGAGCAGGAGAAACAGGTATAATTGCAGTTTTGGTGATTCAATTATAGTTCTTGGGGTCACAGAATGAACCAGTAATTAATTTTAACTCTTTTTTAGTGAAGGAAAAAGGAAATCCGAGATTTCAACAGAGTTTAGTTCGAATTCAGGGTAAATACCTATTTTTGGAGAAAACAGCGTTTGGATAGGTGCTGGCTAGGGTTGATAATATTCTGAGAGGCTTGTCTGCAATCTTCTTCGAAAGGATAAGGTTGGCGAACTTCACAAATTCGAAATTTGAATTTTTCTGTGCGGAAGGCATATTCTTTCTCTAGTGTACAAAATGATGAAAAAGACGCGAATGTTTTGTTTTATTGGCAAAGTCAATGGGGGCAAATTTTTATTAATTTAATAAATGACGTCATCCTGCACGATGGATGAGTCACAGGGAACAGTGGAGGTGGTAAGTGGGGGTGGTAAGTGGTTCATTCTGCACCACTTTTGAGGGACTGCTGTTTTAGACGGGGATGCAGCGAATCCACAGAGCGCATGACACGTAGCCATTGCACTATTTGAATACCACTGCGATTTCGCACGTTAACGCTCGTGCAAGGGATGACTAGCGGAATTAACGTCAATCGTCGATCTTGGAGCGGATGATCGGACGGAAGACGGGACAGGAAGTTGACAGAGTTTTAATAGCGCGGGACCGACACGTTTTATTATGAAATAATCATTTTGGGAGCCTTCTGCTTGGCGGGGGCTAATTATTAATTAATCTTAAGGATTAATTAATCTCATATGGAAAAATGGTCGAGAAAAGTTAAATGCGCGGGGATGATTTATTGCAAAGTTTGGTTTTAATTAAACTTTGTGTTTATTTTTCCGTTTTAAACCTATATACATATGTTTAACATTTTTCGTATATTTTTAATATATAGTAATTAAACCAATGTGATTTACTACCGTAGGGGGTGGGAATAGATTTAATGTTATATTTTAGCCAAAAGGGAACATATTGTGGGTTTTTGACTTGAATAAGTGGGAATAAAATACTTTTGGCTAAAATAACTATAATACATGGGTTTTTTGGGAATATTATATGAAAAGGAATTATATACATAGGAAAAGGTGATTTTCATAAGGAGTTAATATATAAATTAGAATTAATATGAAAAAGGGACAAGGTAAACTCAAAATACTTAAATATAACCAAGAAAGTGAGAATTCAAAAGTAAATATCATTATTATACTTTCATCACTTAGACTTAGAATAAAAAGTGATTTTGAGGGCTTTTCATGAAATATTGAAGGATTTTCCTAAGTAAAATGGGATTTTACTTAGGAAAAGATGAATGAATGTGATAATGGATGTTTTCAAGCACTTAGTTCTTTTCAATTATTGGGCCGAGGGTCCGGTCCCTCCAAAAGTCAAGGAAATGCCTTGAGCCCCTCTAATCTTCAAATACCTTAGCACTTAGGGGGAATTAGTGAAATGTTTAGGGAAAATGAGAGGGGAAGTTAATAATTTTACTTTGCTTTGCTTGTGAACTTTTCCAATGTAGTATCTATCTTTGTACTTGTGATGAAAGTAAAATTTAAACACATTTGGAACCATCATCCATCACATGCAATTATGCAACAACATCTACCTACCCTACTTACTTTACCCTACCATTTTCTCTTCTTTATTAGGGTGCACTTAGACTTGCAAACCCTTATCAATCTTCTTTTTCTTTTACATGGAAAACTTATCTAATTCTACACTTATTACATCCAAGGGCTTAGATTAAACTGTTGAGCACCTTTTATTAACTCTACCTACCTACTTATCTGCCAAGATTAAACTGTTTGGTCAGATTTTATTCTCTATTCTACAACATGAAATTGAAAAATGAATGAGTCAAGTTTAAACAGTTTGACTCTTCATAAATTGTGGCAAAAGTTTAACAAGCTTCACACAATTGCTTATTACATAAAATTTAATAGTAGTGGCATTTAGACTTGCACACTTTCCTTGGCTCTTTTTTGTTTTGGGTTCATTTCTTTCACTTTTTTGGGCCATTTTTATTCTTTTTACCCTTTGATTTTTCTTTTAGGGTATACCCTCTTTACATTTTTTAAATTTTTTGAATTTTTGATTTTTTAAGAATATGGAACACCTTTGCAATAAGAAAAAGGTTTGAACATATTGCATAGTTCAATAAGTCAATCATGAAAAGTGACACCTATTGGTATAGGAGTCTAACACTGGCTCCACTTGGGGATGGCTTTTCCTAGCGAAAAGTCAAGAATAGTAGGTCAGATGCCTAAAATGTCTTCAAACTGAACCATGCAATCTTCTTTTTCTGGTGGCTTCATTGTATATATGATAGTAAAAATCCTGAAGCTTAGGGCCTTCACTTCGGGCTTCAACTTCAGCAATTCACCATCCAATCAAAATTGATGCATTAGAAAGGATATATTATGTACAGGTTAAAAAGTCAGAACATCCTAGTAAATAGGATCAAAGTATTGTTTTAGCATTCGAACATTGACTGGTCCTTCCTCAGCTTCTGAACCATCCAAATCCTTCAAAAAATATGTGTTATTTTCCTGTAAAGCATGAATGATGTAAGGTCCTTTCCATAAGAAATCAAATTTCCCATGTTTCCCTTTATCTTCCCTTCTGGAATCCCATCTTAGAACTTTATATCCTATTTGAAAATCTTCTGCTTTAGTCTTTTTGTCAAACAACTTCTTTAATTTTTCCTGTAAAACTTGTGATCGTTGATACACTTCTTCTCTGGTTTGCTGCAAGTGAATTGTTTGGTTTATTCTTCTCTGAATATCGTTTGGTTCTACTTGAGCCTCCTGAAGTAACTTCATAACAGGGATTCCTAAGGATGATGGAAATCTAGCCTCAATACCATAAACTAATTCGTATGGACTGGTCCCAATTGATTTCTTAGTTGTAAGTTTGTCTGCCCACAATGCATTGGTAAGTTTATTATGCCAATTCTTTTTATTCTCTTCCAATAATTTTTTAATGATATTAATGAGGATTTTATTGGAAGACTCTGCCAGTCCATTACCCTGAGGATAATAGTCTGTTGAATGGCCTAATGTGATGTGATATTTATTGCAGAAACTAATCATTTTCTTTGACTTAAACGCAGCAACATTATCTGTTATAACTTTTTCAGGACAGCCAAACCTTGAAAGTATATTGGTTTCTAAGAACCCTATGATTACAGAATCATTGGCCTGTCTTGATGGGATAGCTTCAATCCATTTAGTAAAATAATCTATAGCAGTGAGGATCCATCTATGTTGTGCAGAAGAAGGGGAATGGATTTCTCCAATAAAATCCAGTCCCCATTTTTGAAAGGGTCTCTCGGTGGAAATTGGTTTTAATGGTAAAGGTAACAATTTTCTTTTTCCCTCAAAGATCTGACACTTATGACAAGCTGTTACAAATTTCTTAACATATGAAAATAAGGTTGGCCAATAAAAACCAGCCCTTAATATCTTATCTGCAGTTGACTTCCAGTAGAGGTGTCCCCCACAATCTCCTGCATGAAATTCATTAAGAACTTTATCAGCTTCATCTTTCAATAAACAATTTAATAGAATTCCATCATGATTCTTCCAAAAAAGAGCACTATCTAAAATACAGTACTTTAAAGATGTCATTTTCAAAAACCTTTGTTTCATTCTGGATAACCCTGGAGGAGCTTGCAAGTTTAACAAAACATAAATGATATCAGTGTACCAGGGTGAGTCTAAAAAGGCCTGGCTGATTTGTGGAGTCGCCATCTCCTATTCGTCATCCAGTTCGTTAATGTCCAGAGCTTGGCAATTTGTTTCAGTCATGAGTTGAGCCAAACCTTGACCTTTTATGAGTTTGGTTGGTTTTATCTCAATATCATATTCTAATATGGTAGCTATCCACTTACCTCTTTTGCCTTCAATACCATCTTGAGTCAAGATGTCTTTAACGACAGCATTAGGTACATAAGCTATCACATGAGAATACAATATATAAACTCTGAAATCTTTAATTGCTTTCACAAGTGCAAAAGCTTGCTTCTCCATGATATTGTATTTTAGTGATGCATCTCTAAGAGATTTACTAAAAAAGGCTATTGGTTTTTCACATCCTTGATCATCCTTTTGTAGTAAAACAGCTGCAACTGTGTGTTCAGAAGCAAATGAAAAAATAATGAAATCTCTATCAAATTTTGGGCTGGTAAGAACTAGTGTATTGGTTAAAGCCATTTTGATTTCTTCGAATGACTGTTTGGCTTCCATGTTCCAGTCAATACTTTAATCCTTTCTTAAAATGTTAGTAAGCAGTCTAAGTAATTCAGCTAAACTAGAAATGAATCTTCTCAAAAAATTAATCTTTCCTATGAAAGCTTGAAGTTCTTTAATGTTTCTGGGATGAGATATCTGCAAAATGGCTTGTATTCTTTCAGGATCAATTCTAATGCCATCTTTAGAAATAATGTGACCTAGGAGCTTTCCTTCTTCAAGACCAAACAATGATTTTTTCAGATTTAAAGAAATACCATATTTTCTGCATTTAATAAACACTTGCCTTAGATGATCTAAATGTTGCTGATCTGTTTTGGAAAAAACTGTTAAATCATCCAGATAAATAACCATAAAATCATGAATTTATTTGGCAAAGGCAATGTCCATTGCTCTTTGAAATGTAGCTCCTGCATTCTTGAGTCCAAATGGCATCTTGACATATTTAAAAGTACCCCATGGTGTTGTAAATGCTGTTTTGTCTTGATCATCAGGATGAACCAGAATCTGGTTGTATCCTGAAAATCCATCCAGAAGAGAAATTCTTGAAGATCCTACTACCCTTTGTAATATATGGTCCATTTTAGGTAAAGGATAGTTATATTTTAAAGAAACTTTGTTTAAATTTCGCAAGTCAACGCATAGTCTAATCTCTCCAGTCTTTTTCCTTGTTGGTACCAAATTAGAAACCCATTCAGAAAACCTAATAGGAGCTATAATTCCTGCTTCATACATTATTTTAATTTATTTCTCAATTGAAGGTATTAAAACAAGGTTGATCCTTCTAAGTTTTTGTTTCAAAGGTTTCTGATCTGGTTTTAAAGGTATTGTATGTTGAATTATTGATGTGTCATATGATTTAAGATCTTCATAACTCCAGGAAAAAACATCCTGGAATTCTTTTAACAGTTCAACATATTTAACTTTTTGATCCTCTGGCAGAGATTTAGATAACTTAACCATCTTGGGATTTTCTTGCGTTCTTAAATTGTATTCTTCAATGTCAGCTTTTACCGGTTCCATTTTGGGTTTGAATGGAATGTCATTTGAGTCAAAAAGATCTTCTAAAGGAGTTAATCCTTTAGGTAAATGATTATCTTTCAGATTGATAATTTCGTATTCATCTTCTATAATCTCATCGATTTCCATTCGTTTCAAATCCTGCATATCTTTTTCAGTGAATTTGGTTGGGTGAAGCATGTGAATTGCAGTCTCTTTAGAAATATCTGTTTCTTGTTTATCAATTTGATTAGATCCATTGATTGTTGTGTCTTAATCTACACTACTGTTAGAGAACTCATTTTCTAAGGTCAAAAAATTATTAATCTGACTATTATTTACAAACACTTGCCAATTCAAGAGATTGTCTGGTATAGCAGGTCTATGTCTAATCTCAGCTGTGAACTAATGATTAGGTCCAAAAGTTAATTTACAGGTGCTAGCGAACATTGCAAGACTGTGAGCATGCAAATTTTGTTTTCTAGGAATTTTGGCAAGCTGAGCTTGTAAAAAAGTGTTGAGAATTTCCACAACTGTTTCTCTGTATTGTTTCAATCTAGGGTATTTTGTTGAACATTCACCATTGATTTGTTTAATAATTAACTCAAAGTCTCCTATGATTGATACACTAATTGCTTCTAACTTTTTGACATGTTTAAGCCCTAGCAAAAGAGCTTCGTACTCTGCCATGTTGTTAGTGCATCTAAAATTCAATTTATAAGAATGACCTTCGGCATGATCATTTTCAACATTATGTAACCAAATTCCAGCCCCTGCTCCTAATTTATTCACCGAACCATCAAATTCTAAATGCCATAGAATTTCATGTTCATAATCTTCATCAACTGTTTTAATATGTTTCTTAACAGGAAGTGCTAGTTTTTAAGTTTTTTCTGGTGTTTCTAGAATGTCTGTTGTTTCTTTGTTTTCAGAAATTTCTTCAATTTGAATAGTAGATTTAGTTGCAGTTTCTGTTTCTGGTGCTTCTAGTTCAGTAGGAAGGTCCAATTCATCATTATAAAGGATGAAAGAGTCCATATCAGAATGTACTGAATAGACAGGAAATTTTTCAGGCTTCTCATGGCTACTGACTAAATATTTCATCAAGGTCTCTCTGTATAGTCTTTTAGGCTGACCAAATACTGAAATAGTTGCAAATGACATATCTAATTGTAGAGATCCTCTGAGTTTGGCACCCCAGGATCTGGACAACAACATACCATATTTAGGAGGAATATCAGCAACTACTATATCCATCAGAATAGATTTCGCAGGGTATTGTACCAAAGTAACACACAAATCTTTAATCAAACCTAAACATCTTACCTGACTAGAATCAAAAGAGAAAAGATCTTTATATGGTCTGGTAATGTCTAGGTTTAATCTTTCCATCACTGCTTTTGGCATTAAATTGTGGGATGCTTCATAATCAAGCATGGCGTTATGCAATATTTTGTCATGAACATTCAAGCTCACATAAAATGGAGGAGTTCCTCCACTTTCAGGTTTGCCATTAGCGGACAAAAAACATTACGGGTTGATCATTAAAAACATTCTTCGAATCATCCATTCTGAAACAATCATCCATTCTGAAAAGTAACAATAAGGGGATCTTTGATTTAGCTTCTGCTGTTGTATAGCTAAATGCTTAAAGGAACAACTATCTTAGTTTACTATTTAGGCTTCTAGATTGAAAAATTTTCTTGAATAGTGTTTTGACAGTTGGATTTTCTCTCTCTTTTTGATTCTTCAACATTTTCTCTTTTCATGAGGTGGGATTATGAGTTGAGGTGTTGAATTCAAATTATCACAGGACATTTATACCTTCTTGGGAGAAAAGTGTTCAGAAAGGTGCTTATTATTCAGTTGATTGCATGAAACATCTTCAATTATTGGATTGGGGGGGTTAGAATTTGCTCTAGAAAGAATTTGTACAGGAGGAGTGTTAGTTTTACCTTTGATGTTTTGTTTTACAGCTTTCTGTTTGCTATTCTCTGGTACATCAATTCATCTGCTTCTCAAATTTTATTGTTTATGAACTTCATAAATTGTTGTGTCATAACCTTCTTTAAAATCAAAAGTTTCTCCTGAATGTGTTTGAAATGTCTCAAGAATATGATTTTCTTGATCATCTTGAGATAGGAAAACTTCTGGTTCATTTTTATTTTTAGTCACATTATTTATTTCAACATCCTCTATTGGTTCTTCAGAAGAGGAACTTTCAACAAAATTTTCTTGGAATGGTGGCCTGATGTTTGGTCAGGGACATTTTTCCCCGGATTTTGGTTTTGATTTCTTCTGAAGTTTGGGTTTCTAACACTATTTTGACCATTTCCAGAAGACTTTATTTCTATCTTTTCTACTTGGTCTCCCAGTCTTTCCATACCTTTAATAATTGCATCCAGTTTTCTTTCAAAAGCCGAAGGCTCTTCATTTGCAGGCATCCTTCTTTCAGCTCTAGCCCTAGCTATTTTTTCTATGAGGTTAGCTTCAACACTAACAACTATGCTTTGCATCTCTTCTAGAGTTTGAGGGGCTCTTTCCCTGAGTGAATATGCTATGTTAGAGTCAAATCCGTTAGGGAATTTAACCAGTACTGAATCAGGAGGGGGTCTAAGGTTCTGGGGAACTGCGTTGTATGCTTTGTTGAATCTAATAATGTAATCTTGCACTATTTCATTAGGTCTTCTTCTTAATTTTTCAAATTCTGATAGGATCTGAAGAGGGTCTTTCTTCTTCTCCTATATATTCAAAAATTCCCTATACAAAGCTGGTAAATCAGCAATACTGTTTGGAGAAAGGGCCCTAAACCATGTCCTGACTTCCCCAGTAAGACTCTGAACAAAAATTCTCATTCGGACATCATCAGTGTCAATTTCATAAAATTCAAAGTAATCAGTCATACTTTTGGTATGTTGTTGAGCAGTATAAATACCGGATCCATCAAAAGGGGTGATCTTACTCTGATAATCTTAGGGCAAAGTAGCGGGGTTTCTGGCAGAAGCTAGCCAACGGGAGACATCTCCATGCATTGTGGAAGGTGTATTCAGATCACAGGTGATGGTGGTCTCTAGAAGGTGGTGGAAGGTGAAACAGTGGCCATGTTTGAAGAGATTTGAGGAGAAAAATGGATGAACTTGAAACTATAGTAATTACGAGAAGTCTTTGGAAGTTCTAAGGTCTAGTTTGATTGAATGGAATTTTTTAAATGTCTGTCAAGATGAAATGAAACAAATTTCAATTGCAAATCTTCGAGAAATAATGGGTCTGGAACTAGTCTGGATAATTCAGTTTCAGAAAAATTCACAAATAAGGATGTTTCAAAACGCTCATCAAAAGGTATTTCATCAAAATAAATCCACTTTACAGGACAGGATGTTGATCTAGAAAGAGGTCGAGAACTTCTAGAACTTTCTTGACTTCCTTTTTCAGAGCTTTCTTGACTTCCTTGTCTTCTAATAATCCTAGGAATCAGATTTGGATTTTCAAATATCGGTGGTGGATTAGGGTCAGGATTTGACCTAGTATGACGAATCCTTTCTGAAGCCAATTTTCCTAGATGATTTATGTTTTTGGATTTTTGGTTTTAATTGAAATGAAAGTACAACTTCTACAAATTCTTCAAGAAATAATTATTTTTAATTAAAAGTTCTCTCAAATAATTATTGAACTAGAGAATATGATTGAATGTTTGAAACTAAAGTTCAGTTATTAAGCTAAACCAGAGATAGACTGAAGCAGCATTTATTTACTATGCAATTGCAGAGAAAAAGCATTTCAAAAGCTACCTGGCTGATCTTCAGACTCTGTCTATAGCTTATAAGCAACAATAGTAAAATGATTCAGATCCCTAGTATGGTCGCCACTATGTTATCACTTAGATTTTCCTTGAAGTTGTAAGAAAAGGAAATAAACCCGAGGTAACCACTAACCAACCTTCAGATACAGAATATAGCCAATCTGTATCTAGAGAGGGCTCTCTCTTTAAAATTTAGCTTTGTTCTTAGAAATTTTTAGGCTAGTTATAAGTCCAAGAAATTTGGTTTGAATTTGAATGGTGGAATCCGTCAACTGAGGGAAAGATTGAGTATTCTTAGGCCATTGGGCTATGGAGTCGAAAGGATGGCTTTACTGGATTAATCTTCTACACACAAGATGGCTTTGCAAGGCAAGATAGCCAAACAGAGAACAATTTTAGATCTTAAAGTGAATGGAATGGATTTTGAAGAGATGAAAGGCAATTAAGAATCTTTCAACATGTTCAAAAGAAAGAAAGTGAATGATTACAAATAAAGAGCAGTTAAGAATTCTTTACTATAGTAATCAAAATGTTTAAACCAACGAAAAAAGAGCAATTAAAGATTAAATGACTGCCTGCTTGGTTTAGAAGAAAATATTTAGAATAATCACAATTGAAATCAGAGTACACTTAAGCAATTTCTGATTTATTCTTTTTTGTCAATTACTCAGAAATGGAACACAGTGAAATTATAAACAGATATAAAACTGAAAACATAGGATATAAAGGACTTATTGAACTGTAGTCGGACACATGAATCCTGCAAAAAGTCTTGAGCTTCAAATCATCATCCAGTAAACCAAAAAGAAATTTCTCCAAAGCACTTTTATTCCAAAAGATCAATGTTACAGCAAAGTAGTAGAATCCACCCTCAATAAGTCAATTGAGGGCTTATTTATACAAAAAAAAACATACAAAATATATCTTAACAAAATGAGATATAATCTGAATTGACTCACTCATAAGTTACAATAAAAATAGAGAAAAATGGTCTCATGGATAAGACAAGAAGTAACCGATGTTGTGTCGTTCCCTCATTTCGAGAATGTGCTGGAGGCAGGTGCTATTTTTTAGCTCATCGTTGTCTTCTTCAGTAATTTTGTTCTAACTGACTTGCTTCACTGATACTCTTTGTTTTTACTGATACACTTTCAACTAAACTGATACTCTTTGACCTTTGTTTTTTCCTTTATCCCTTATACTGTGGTAAAATAGGTAAAATTTAAAATAAGGATAAATTTCACAAAATTTCCAACAAGTCTTCCCACCATTTATCTTCTGTTATTTTTGTCCGTTGAAGCTTCCTCAATATTTCATCAGCCTCAGTATATCTGAAGAAATTAGGCTGATTAGGAAACAAATGTTTCACTTCATGTTTAAGATAGAATAAATTATTTAGTCTGTCATGAAGATTTCTTCCTGTAGGTAACGTTGCTTGTGATGAACTGGCTGAGGAATTGGCAGGATTGTGAACATGTATGTCCAATTTCCTAACATAAGTTTCCAGGTCCATTATTTTATCTTCTGACATCATAGGGCTGGGTAACCCTTTATTCAATAAAACATCAAACCTTTTTCTGAAAGCAAGAATTTCAGTTTGCATGTCAAAACACCTTCTTTCTAAATTCTGCATAAGAGTTCTCTTAGTAAAAACTCTTTTTATCTCCAAGATTGTGGCAGTTCTATCCTGAATACCCAAATCTGCAAGTTGTTGTTTGGTTTGGGTGTTTAGAAACTGGATAAGCTGATTTTCTTCTTCAGGCCTATTTCCTAACTCTGCTCGTGTGTTTTCAACTTCATCCAGAGCTGCTCTAACCAAATCATTCTGCTCGTATATTATCTGAATGGAAGGCCAGATGTCCTTTATTGATCGGATAATATTATCCCAAAGAATTTCATTTATTTCTCCCAAAGGCTTCTCCAATGTGAGATCCTTTTATAATGCTTTAACCAATTTTTCCAATCTCTTGATTTCTCTTGATTTGTCAGCAACACTCATTTTTGAAAGATCATATCTCTGTTCGAAATTGACAAGCTGTAACTTTGTGTGCTGAAGTTCTGTTACTTGAAGTTCTAAATCATCCATTTTTTTTACTAATACTTTTGTGCTCAAATTTGAAATATCTACCTGCGATGATTCAGTTGGCTGACCTGTTTGCTGTGTACTTGTACCTGTAATTGCCTCTATTGCAGATGTTGGAAGAGCAGATTGTTTGTCTTTTAATGCTTGCTCCAGCTCTTTTTCTGTTTTTGTCAGTTGCTCATTCATTTTCAAGAGAAAATCCATCATTTCCTCTTCAAAACTCTTCTTTATTACTTCTTCAGTTTGAGGATGTCTAGAAGCTAGCAATTTCAACTGTTTTCTCAATGCTGCAATGTCATCATCCTTTTTGTTTATTAATGCTTCTATACCTTTGACATCCTTTGGATTGTGACTAATCCAATTATTATTTCCTCCAATTTTTTTATTCTGTTATCTTTTGCTTGAGAAGAAGCCTTTTCAAGTTGCAACAGTGTATTGGTGTTCTCCAAAGAATCTTCTAGCTTGTGAGCTGCCATGGCTTTATCAGTCAAAGTGGAATAGATCATTTCCCGAGTCTACTTATGTAATTCAATCTAGTCTAAAGGATGTATATCCTTTACTAGGACTTCAAAGTTTGTTCTAATATAATCAGCAGCTGTTTGGGGTTGTTGCACCTTGGGTT
>JAXQQM020082097.1:0-18257 GCA_034641835.2 Pinus albicaulis | reverse complement strand
TTTTTGTCACCATCTTTTGCTAACCTGGATGACCTGAATAGGATCTCTTTTGGTATTCATCCAAAGTCACCTGCTTCAAGGTAGGTATTTTAGGAATATACAACCTTTGTTTATAGATTATTAATCCTTTCTGATTCATGGTGTATCTTGGGATTTCAGCTTGGTATAATGTTTTCTACAATTCCAAATATCGGGAATCTTGTGACATAACTTCTTGGATTTCTTCTTCAACATTGAATTTTACACTACTACCTATGTAAGACCAAATTTGATGAGAGTGTCTTCTTAAGGCATCAACAATTTGGTTTTCCTTTCGTTTAATATGTTTGGTCACCATATCAATTTCGCTAAGGAAAGCTATCTGTCTCACTTGCCTTGCATTCAAATCTGGCTGACTAAATAAATATTTCATACTGATATGGTCAATCATCAGCACAAATTTATTACCCAACAGAAAATTTCACCACATTTTTAATGGATTTATGACAACAACTAATTATAATTCATAAACTGCATGATTTTTCTCCTCTTTCTTCAGAGTCTCATAGGTTATCACTCCATTGTCTTGCAACAATTATCCTTCGTGTTCTTCTATGGAAACATCAGTGCACACAAAAAAGTCTTTTGTTGGATCAACAATTTATAGGATGGGAGCAGTAGTTAGTTTTTGTCTCAGCTTCTAGAAGCTTTCTTGGCACTTGGTTGTCGACTCAAACTTCACACCTTTTTCCTACAAAGAGGTAACAGGATAAGCCAATGCAGAAAATCCCTTCATAAATCTGCGATAATATGTTATGAAACCAACTCACAAAATAGAAGAAAAGAGATATCAACACCTTAGAAATCAACCACTTCGAGGGGGAAACCTCCTTTACATTACATAAAGAAACAATTCTTGGATGACACAAATGAAAAAACCTTCCTTCTATATATAGCATTCCATTGGGTCAGAATATTATCCTAGCCGAGCTAACAATAATAATGTAAGGGAACAATAATAAAAATATGGGGACTACGAGGGTACAATAATAACAATAAGGGGGCTACACTAATAACAATAAGGGACTACACTAGTAATATAGGGCCCTATCATGCCCTTCTCCTTAAAAAAAGTGTTTTCCTTGACGCTTGAGTAGTTTTGGATGCTTCTGTGTAAAATTATCATCCTCCCATGTGGAATCTTCAGTGGGTATGTTCTTCCACTTGATGAGATACTTCGAAATTGATGAATTTCATAGTTGTTAAGTTCTTGTTTCTGTGACTGCTTCAGGTTCCAATATGATTTTTCCTTCGTCATAAATTTCGGGCAATATTTTTTAAACCAGAAGTTTGTCACCTATAACCTTCGTTAAGCATGAAACATGAAAAATAGGGTGCACTCCAGAGGATGTGGGAAGCTCCAATTTTTGTGCCATAGTACCAATCTTCTGCAACACATTGTAATTACCATAGTAATTTGAAGATAATTTATTATCCTTCTTAGCTTTCATGAGGGGCATTTGTTTGTATGGTTGTAGCTGTAAAAATACCCAGTCTCCTACATAAAAAATTCTCTCGCTGCAATGTTGATCTGCCTGTTTGTTCATTCGATTATGTGGCAAATGTAGGTTATCCTTTAAGAGTTGGAGAGCTTTTTGTTGATGCTTTATATGATCTTACATTGCTTGAACCTTATAATTTTGTCTTAAATATGATGTGATGGACAGTGGATGATATCCATAAAATGCCATAAATGGGGTCATTTTTCTGCAGTGTGAAAGGAAGTGTTATAACATCATTCAACCACAGGTAACCAATTGATCCCTTTTGTTTGTTTATCAGATAAAAAGCAATCAAGCTATCTTTCAAAACATTTTTTTCACTATCTTAGTTTTCCCATCAAATTTAGGATGATAATATGAGCTATCAGCTAGTCTAGTACCCAAAAAAGAAAATAATTTCGTCCAAAAATTTCCATCGAAAATGGGATCTCTATCACTTACAATCATCTTTAGGTTTCCATGTAGCTTTTGAATTGTTTCCATAAATGAAATAGCAACTCTAATCGCTTTAAACGGGTGAGATAATGCACAAAATTATGTTTACTTGGTAACCTTGTCAACTACCACCATGATGAAAATATTTCCTTCAGACTTAGGTAAACATGTGATAAAATCCATTGAAACCTCCTCCCAACGTTAATTTGGAATTGATAAAGGTTGTAGAAGACCCAAGGTCTTAATTGTCTAAACTTTATTTTTCTGGAAAACCAAACATTGCGCAATAAACTTTTGAATATCAGATTTAAGACCATCCAAAAAAAATTCTTTCTTCACCCTGTGGGAAGTTTTTAAAAATCTTGAGTGTCCTCCTAAGGGAGAGGTGCACAATTCTAAAAGAATATTTTGTTTTAGTTTGGAATTCTTATAAACATATAAGTGATATTTGTAGCATAAGAAATCATTTTTCCAACTAAATTTATCAGATTTATTTGGATATTGCTCCAACTTTTGAATGAGTGTCCATACTTCTTCGTCATTATTACATTCTGCCCTTGATTCGATTATCTAATCTAGTTGGATAATAGAAATGGAACAAGGCAATGCTTCCACATCCTCATCCTTTCTTGAGAGTGAATCTACAACAAAATTTAGCTTCCTTTTTTTGTACATGATTTCAAAGTCATAACCCAACATCTTTGTGACCCAATTTTTTTTCTCTTCTCAAGAACGTATTTGTTCCAAAAAGTATTTAAGACTATCATGACCAATTTTTAGCTTGAAGTTTCTTCCCATTAGGTAAGGTCGTCATTTCTTTAGTGCATGTAGTATTGCCAACATTTCCTTCTCATAAATAGCTTTCTTTAATTACTTTCCTTTTATTGGACAACTTTCAAAATCATTGGGTCTTTCTACTTGCATTTAAACAACACTAATTCCATTTCCCGAGGCATCACATTCCACAATAAATTTTTATGTGAAGTCTGGCGTAGCTAAGATGGGTGATTGGAACATTTACTCTTTAAGATGTTCAAAGGCCTTAGTCTCTTAGGGAGTATATGAAAATACATCTTTCTTCAATAATGTTTTTAGAGGTGCTGCTATTTTCCCATAATTCTTAACAAACTTGCGATAATACCCTATTAGCCAGAGAAATCCTTGCCAATGCTTTATGGTTTTGGGGACATTCTATTCCTTAATGGCTGTAATTTTGTTAAGATCTAACTTAACACCCTCCTGAGATAGAATATGACCCAGATATTCTGCCTCTTGTACTCCAAAGAAACATTCCGAGTTTTTTGCATATATTGTTTCTCCTCCAACAATTTGAGCACCTTGTCAACATGTTGAGCATGATCCTTCCAAGACTCGTTGTAGATTAGTATATCATCAAAAAATACTAGCACAAATTTTCTAAGGAAGGGTTTTTAAATTGAATTCATCAACCCGTGAAATTTAGAAGGTTCATTTCATAAGTCCAAAAGGAATGAACAAAAAATCATAATTACCGTCATGAGTTCAAAATTTTGTTTTCAGAATGTCTACAGTCATCATTCTAATTTAATGATATTCTACATGAATATCCAACTAGCTGAAATAAATTTCTCCATGTAATTCATCAAATAATTCATCGACAGGGAAAAATTTAGGGGCTAATATTTGCAAGTGGGCTAATTTTCCATGCTTTTTGGAAAATGAAGATTCGCCAATCTCCATTTTTTCCTAAAAATGATTCACCAAAATTTTAAAATAAAAAATTATTTTACCTTAAAAATCACCAAATTTTATATATACTAATATAAAATCATTGGAAATATAAATATTTTTATTAAAATATCACCAAAAGTTTTACAATTTGCATATTAGGGATTAGTAATATTCGCCAAGGTTTCTAAGCTTTAAGATAAACTTCCATCCTTAAAATTTTCCTTGTTCATCAATTACAAGAATGGAAAATTTATCTTTAATACAGAGCTTATTGAGCTCCCTATGATTGATACACATGTGCCATGAACCATCCTAATTTTGCACCAATACTACTAGGTAAAATAAATAACATTGACTAGGTTGAATTATACTAGCGTCTAGCATTTCTGCAATCATACATTCAATTCCACTCTTTTGGACATAAGGATATATGTAAGGCCTGATGTTTGGAGGAACACTTCCTGGAATAAAATCATTATCATTATCATGATCACGAATAGGTGGGAGTCCTTTGGGAGTTTCAAACACCTTGTAATGTTTGTCTAATACATTTTGGAAATCACAAGAAATAGATGATTTTGATGTTGGAACTTCTGGTGAGCATGATTGTGCAATGAGGCCTTGTTGTTCTTTCTTCTGAAGCTTTGTAAAGACATTATAACTTATTTTATTTTCCAGTGTTCCTCTGATACCTCGTAATTCAATTTCCATTCCTTCCGAAAAAAATCAAGAAAATTTCTTGAAAACTAAAAGCTATCATCCCCACATATTGGAACCATTGTACTCCTAGTACATCATCAACACCACCCATTGGAATATAAAGCATTGGATTATTCAATACATATTCCCCCATGCTTAGCTTGATATTAAGGCACTTTCTAGAGAAATTTATGGTTCTTGCATTTTCAATCATCACGTCACACTCTAGTGCAAGGTATATGAAGAAATTCAATTCCTTGGCTACCTTACAGTACATAAAATTATGGGTACTACCTGAATCAATAAGCACTGTTAATTTTTTATTCTTTATATGTCCTTCTATCTTGAGAGTTCCAGTAGTGGTAATTCTTGCCAATGTATCACAAGATATAGTTAGTTTCATTTATTCTTCCTCTAGGGTTTGTTTCTAGAGAATATCCTCTTATTTTGATGTTTCTTGTTCCTTTTCTTCCTCCTCTTCATAGTCTATGTAAAATAATTTCTTCTCAGCACACTTAGGACCTTTAGTGTCACACCTCCAGTTTCGGAATTTTTTATTTATTTTTTTTCTCTAAATACTGAGTTTCCATCTTGCTTTAGTTTCTCTAATGTCTCTATTAATTTCAGATCTCCTTCCAATTATTAATTTTTTTCCACCATATATTATTTGAAAGGTTAAGTGTATAAGTGTAGATCTTAGATTCCGTCATCCCTTTTCTTTTTATACCTGCATGTCAGTTATACCTACAGATATCATTTCTTTTATCTATATATAGATGCCACTTCTTGAGTGCACATAGAGGGATATATACCTATCTCTAAAACCTATATGTATATATGTCTGCCCCTTATCAAAATAACTTTATATTTGCTAACGTTATAGTCATATATAAATATATATATATATATAGTTACATATATATATATATATAAGCCATATATAAAATAAACTTTGATACGTTCTCTTACACTTTGTTAAACTATGCACCATGAAGTGGTTTATACCTATCCGCATGAAATGGGTATATATAGTAACCATCGCATATATTGTATCTATATATATACCTACAAAAGGACAATTCCATGCGCCTACATTATATATATATATGTATGACTATATAATACCCTATCCATACGCATACAATATATATATATATATATTCCGATAGAATAATCAATCTATGTATGCTCGTTATAAAAGTAGCCATAACACTCCAAAGGCGTAATTGCACCGGAGGAGATGATACGTGGGACTAACACCAAGCACCCATTATCTTTGTAACCCTAATTTTTAAATAAAATTCGGATTTTATACATGATGAGGACAATATCCCCCGAGACTTTTCTAATTCCGAAGCTGATATTGCGTGCCAATTGTGATTTGCGTATCGCATCGCGTGTTAACATTGGAACGCTATCCATAACTGTTTTGCTAACCGTCGCATTGAGATGCCTCTGCGAACTGTGGTTATGAGGAAAACCGCGATGATTTGAGCTGGCACTTGAGCCGTACAGCCAAGCAAGGCCATATGCAGAGACGCAACCGGCGTCCAGATTTGAGCCATATCCATGCATCGCCCAGCATCCGACTGGAGTTAGCGTGTAGGTTTTGTTTTTGTGTTACCTTTGATGGTATCACAGGCTGGAACGATGTCTCCTTTATGATGAAGAGGTACTCACTGTCAGTGTATCCCGTCCCACACCCCGTGAGATTTGGACGGGTGTTCTGGTAGCTGACCACTCTTTTGACTGAGTACTGTATGCGCCGTCCCTGGCCGCGGAAATGCATTACCCTTAGGTTTACACTCCATCCTGGTGCAGACGAGTTTCAGCTGTCTCCCATCCCAATGTCAACATGACAGGGCTTCCTAAATCCATCTAGGGTTTTACTGATTTCGGGAGCAGTGATATTAGGGTTTCGACTTCCTTATCTTGAGGCGCTGGGATCCGATTTCTACAGTAGTCCTTCCTATTCATCTCGGAGCAGCGACTAGTGGTTTTTTTTTTTCATTTCTTTAGTTTTTGTTTTGTGGTGTTTACTACAGGGTTTCTTCACCACCAAATCACCTCCTGTGCCGGGCTGCGGAGTCCCACCCGAGGAATCGGCTACAGCCCAACAGTAAGAAGTTTTTCGTAAGAGTTTAGCTGTGATTATTCCCCCTTTTTAACCTGAGGACTCCTTTCACTCATTCGCTGTTAGAATACTTCAGTATCCCGTCCGATTGTTGGATGGGAGCTGTTATTACTTTCCAGTCGGGGTCTGGTTTGATTTATACTTACTGATCGATTTTATTTTCTTTTCTACCCAGTTCGACCAAATTGCTTACGGGGTTGCAGGTTACATCGGGGTAGATCGCGATTGCTTCCAGCGCTCTGGTTAAGTGGAGCATACTGGGTTTTATTTTACTCTTATCTAATTCACTCCTTGGCGCAGCTTATGTTCGTCTGTATCTTGATTTATATACTTTGGTGACTCAGATTTACGATTGTTTTCTTACAGGTAACAGCCACCCCCTCCATCCAGCAGTAGGAGAGATGTCTCAGCTTGAGGAAGTGTGCGTTCTTTCAGAGCGGTTACCTCTAACTTTTTAGGACTTGTATGATGTATCATTCTCTTTGCGGGTATTTATTTCCTGTCTCACGCTCGACTTTGCTAAAACCCGCCATGGTCTGATGGATTCGTTGTCTACCCAATGAGTGCATTGCACGTCACGGAAACCTAACCAGAGCCTCGACTCTCCCTTGAGAAGTCTTTGCCTGCTAACTGGATTTTAATTGCGGAATCAGATAGGTTTCCCGCTGTTGTTTTTTTTTTTTTCATACGAACGGAGATCAATCTCTGTCTTATCCCCGATGTTTGAACTGTCTCTTACTCTAGTAACACACGTCCTACTTTGCAGATCGACTCACATTTGCCAAAGGGGTTTCGTCTCGTTAAATAACCTGTGATATATTTTCCACGTTGTTTTAAGTGCTAATCGAAAAATCTACTTCGTGTGTCTCTTCATTGCTAATGGCAGTAATCCATTATTTAAATGTCATGTATTGGTTTTTAGGAGTGTTTCCTATTCGACGTGCCGTGACGAGCGAAAATACAGGCTGGGTTTGCGTTGATTGTATGGTTGCTCAGTTGCCGTTGACTGTCAACCAGCTCGAGTTGTAACGGCGTCGAAATTTGTTTTCACACATAACTCGTACCTTTATGATTCTGAGTTATGATTGTTTGTTAACCTATACAGATTTACAGAACTAAATCCTATTTATATCTCCCTTTTTTTTTTTTTATATATGGTTCATAGGTAGAGATATAGTCATGTTTAGTATAGGTAAAACGATTCTATCGTTATTTTTAATCGTATGACTGCCTTCGGTTATGGAATATTAGTCCATCTAGTAGTAAACTTGGAGCATAGATTAGATCCAATTAAATAACATTGTTTCAAATAAATTACATTTATTTCAATGTGAGAGATAAATTCGAAAAGTAAAATACGCTCTATTTAATATGGATGTGGTAACACTCCTAGGGTTAACTCTACTCTTTGATTCAACAGTAATACGTATCCTAAGATCCTTGATCTTCACTTTATATTTCTTGCTATGTGTTCTTATAGGAAATCAGTAGTATTTAACTTGAAACTTTAAGTGTTAGTAAATCCTTTTATACCATATTTGCTTTCAAGGTTAATGATATACTTGGAAAAGAAAATATTTACACTTGAAACTGTGATACTAATAAGCATGAAATAGAAATACTTTTGTGTTTTCCTTTCCAGCACTATTTTAATGGTGATACAGCTCTTATATGCCTTCTACATATGTGGTAAATATTAGAATACTCATATCTGCAGTTTAGAGGCTACTATCTGGTGTTTTTTTTTTTTCATACCAGGTATATTTCAGGGCTGTTTTCATGTTTCCCTAGCATACACATAATCAGGTCATATCAATTTTTTTTATTTTTTATTTTTTCTACAGGAAACATAATAAAAATTAATCATCTATAGATACCAAGTAACTTTAGATTTAAACCGTCCTTGGTTTAGAGTTTCTGAAGTTTCTCCTCTATAGATTTCTGGTCTACAACTACACAAATCTGGAAGGTGAGAGCCTAATGATAGATTCTGTTAAATGCAGTACCAATTTTTCTCATGTTCATACAATATAACTTTATATCTAGCTAATTCATACTGTAATAAAACATAATACAAAAAAATTCAGAACCTACCACACAAGCTGCAAGATGACCAACCTCCCAACCTTAGAATCCTCTTTATCTCCCAGGATTCACCCCCGAGCAGAGATCACCTCCTAGCACAGATCAACCTCTGATCTGCCTAGGAGCAGCTTATTTAAGCTCAATAATTCCCCCAAAGCATGTTTCTAATTCTGTGTCCAGAATAGCAGGATGCTTTCTTTCCTGTTTAGCCTAGGCTTCCCATCTTGGGATTCTTTAAAGCTGCTTTAAGCTTTCCCTCAGCTTTTTCCAGCTTTTTCTCACCTCTTCCCAACTACTCCTCTTCATTGGGGAAACTTTTAGATTCTTCCTCAAATCTAAATAAATTTATTTCAAGGATTTCTGAAAGATTTTTGGGAATTTGTTGCCTTATCCATCCTCATGGATTTGGCAAGTGATCTCAATTTCTCTTTTTGGTCAAATTGCACAATTATTTTATTTATTTCCTCAAATAAAATATGCAAATACATTCACACCATATTCATCCCTTGGGGTCCACCCCCTTAGGATTAAAATTCAAATGTCAAACTTTAAAAATTCAACACACAAATTGGGGTGTGTTACATATTCCCCCTCTGAAAATAAACACCGTCCTCGGTGTTCTTATTTAACTACTAGAGTTCATTTAAACAGAAATGGATATTGCTCCATCATTTCAGCTTCCCTTTCCCAGGTAGCTTCTTCAGCAGTAAAGTGCTTCCACTGCACCTTTACTCTGACCACTGTTCTGTTTCTCAATTCAATTTCTTCTCGCTCCAATAGTTGAAGCGGTTCTGGCAGAAACTCCCCTTCTGGTTCCACCTGTACAACATTCCAATCAACTATGTGAGAAGCATCATGTACATATCTTTTTAATAATGAAACATGAAATACATTATGCACTCTAACATGGGGTGGTAAGGCCAGCTTGTAAGCCACTGGTCCCACCCTTTCCAACACCTCAAAAGGCCCACAATATCTAGGAGCGAGTTTTGCACAACTTCCTGCATAAAGTGTGCTCTTTTTGGGTTTGATGCGCAAATACACATGATCCCCCACTTTGAATTCTCGATGCACTCTTTTCTTATCAGCATAGCTCTTCTTTCGATCTTGTGCTGTCTTGATATTTTTTTGTATTTGCTTGACAATTTTTTCCATCTCTTGTAGTGCATCTGGTCCCAATACCAGTTTATCCTCTGGTTGGCTCTAACTCAGGGGAGTGCGGCACTTTCTCCCATAAAGTGCCTCAAACGGACTCATCTTAATAGAGGATTGGTAGCTATTATTATAGGCAAACTCAGCTAAATGCAGATACTCTTCCCATTTTGATGGCCTATCCATCACGTACATTCTCAGCATATCCTCTAAAATTTGATTTGTTCTTTCTGTTTGCCCATCAGTTTGAGGGTGATAGGCAGTACTAAAATTCAACTTAGTACCCATCCCTCCAAACAATCCTTTCCAAAACGCTGCTGTAAACTTAGCATCTCGATCTGAGACAATTACTTTGGGCACCCCATGAAGCCTTACTATCTCCTTCAGGAAAACATTTGCTACCTGAGCTGTTCCGAAAGTTGATTTCACTGGTATAAAGTGAGCAGCTTTTGTGAGAGTATCTACTACTACCATTACTGAATCATGTTGGTATTTGGTTTTGGGTAGTCTTGTTATAAAATCCATGGAAACTGTGTTCCATTTCCATTCTGCAATTGGCAGGGGATTTAAAAGCCCTGCTGGGTGTTGATGCTCAACTTTGACCAGTTGACACTCCATACATTTACCTAGATACTCTGCCACATCTCTCTTCATTCCTGGCCAGAACAATTTCTTTTTCAAGGCTGTTAACATCTTCTGGTACCCTGGATGTCCTGCATAGGGCTGTTTGTGATATTCATCTAGTATTTCTCTTTTCAATGACTCTATATTTGGAATATACAACTTGTTTTTATAATAGAGCAGCCCTTGTTGGTTTTTAGTGAAATCAGTTTTATCCTTTTTCTGTAGTTTCACCAAGAGGGCTTCATAGTTGGGATCTTGATTTGCTGCTTTTCCCACCAATTCTTCTATCTCCATCTGGGCACTACTCCCAATGCTGTTTAAATGTTGACAAGCATTTCTACTTAATGCATCAGCAATTTTATTTTCTTTTCCCTTGATATGTTTTATGTCCATATCAAATTCACTTAGAAAAGACAACCATCTGGCTTGTCTTGCATTCAGGTCAGTTTGGGAAAAGAAATATTTAAGGCTAATATGATCAGTCATCAATGTGAACTTCTTCCCCAGCAGATAGTGCCTCCACATTTTTAACGCATGAATAACAGCTGCAAATTCCAAATCATATGCACTATAATTATGTTCATGAGTTTTCAATTTCCTAGACTCATAGGCAATAACTGAATTTTCTTGCAATAGGACTCCTCCTAGCCCTTCTCCGCAAGCATCTGTACATACCACAAACTCTTTATCAGGATCAGCAATTTTTAATATAGGAGCTGAAATAAGTTTCTGTTTCAATTGTTCGAAACTGCTTTAGCATTTTTCAGTCCACACAAACTTGACACCCTTCCTTTGTAATGAGGTTATGGGATTTGCTATAGCAGAGAATCTCTCCACAAATCTGCGATAATAGCCTGCCATTCCCATAAATGATCTTACTGCTGAGACATCAGTGGGAACTGGCCATTCTTTAATGGCTTTTATCTTTTCAGGGTCAACTGCCAACCCTCTTTCAGAAATTATATGCCCCAAATATTGAATTTTATCTTTATAAAATTCACATTTACTGAATTTGGCATATAGCTGATTTTCTTTCAAAGTTTGCAACACTATTCTCAGGTGTTCCTTATGTTCTTCCTCATTTTTGGAATAAACTAAGATATCATCTATGAACACCAGAACAAATTTTTCCAAATACTTATTCAACACACTGTTCATCAGACACATAAATGTGGCAGGGGCATTTGTCAAACCAAAAGGTAGGACTACAAATTCGTAATGCCCATACCTGGTTCGAAATGTTGTTTTGCTGATGTCTTCTTCTTTAATTCGGAGCTGGTGATACCCAGTCCTTAGGTCTATCTTGGAGAAGACTGAAGCTCCTCTCACTTGATCAAAAAGATCATCAATTCTAGGAAGTGGATATCTATTTTTAATGGTCAACTTGTTCAGTTGATGATAGTCAATGCACATCCTAAAAGTTCCATCCTTCTTTTTAACGAATAAGACCGGTGCTCCCCATGGAGACACACTTGGTCTAATGTACCCCTTATCCAATAATTCTTGCAGCTGCATCTTCAGCTCCATCAGTTCTGGCGGGCTCATCCGATAAGGAGCTCGAGAAATAGGTGTAGCTCCCGGCACCAGATCTATAGAAAAGTCAATCTCTCTTTTGGGGGGGAGATGAGGGATTTCCTTGGGAAAGATTTCCTTAAACTCTCTGATGATTGGTATAGCATCCAATAACTCTTCATCAGTTTTCTGTTCTATTTCTTCTACATGCACTGCAGAGACTTGGTATCCTTTTCTAGCTGTTCTCTTCAATTGTAAGGCTGATATTTGTCTTACCACAATGGGTTTTGGTCTCCCTTTTAGGGTAAAAGGTTTCCCTTCCTCATCTACACAATGCAGGGTTTTATCCCAGCAGTTCATCAGGGCTTTCTTCTTTTCCAGCCAATCCATTCCTATCAGCAGATCATAGGACCCTAATGGCAATATGTTTAGATTTACTTCTGTTGGGAACCCATTTAATTGTATTGCTGTTTTGGGCAACTTATGGGTGACTTTTCTCTTAGTTCCAGTGGCCAGCTGTACCAACCATGACTGCTGAAACTTTTCAAGTTTAATTTTACATTTTTCTACAATTCCAAGACTAATATAACTCAAAGAAGCACCTGGATCAATCAAAACAGTAACAGAGAGGTCAGAAATCTTACCCTCCATTTCCACCATGGTTGCTTGATGTTCTACTTGCCGATTTTCCAATGCTGCACTGATAGTTGGTATGTTTCTGGCTATGTCATTGACTGTTGTTGCCTCTCGCTCTCTGCTGATCATATGAATATTTCGATGGGGACAGTCCCTCATCATATGGGGTTCTCCACAGCCCCAAGATTTCAGAGGTTCCTTCATCCTGACTGTCCCTTCCTTTTTGCTGTTCCCTTCTACTGATTTTGAAACCACTTGGGACTGAGCAGTTTGACTTTCCTTTGGTTTGCTGAACTTTTTCCTTTGATGATCTCTACCAAAATTTCTTAAATATGCTGGTTTTGGTCTTTTGCCTTTGAACTCACCCTTGTTCAACCAGCTCTTCCCTTGTTCCGCTTTACCTTTAAACTGCTGATAGCATAATCTTGCTTTTCTAACAGCTTCATCCATGGTCTTTGGGTTGTCAAACTCAATTTTCTCCTTGTACACAGTAGGCAAACAATTTAAAAACTGTTGCACTTTTGCCTTTTCTTCCCTAATGTAAGGGACATACCTCAGTAAATTTGTAAACTTAGTGACAAACTCATCAATAGTGAGTTGTCCTAGTCTAAGTTCATGGAATTCTTTTGCTTTATCGTCATAATAACGTTCATTCAAATAACGAATTTTGAACTTAGTCTGAAAATCTTCCCAAGTAACTGTCTTTTCATCAATGGCATGCACCATTTTTGTCTCTTCCCACCAGAGTGTAGCTTTTCCTTGTAGTTGATACACAGCTAATCTAGCCTTCAGATTTCTCTCATATTCATAGACTTGGAAATACTTGATCATGTTCAGCAACCAAGCTTCAGCATCCTCCTCCTTCTCCCCATCATAGGAGGGAGGTTTGATCTTTCTAAATTCTCCCTGCAACTCTCTTTTCTGCTTATGTTGATTTCTAGCTGCTTCCTCATCCTCAGATTCATCCATCTTTCTTTTTCCAGAACCTTCGCCCTCCTGGCTGTTCCGGGAAGTTAGCTCTCTGATGAGCTTTTCCTGTTCCTTACTGGCTGATGACAACATGTCATTTTGGCTTCTTAATTCAGCCAACTCTCGTTGCATCCGGTGCAACATAGCCAGTACCGGGGCATTAGGATCGGGAGTAGCAAACTCATCCCGCAGATCCACATAAATCCCTTCACCTTCCGCCATTTCAACTGTATACACTTACAACACAGATTAGCAAAGTTTATAAACTTCAGAAAAACAAAATATGAAATAAGCAGTGAGCACAAAACGACAGCCCAATTTGTTATAACTAGTGCTCCGATACCATTTGTCACACCTCCAGTTTAGGGAAATTTTTTTTTTTTTTCTCTAGGTACTGAGGTTCCATCTTGCTTTAGTCCCTCTAACGTCTCTATTAAACTCAGATCTCCTTTCCACCACATCTTCCTAATAATAAATTTTTTCCACCATATATTATTTAAAAGGGTAAGTGTATAAGTGTAGATCTTAGGTTCAGTCATCCCTTTTCTTTTTATACCTGGATATCAGATATACCTACATATATCACTTACAGTTATACCACATATATTTCTTTTATCTATATATACATATAGATCTTCTTGATGCCACTTCTTGAGCGCACATAGAGGGATATATACCCATCTATACAACCTATAGATATATGTCTGCCCCTTATCAAATTTAGTTTATATTTGCTAAAGTTATATCTATATATATATATATATAGTCACATATATATATATATATATATATATATTTAAGCCACATATAAAAATAAATTTGATACGCCCTCTTACACTTAGTTAAACTATGCCCTGTGGAGTTATTTATACCTATCCGCATGAAATGGGTATATAGATATGTTAACCAGCGCATATATTCTATATATATATATGCCTATAAAATGACAAAGCCATGCGCATACAATATATATATATATGCCTATATAAAAATCAATCCATACGCATACAATATATATATATGCCGATATAAAAATCAACCCACATAATGCTCGTTATAAACGTAGCCATAACACTCCAAAGTCATATTTGCACCGAAGGAGATGATACTTGGGAGTAACACTACGCACCCATTATCTTTGTAACCCTAATTTTAAATAAAGTTCGGATTTTATACATGAATTGATAGACTATATCCCCTGAGACTTTTCTAACTCAAATCTGGTATTGCGTGCTATTTGTTATTTGCAGGACAGATCGCGGTTTAACATTTGAACTCTATCCTTAACTATTTGCTAACCGCTGATTGAGATGCCGCTCGGCGAACCAGGGTCAATGTGAGTGCAAATCCGGCGTATGATTATTGTTGGCATTCCTAGCCAGTACATGTCAGTGCGGCTTCATACGTGGAGATGTAACCGGCATCCAGATTTGAACCATATGCATGCATCGCCCAGTATTCGACTGGTGTTAGCGTGTAGGTTTTTGTTACCTTTGATGGTATCACAGGCTGGAACGACGTCTCCTTTATGATGAAGAGGTACTCACTGTCAGTGTATCCCGTCCCATACCCCGTGAGATTTGGACGGGTGGTTCTGGTAGCTGACCATTCTTTTGACTGAGTACTGTACGCGCCGTTCCTGGCCGCGGGAATTCATTACCCTTAGGTTTACACTCCATCCTGGTGCAGACGAGTTTCAGCTGTCTCCCATCCCAATATCGACATGACAGGGCTTCCTAAATCCATCTAGGGATTTACTGATTTCGGGAGCAGTGATATTAGGGTTTTGGCTTCCTTATCTTGAGGCGCTGGGATCTGATTTCTTCAGTAATCATTCCTTTTCATTTCGGAACAGCGACTAGTGGTTTTCTTTTTCTCATTTCTTTAGTTTTTGTTTTGTTGTGTTTCCTACAGGGTTTCTTAACCGCTAACGCGCCTCCTGTGCCGGGCTACAGAGTCCTAACCGAGGAGTCGGCTATGGCCCAACAGCAAGAAGTTTTTCATAAGAGTTTAGCTGCGATTATTCCCCTATTTAAATCTGGGGACTTATTTTATTTATTCGTTGTTAGAATACTTCAGTATCCCGTCCGATTTTTAGATGGGAGCTTTTATTATTTTTCAGTCGGGATCTGGTTCGAATTTATATATACTCATCGGGTTTTTTTTTTTCTGTTCTACCCCGCTCTACTAATTTTCTTAAGGGTTTACAGGCTACATCGTGATAGGCCGCGATGTCTTCCAGCGCGCTGTTTAGGTGAAGCATTCTGGGTTTTATTTTCCTCTTTTCTGTTTCACTCCTTGGCACAGCTTATGTTTATCTACATCTTGAGTTAGATGCTTTGGTGACTCAGATTGACGATTGTTTTCTTACAGGTAACCGCCACCCCCTGCATTCAACTGTATGAGAGATGTCTCAGCTTGAGAAAGTATGTGTTCGTCCAGATCGGTCATCTCTAACTATTCGAACTTGTATGATGTATCATTCTCTTTGCTGGTACTTATTTCCTGTCTCGCGTTCGACTTTGATAAAAACCGCCATGGTCTGATGGATTCGTTGTCTACCCAATGAGTGCATTGCACGTCACGGCAACCTAACCAGAGCCTCGACTCTCCCTTGAGAAGTCTTTGCCTGCTAACTGAATTTTAATTGCGGAATTAGATAGGTTTCCCGTTGTTGTTTTTTTTTTTTCATACGAACGGAGATCAATCTCCGTCTCCTGCGGTGTTTTAAATCCTATCTCTTACTGTAAAAATCAATACGTCCCCTACTCGGCATCGACTCCACATGTACAGTGGGTTTCTGTCTCATTAAATAATTGTATATATAATTTTTTCCGTTGGTTTCCTTGCTAACTGAAAAATCTACTCGCAGGTCTCTTCGTTGTTAATTGTAGAACCATTATTTTAACGTCGCGGCATGGTTTTAGTAGTTACTCCATTTGACGCGCCGTGGACGAGCCGTAAGTACAGGCTGGGGTTTGCGTTGATTATATGGTTGCTCAGTTGCCGTTGACTGTCAACCTACTCAAGTTGTAATGGCGTCGAGATTTGTTTTCACACATAACTCGTATCTTTATGATTCGGAGTTATAGTTATTTGTTAACCTATATAGATTTACAGGACTAAATCATATTTATATCTCCCTTTTTTTTCATATATATAGTTCGTAGGTAGATATATAGTCATGTTTCGTATAGGTAAAATGACTCTATCGTTATTTATGATCATATGACTGTTTTCGGTTATGAAATAATAGTCCATTGGGTAGTATACTTGGAGCATAGATTAGATCCAATTCAATAACATTGTTTCAAGTTAATTATATTTATTTCAGTTTGAGAGATAAATTCGAAAGGTAAGATACCCTCTATTTAATATGGATGTGATAACACTCCTAGGGTAACTCTACTCTTTGGTTCAATAGTAATACGTATTCTAAGATCCTTGATCTTCACTTTATATTTCTTGCTATGTATTCTTCTAAGAAATCAATAGTATTTAGCTTGAAGACTTTAAATATTAGTGAATCCTTTTATACCATATTTGTTTTCAAGGTCAATGGTATACTAAAAAAAGAAATATTTACACTTATAACTGTGATACTAATAAGCATGAAATAGACATACTTTTGTGTTTTCCTTTCCAGCTCTATTTTAATGGTGATACTGCTCTTATATGCCTTCTACATATATGGTAAATGTTAGAATACCCATATCTGCAATTTATAGGCTACTATCTGTTGTTTTTTTCCTTTTTGTTACATACCGGGTATATTTCAGTGCTGTTATCATGTTTCCCTAGCATGCACATAATCATGTCATATCAAATTTTTTTCTTCTACAGGGAACATAATAAAAATTAATCATCTATAGATACCAAGTAACTTCAGATTTAAGCCGACCTTGGTTTAGAGTTTATGAAGTTTCTACTCTATAGATTTCTAGTCTACAACTAAACAAATCTAGAAGGTGAGAGCCTAATGATAGATTCTGTTAAATGTAGTACCAATTTTTCTCATGGTCATAAAATAGAACTTTATATGTAGCCAATTCATACTGTAATAAAACATAATACAAAATTTCAGAACATACCACACAATCTGCAAGATGACCAACCTCCCAACCTTAGAATCCTCTTTATCTCCCAGGATTCACCCCCGAGCAGAGATCACCTCCTAGAACAGATCAACCCCTGATCTTCCTAAGAGCAGCTTATTTAAGCTCATATTTCCCCAAAGCATGTTTCTAATTCTGCGTCCAGAATAGCAGGATGCTTTCTTTCCTGTTTAGCCTAGGCTTCCCATCTTGGGATTCTTTAAAGCTGCTTTAAGCTTTTCCTCAGCTTTTCCAGCTTTTTCTCACCTCTTCCCAACTACTCCTCTTCATTAGGGAAATTTAGATTCCTCCTCAAATCTAAATAAATTTCTTTCAAGGATTTTTGAAAGATTTTTGGGGATTTGTTGCCTTATCCATCCTCATGGATTTGGAAAGTGATCTCTAATTCTCTTTTTGGTCAAAATGCACAATCATTTTATTTATTTCCTCAAATAAAATATGCAATTACATTCACACCATATTCATCCCTTGGGGTCCACCCCCTTAGGATTAAAATTCAAATGTCAAACTTTAAAAATTCAACACACAAATTGGGGGGTGTTACACATTCTTCTTCTTTCACCATGCCATGTAAAATAAATGAAGCAAATAGTCTCAACCCCTTGGAGAAGGTAAGTTGAGAACAATAATTAGCATGAACAAACA
>JAXQQM020091287.1:0-39013 GCA_034641835.2 Pinus albicaulis | reverse complement strand
TCATGCATAACAACCTCAATCAAACCAATGCAAACTTGACCATATGCACACATTTGACTTGTATAACCAATCGTGAATAACCAATGCATGTTCAACATCTGACACCACACAAGAAAGCATACATGGATAACACCGAAGCATGAACAATATGTAACCCAAGCATAAGAAATAAATGCATGTACAATATGTAAGCAAACATGCACGAACAATACACAAGCATGAGAAAAACATAATCAATCATACACTCATGACAACATGTTGATGAAAACACCATCAACACTTCTATGGTGACACCACTACCACCATCGCCAACACAACATGGATCGAACAAGCACATACACCATAAGTATGAGAAGCACATATGCAACCAACAGAAAAACATGACCAACACACTGCCCATATAGTCAAAGGGTTGAAAAATTCTATGATACCACTCTGTAACACCCTCTTCACACATCTACCCTAGTAACTGGCCAACCATGGTAAACATGCTACTATAATGAGATTCAACCTCGTAGGTGATCTTAATGGAGTGGAACTGACAGAAACACAACATACATACCTTGTACACCAAAAAAACCCCCAAGAGGTAACCCAACCATTCAACCCTCTTACTCCTGGGTCACACTAACATTTTGACCTCTTTGAGCCATATCCATAGGCACAGGCTTGCATGCCTGTGTCCAGGAGGCTATAGCCGTAGGCATAACACTAAATGCCAGCGACCAAGGCCCTAAATATTGATTTCTGTGCCAGCGTCCCTGGGATTTTAGCCTTTTTAGGGGCATAACCTAATGCTCTGCCAAGAACTTCATTAAAAGTTCATAGATGATAAATAAAAATAGGACAATGATGCATAAGAAATCACATAAATAAGAACTCATCTGGACCCTTCCTAGCCATGACATGAATTTTGTCAAACATGTCACAAACATGAAAGCTACAGGTATAAAGAAAAGAACAAAGAAAAGGAGTCTCATACTTATTTGAGAATGGATAAGAATCATTTTTCACCTAAATCATTAGCTGCGATACAATCTATTTTACCACAGATATATTGTGTATTCATTTATAAGTAAAAACATGGAGAGAGCCATATATCATCACTGTCAGCATACATGTTTATAACCAGCATAATAAAAATAGAAATATAGTGGATACAACAACAATATAATCCACATAATAACCCATACAATTATACATCAAATACCAAAGGAACGAATTTCTCATTAATGAATAGTGAAACCAACCGGGGATGTGACTACCACATGCCACCCGACCATAGATTGGCTAAGCCAAAAATCTCTTCGTCCAATCACCTCCATGCCATATTCAAAGCATGAATGTGGGACTCATAACCAACCAAAAAGAAGTAAACAAGCATGAATTCTATTGGGGTTCTCCACCTACACCATGGGGAATTTGAGTACCTCCTAGTCTCTCAAGATTTACCATAATCCACAGTCCTAATTAGGGATCACTAGGCCCTAAACTAATAAATACTCTCCAGGATTTACTGTACATACCATCTTGGTAATACTAGGCCCAATAGAGAGAAATACACCTCTTGGATTTACCATATATCTTGCCATTCACAGACAAGGATTCCTAGGTCCATTGAGGCACACAATCTGGCTTTACCTCAACCCACATTCTGGCTCACGGGTTACTAGGCCAGTGGCTTTACCATGATCCATAGTATGGTTAAGGGACCACTAGGCCATGTTTTTTTCATTTCAAAGATCCACCCCACTCAGCTTCAAATTCATACGGCAATCCAGCTCAACCGAAATATGAGAAACCCATCTCATCAAAGTTATACGGAAATGGAAAGGCTAGGCTAAAAACAATGTCACAACTGGAAAAGCCCATGCCAAGACAGAAAAAAACCACATGCAATACCATGCATTCCAGATATAGCAAGAAAATCACATGTGAAAATCAATACTTGCAAATAATCTTGTTGTAGCTTCTTAATCCTACTCTTCCTTTCCTTCTTTTCCTTTCTTGCTCCTATGCCAAAGTGCTCCAAGAAAAATCTAAGTGTCCAAGAGTGAGAGAAAGAGAGAGAGATAATAATGAGAGAACTCCAAAAATGAAATGACAAAAGCTTACCAATTGATCCTAATAACCATTTTTACTAATGAGGCCTCTATTTTCTTCATTTTCCATTATTTTCCTTCATTTTCCTCCTCACATGCAACCTATGACCTTTCACCTCCATTTTCTCATATTTTCCACTATTTTCATAAATAAAATGCCAATAAATGCCTTATGCCTTTTCAAAGCCTTTTCCATTTCCTTTGCCAATTTCCTTTAGCCATAATAATCGAAATGAACACCCATTAGGATGTTTTTCCCACCATTAAACGAATACATGTCCACATCAAGTTTGTGTTTTTATTATTTTAAATTTTATTACATGAATTTTCACTAGGGTTGTTACAAGTTGAAGTCTAAGAGTAAGTAGTATCTTGAGCAATCCTGATGTGAGCTTCCTCGCAGTAACAATAGGTTTTCATCATTGACTATAGATCAATCGAGTTTGTGAGTGTTTTGACTTCAAATCATCTATTTCAAACTTGGTGTTGTGATAAGTACATTGAGGCCCATTTTCATCTTTGGCAAGTCCCCTTGCATATGTTAACGATATACCTCATTTACAGGTAATCAAGAAGTTTCTACCATGTTTGACCTTAGCTCATATATTCACATGATGTATATTCGTACCATTGGGGTTATGTCGAAGACCCTTGGTTAGGGACATATCACTATTATATGGCATCCTTCCTAGGCCGCGTTGGAATTATGTATCATTTATGTACTTTGAGGACTATCTTGAGACAATTCTCTGTCTATCATGTGTCCATAGTCCTACGGACGTATGTTGTGACATATATCCACATTGCATTTGATGGTGGCTATGCTCTATCTGTTGAGTTACATGGATCCATTGTGTATGTCTTTGTGGCCATGTTCTATCATTTCATGTCATGGATCCACAATGTATGTTTTTCCAGCCATGTTCAACATCCTCTTATGACCGAGTATGGGTATGTATGGCTCAAGGATGCTATCATAAGAGTTGAGACTCCAACATTTGGGTCCCTCTATTCAAATTTAGACACTGGCTCCCTTCCTCCCCATTTTGAATCCTCATACTTGTTTTAATGCATTTCGTCCATCATTTTTTCTTCTGACCTCATGCATTAGAGATCATATTGTAGGTAATTTTCTCCTTTGATTCGGTTTACATGAGAACCTATGTTGTTGACCTTTTTTTACGGATGAATAGCCCTTGTTTGTATTCAAATTTATTCATTTTCCACAGGATATAATTTGGGGTAAATGATACCCTAATTTTGTTAGGAGCCTTTGTCATATAAATTATCTATTTTGTCAATTTTTTCCCGAGGAAACAATGGCTAATATTCTAGAGACTTATGTTCCCTGTGAGATCGGATTAGAGGATCACTTTTCCAATTTTCTTGGGTGCATTATTGGAGAAGTTTCCTAACTTCTCTCTATCCCAAGCATCCATATTCATTCTCTTTGGGAGGTCTCTAATCCTATTTATAATAGTCATTCCAAAGGGTCATACTAGTTTTTGGAGTCTTGGAGAAATACTGAGAGAATTATAGTCATTCTGGTCTAAGATATTCAATCTAAGTCATTAGAGATCCTTATTGATCTCTGAGGAGGACACCATGCTACAAGCTTGAGAATATTTCCTAATTGTTGGAGGCATATTTCCTTGTATTTTCATTCATGATTATTAGAATATTATTCCCCTTCTCACTTTTGATCTACTTATATCTTTATCTATACATGTTGTTTTTATTTGGTAAGCTGATGGAGCCAACTGCCAATACCCAGAATCTTAGTCTACCATGCATATAATTATGCATTTCAGCAAATGCCCAAATCAAAACCTCAATACCTGGCAAATTCACACTTTACTATTTGCATGCGGAAGCTTTTCAACATATGGTTTAAAAACATTGTATAATAAAATCATTTCATTGTGATCAATAAACCATTACATAAGCGGAAGCTTCTACAACCATGTAGTTCAAAATCATTCAACATATATATTCCTTCAAAAGTCTTAAGAAAAGACTTTAATTAAAACCCCATTTATTTAAATTCTCCACCAAAGCTCAACTCAGAAGTTCCAATATGATGTGCACCCTTGCCTTTTCATTATCACCCATATTCAATGTATGAAATTGAGCCATTACCAATTAATGTGAAAAATAGAACCAGCGGGGTCAAATTCCCCTTCAATATCCACTGCATTTACATTTCAAATTTCTGACTTCAACTTCTAGTAGATCACCTTGTCAATCTCTTCGGTCCTCTCTCAAACTGCAACGCACAACTAGAATTTGGAAATCATCAGCAGACAACCAGATATTAAAATTTAGAACCTGGCAATTAACTTACCTTCTGTTCTGGCTTCCCATTTCCATGGTTCCGCTCTTCATCTCCTTACTACGCACCTTTCAACATTGCAGATTGATTCTGCAAATATTGTATGTCATGTACTCCATTGCCAGTTTTGAAATCAACTTATTAAATCGGATTTGAGGACTCTGTCCATCCAACGATGCTCAATTGTAGCAATTTGGAAAATATAGAAACTCAAGAAAAACCACGACTTTTGGGCATATTAGAGCTGGGCTTCAACGCATTAAACTAATAGTGATTTCCGCAATCGATTCACTATCGATTCCCCAGGCTTTTGACACCGCTTACATTTATAACAAACCAAACCCAAAGGAACATCGCCGTGTTCACTGGATTCACCACCAAAATCACAGACCCAATACATTTGAAATTAACCATTCACATCAAGATTCGATGCCTCCTACGTTCAACAATTATAATCAATGATTCTGAATCAGTTTTGTAACATAAAAATCGACATGGATTTATAAAATCGGATCTCCTCTAATCTCACACAACGATTTTTTGACAGAGATTTATATAGATTGCAAAATGAATCCAAGAGAAACAGTCTATAAAATGGGTTTAACACAAACCCACGGATTCAAAGGTATTGAATTAAAACCGTTCTCACAGAGATTAACGCCTCTATATTCAAAGACTATGTAGTGTGTTCTCACACAAAATCGATGTAAATTCAATCACATCAAGTCACTCTTCCCACATCGATCTTTATCATTGAACCATAGACCCAACGCATTAAAAGTAGCTATTCACACAATATTCATACCCAAATCAGCACCTTCGACATTCAATCAGTTTTGTATTGTGTTTTTTTAACAAAATTGGCATCGATTATTCAAATTGAACTGTCAATCCCATACAAAATTCAATTCATTCAATTTTCTTTGAATTCATAAACACATCCAATTCATATGTGCATAATTCAACTCTCAGTTTCAGAATCTAACAAGAAATTTCCAATCAACCAATATATATAATCTGAAACAAAATAGAATTACTTACAAACTCTTGTTTGGCCAGATATTCGAGATCTATGGCCCTTTACAATCGCCCGAAGGCTCTCAAGTAGAAACCCTCTCACTACTCACAACTCTTCAACTATTCAAGTGTATTTTCCTCACAAAAAACACTCATATTTATACATAAATAATGCATTTAATTCACTCCAAAAATCTCTCCACCTAATCCTCAACTAAATCTATATTTTAGGTGTGGACTCAACAAAGTCCCATACATAGAATTCCTACTTTCTAATTTTTCTCCTAATCTATTTCTCTCATATCCTTTTAATTAATAAAATAATATTTACAAAATCCTCACTTATATAATTTATCTCCTATTTTATTAAAAATAACAAATTAATTAATAAAATAATAAAAATGTCACACCCCCCTTTATTACATATTTACAAATGAAAAATGGCCTTGATGCTCCTGCATCAGACTCCCAAGGTTGAAATTAAACATGATCGCCTGATCATGTGTTCGGATCTGTGTATGCCTGGATCCCATATCTTGTGCTGCAATTTCCCACTTGTCGCTGCTTCTATCTGTTGTTCTTCTCCAGGTTTCCACACTTTATGTTGCATTGCCCCACTAGCTGTGCTCTCGCAATCTTTTGCTTTCTTTCTCTTGTTGTCGCTCCTTTTCTTTCTTGCTACTGTCTTTCTATGAGACATTTTCATCATTAACCTCCTTATCAACTCAATTTCTCTGTCTAGTATATCCTCTGTCTGCTGATTGTTTCCATCTCTTGATTGCTGAACTCTCATTCTTGCTTGTTCTTCACTTGTTTTGATCACTTCCTTTTCACCCTTACTGCTGTTTTGCACCTTTTCTGCTGCTGCTACATTGTCTTTTAGAACAATTTCTTGCCTCTGTTTTCTGCATCTGTCAACTTCTTCTTGATTATTATTTATGACAACTATTTTGTCATCCTTCTTCAGCAGTCTCTCCTTAACATCCTTCAGTAGATGTTCTTCCTCTCCTTCTTCCATTTGGCTATCCACCTGTGCCAAATATGTTCCAGCGTCTGCAACAACATCTTCAATTATAAGACAATCATTATAATAAAAAATATAAGGCTTCTGTACCTCTTTTCCCTTTAGCAACACTTCAGTATGTTGCGTTGATTTCTCTTCTTCTGTCAGCATATTAGTATGCTGATCCAAACTCAAAGAACTCTTGAGATTGTCAGCTAGTCTCCCCTTCTCATCATCTGTTTCAATTATGTTTTCCAGTATTTGTCCATTGTAGTGAAGTGATTCATTCCCAGCCTCTTTATCATATTCTGCTTCAAAACTTTCATCTTCTGGAAGGTACTCTTTCACATCTTTGATAGTTTTAAACGACTGTTTATCTTCTTCCAAACCTGCAATCATACACAAATCATTAGTTTTAAAATCACAAGACCCTACGGTCTTATTTAATGCTTCAGTCATCAAGTCTTCTGGCTGCTTCGAATCATTCATATGATTCAACTCCTCTAGCTCTTCATCACTTTCAAAAAGTAATGGTCCACTTTCTGGTTCACATATCGAAACTTCAACATCTTCTTTAGCATCTTCCTTTTGCTGTAGCTCAATTCTTTCGAGCTTCTCTATCCTCTGTTTGGCATCTATAACCTATTCAAGTTCCCTTAGTTCCTTCATCAACTGCATATTCACCTGATGATTCCTCTTCTCTTGTAGCCTCTGCCACTTCACCTTCTTTCTCATGACATAACCATGCTTCTGGTCTACTTCATTTCTTTGCAACATCTCCATTAACACCTCAAGCTGAACTACTATCTCAGCCTTCTCCCACTCATATTCCTCTTTGCTTAACTGTCTCTGTATGCCATTTGCCTTGACATCCTTCTCCTTTTGTCCTCTGCTGTGGTCTCTTTCAGAACCTCTGTTACGACTATCACTAGTCATCATCCTCTCCATCTCTATGAGTTCCTTACTCACTCTAATATGAGTTGCACTAAAGCCTCTACAACAACAAGTCTTGTCCTGCCACCACTTACCTCACCAAGCTCTCCTCACTCAGTCTTTTGGCAAGAAATTGGTTCTCTATCTCTGGAACCTCCTTTGAGCACTTCTCTTTGCTCTTTCTGGCTTCAACTCATCTGTATCTTCAAAGAACGCAACTGTCATCCTTATCCAATCTCTATTGGAATTCCTCAAGGTTCTGCCACATCTATGTTTTCACTTAGAAACTTTCACCAGCTTCCTTTATCTGTTAGCAATTCTAACCACATTGCCTTTTGGGAGTTGCAATAATACTTAGGCTTCAATGCAAAGACTACAATATTCTATTCTTCAAATCCAAATAAAACCATATCATCTTACCTTCAAGATCTCATCTGATCTTGTCCTTCCATTCACCTGCACTTTTAAATGGACTGTCCTTCCTACTAGCTTTCAGCTGTGTCTTCAAACTCTGTTACTTCCAAAACTTACAAAAATCCCTCTTACAGTTTAACTATGCAATCTTACTATAAAATTTCATTCATTTCATATCTGCTAATCATTAGACAAAACTGCATACCTTCAATTACCTTTAGAATCTCACCATTGTTGCAAATCTGTTTCAGCAAATCTTTATGCTTCCTCTGCACAATTTCTCGATATTCAACTACTGTCAATCAGATTTTAGAATCTGATCCTTTCTTTCATCTTTCATCACACATTCAAATAAAACACACTTCAAAAAAACCTTCACCCCGCATTCTCTCGGGAAAAAAAAAAACATCTTCAATTTCATGGATTTGTGCTGCGATACCAAAATGATGCAGGGCCAACCCTGAAATACACAGAATCTTAGTCTACCATGCATATAAAAATGCATCTCAGCAAATGCCCAAATCAAAACCTCAATACCTGGAAAATTCACACTCCATTTGCATGCAGAAGCTTTTCAACCTATGGTTTAAAATCATTGTATAAAATCATTTCATTGTGATCAGTAAACCATTACATAAGCGGAAGCTTCTACAAACATGTAGTTCAAAATCATTCAACATATATATTCCTTCAAAAGTCTTAAGAAAAGACTTTAATTAAAACCCCATTTATTTAAATTCTCCACCAAAGCTCAACTCAGAAGTTCCAATATGATGTGCGCCCTTGCCTTTTCATTATCAACCCAAATTTAATGTATGAAATTGAGCCATTACCAATTAATGTGAACAATAGAACCAACGAGGTCAAATTCCCCTTCAATATCCACTGCATTTACATTTCAAATTTCTGCCTTCAACTTCTAGCAGATCACCTTGTCAATCTCTTCGGTCCTCAAACTGCAACGCACAACTCGAATTTGGAAATCATCAGCAAACAACCAGATATTAAAATTTAGAACCTGGCAATCAACTTACCTTCTGTTCTGGCTTTACGTTCAACACACCCCATCACTTCTCAACATGACTGTGCGGCTTTCCTTGAATTTTCAATGCAAATCCTCTGCATCGACTATCGAACATCACATACCCTCAGGTTGTATTAATGCCGCTTTAGTTCCTTACTGACAATGTTTACACCAATCCCAACGCAGAGTCTGCCTGATCTTCAACGCAGATTCTACCTGCGTATACTGAATTGTCACACACAAAGGTTAAGCAGATTATACCAATAAACTAGTCGATATAATATGACTTGCTCCTGAATAAAATAACCCCATCGATTTTATTAAAACCGCTCATCGATTCTCAAATGAGACACATGTAAGCAAAGGTCGTGGATCAAATGTGTTTCAATTCAATCCAACAAATCTTATGTTGATCCGCTCGAATCATTGATTCATTCCACCTTTCCCTAACGCCTTCCATTACCTTAACAGTTGAAATCGATATCAAGACCCAACCATTCCGCCTCTATTCCGACTTCTCACATGCAGAACAAATATAGGGTTTTATCCCAAGCGAATCCTTCAATTCTGTTTTCCCAGCACTTCTGCCCTTCAGAAAACGCTAAATTCCATTCCAGCCATATACCAGATTAAAATATATTTAATGTTCAATTGTCAACAATTCCTGTATGATGACTTTCACTTAAATTGACATCAATTTGCCTAATCGATACTCTTATGAATGCCAAAAAGATTCAAATTATTCCACACAGAAGTATATAACTCGATCCATTAATGCAATGATATAAAATTAATGAATTAACCAAAATCGAACTCAATTAATTCAAACCAACCTTATACCAATCTCTTAACATCTGAGAGTGCTTCGTCTTATCTAAGGCAAAAACCGACAACATACACAATTTCAATCGATATTGAATCCCAATCAACCCATATATATAATCTGAAACAAAACAAATTTACTTACAAACTCTTGTTTGGCCAGATATTCGAGATTTATGGCCCTTTACAATCCTGAAGGCTCTCAAGTAGAAACCCTCTCACTACTCACAACTCTTCAACTATGCAATTGTATTTTCCTCACAAAAACCACTCATATTTATACATAAATAATGAATTTAATTCATTCCAAAAATCAATCCACCTAATCCTCAACTAAATCTAATTTTTAGGTGTGGACTCAACAAAGTCCCATACATAGAATTCCTACTCTCTAATTTTGCTCCTAATCTATTTCTCTCATATCCTTTTAATCAATAAAAAAATATTTACAAAATCCTCACTTATATAATTTATCTCCTATTTTATTAAAAATAACAAATTAATTAATAAAATAATAAAAATGTCACACCCCCCTTTATTACATATTTACAAATGAAAAATAGCCTGGTGAGAATGCGTGAGATGGAGCAGGTAAGTATTACTAAGTGGGCCCGCAGGCAAATTCTGGCGCAAAGTCTATTTTAGACTATGTCTATTTTTAGACATACGGAGCATAATTTGGGAATTCTACTTGGAGATTCTTGGAGTATGCGACATGTCGGTAAAAATAGATGAGACCCTAATTTTTAGGACCCAGGCTATTTTTAGACTGATCTCCTAAAAATATGGAAGTCAAATATTATTTACCCTTAATAATATTTAGATTTTGACTATAAACAGCAGTTTACTCTCTTGGCGCACTTCAGTTTGAGTCATGGAGGTGGCTCATGCAACTGACACAAGGAATCACGTGGTTCCTAGGGTTTGATGGCATCTTGCATGGTTGGCTTCGGTTAGACTTCAGTGGCAGGAGTTTTGGAGGAGTTAACGGGACAGATAGTGGAGTTGTGTTCTGTTTGTTTTAGTTGAACTAGTTGGGATTAGTTAACTAACTAATCAACTAGATATGAGTGGAGTGAATTAAATAATATTTAATTCACTAAATATTAACTCATTCGTCAACTCAAGAACACTTCAGTTCACTACAGTGCATGATCAGTTCAGTGGAGACCAGTGGAAGAGGTAGATGAAAGGGTGAGTAAAGCTATCAGTTGGTAGATTTGTTTTGCATGAGATTTGCATTACACTTGGAGGAATTGTCCATAACAATTACGCAATCAAGGCAAAGGGATTCGAACCTTGAACCTCTTCATATACAGGCCATGATTGCGCAATAGAGGCAAGGCAATTGGCGGGGAGTTTTGAACCTCAGACTTGTTCAAAACTGAGTCAGATTGTGAGTAACTTCATGAGAGAGTACTGAGTACTTGTGGGGAGTATTGTACTTGTTTGGTTACTTGATTTCTCCATTATAATATACACAATAGCTGCGGGGTTTTCAGCTATAGGCTTTCCCCATACATACTGAGTTAATGTGTGATTGAATTTGATGTGAGATTGCTTCTGTTATTTCCGCATGTGACAATTAATTGTAGAAGAAGGTTATGTGTTATGTATGCAATTCGAAATTGATATATGACTAGGTTAATCTTCAGTGAATAAGTGATTTATTCAGCTATTTTCTACATGGTATCGGAGCGAAGTTAATTGTCGAAGTCTATTACGGTGATTGCAAACTTATTTCCTCGGACAGAGTCTGCATGCGGGCCAGGTAGCCTCCGGAATATTCATCCTTCTTTGTAAGGTGAAAAATCTGGTGAATGCCCTTTGCAGTCAATCTCTGATTTGGAAATAATTTGTTTTTCAAGTATAGATCGGAAGCGATAGAGCTTGGAGTTTGGAATTCGAATTTTGCATAAGGTTGTTCTTCTTGGTGCCGGTGTTGAAAGATGTCTTCTTTCAATGGTTTGCGACTCGAATATGCTCTTGAAGGCAGTTCGAACTATATTGCATGGAAAGATCGGATGGAAGCAGTGTTAGAAGATAATGGTCTGAAGGAGTTCGTGGATGCGGATGTCCCAAAGCCCACTGATGCAGCTCTGGTCGATGCATGGAAAAAGAAGATCGCGAAATGTCGAAGGATCCTGTTGGAGGGCGTCAAGGATCATATTGTATCCAGCCTGCATGGAAAGGCTACTCCATATTTAATGTGGAAAGCTTTGACGGATCTATTCCCGAGTAAGAGTGACCAAAGGAAGCTGGCGCTCAAAGACAAGCTCAGGAACATCAAGATGGAGAAGGGCGACAGTATCGCTAAATACCTCACGAAGTTCACTCAATGCAGAGATGAACTAGGAAGTGTGGGAGTTACTGTCGATGAAGAGGATATGGTCGACCTGGCTCTCCTTGGTCTTCCGAAGGCTTGGCACTCATATCAAGATAGTGTCAATGGTCGGGAGAAGCTGCCGGGATGGGAGCGCCTTTGGGCGGATCTCATGCGGGAGGAGATAAGGAGGACTACTCGAGATGGATCTTCATCAAAGGGAGCTGATGAAGAAAACTGCGCTTTGGTGTCCAAAGCTAAGAAAGGGAAGGGTAAGAAAACCTCTCATTATGGAGCTAAGGGCAAGAAGCAGGATATGGCGAAAGTGAAATGTTTTCACTGCCATGATCACGGACATTATGCTACCAATTGTCCAAAGAAGAAGAAGAACAAGCAAGCGGGAAGATCTGCAGATGGAGAAGCTTTGGCTTCACAGTTCGAGCTTGACTTTTCACTGATTGCATGCTTTGTTTCAAGTGTGATGGGATCAGTGTGGTTCTTGGACAGCGGTGCGTCATTTCATATGATGGGAGATCGGGAGTTGTTCTCAGATCTGGAGGACAAAGATTTGGGTATGCACATCGAGATGGGCGATGACGGTAGATACAGTGCGACTGGTATCGGTACCGTATCCTTTCAGAGGGAGTCTGGTAAACCCTTTGTCTTAAAGGATGTCATGCATGTACCTGGATTGAAGAAGAACCTGATTTCGGTAGCGATGTTGGAGGATAAGGGTTATGATGTGGTCTTCAGCGAAGGAAAAGCTTTCCTGCGCAGTAAGACTACTGGAGAGACCCGGAAGATAGGGGTTCGAACTCAGAACCTTTATCGGTTGCAGGTAGATGACTGCGCAGCTATGGCATGCAAGGCTGGAGATGTGGTGAGCCGGGATGATGAGGGCGAACTATGGCACAGGAGATTGGGCCATCTTCACCATGGAGCTTTGAAGATTATGCAGCAGATTTCTACTGGACTTCCTAAGGGCACCCTTGCGCAGTCAGATCAGTGCAAGGGGTGTACTTTAGGGAAGTATGTGAAAGCCACCTTTCACGAGAAGGATAGTCGCGCCACGACGATCCTTGAGAGAGTTCACACAGACGTGTGGTCCTTTCTCTGTTGCTTCGACAGCAAAGCACAGGTATTATGTGATCTTTGTTGATGATTTCTCTCGAAAGTGTGGATCTTCTTCATGTGAAAGAAGCGATACGTGTAAAGTTACGTGAGTTTGTGGTCGAGAAGGAGTCAGGGAAGAAGGTGATTGCTCTAAGGAGTGATAACGGTGGTGAATTCATCTCGGCTGAATTCAAGGAGTTCTGCAGCGCAGAAGGGATTCGGAGAGAACTCATCGCACCCCATAACCCACAGCAGAACGGGGTGGCTGAGCGGAAGAACAGAACGATCGTGGGTGCTGCACGGGCGATGTTGCATGATCAGGGCCTACCCCTTCACTTATGGGCTGAGGCATGCAATACAGCAGTGTATGTGCAGAACCATTGTCCTCACAAGGTTCTTGGCATGAGTACACCAGAGGAGGCTTATTCTGGCAAGAGGCCTGATATTTCCCATTTGCGGATTTTCGGATCTCCTGTCTACATGCATGTGACGAAGGATGCGAGAAGGAAGCTGGATCCAACTGCTGAAGTTGGAATATTTGTGGAGTACACTGATACACCTCATAACTATCGAGTGTATGTGCCAGACAGTCGCAAGACTGTTGTGCGACGGGATATAAAATTCCAGGAGGAGAAAGCCATGCAGTGTTCGCTTGAGAGGGAGCTACACTTGCATGCAGATGAGGAGCTGTTAGTTCCTAAGGAGGAGCTTCCGGATGTGGATCAGCCACAAGGGGAGGTTCAGGAGGTGGAAGAAACCACCCAGGCAGCGCCAACCATCAGAGGGCGCATGCGCACTACAGAAGCTGAGCGACTGGCTCGGGATGCAGAGAAGGTTGTAGGACCACCTACAGCACAGCGCAGACAGAGACAGTCACCGGATCGGTACACTGGATACATAGCTCTTATGAGTCAATGTGTTGTGACAGAGCCATCCTCTTTTGAGGAAGCTGTGGAGGAACCCGCATGGGTTGATGCCATGATCGAAGAATATGATTCGATCATCAGGAACAGTGCATGGGAGATTGTCCCAAGACCGGTTGGGAAATCGGTTGTAGGTTCGCGATGGATCTACAAGGTGAAGCAGGCGGCTGACGGGAGTGTGGAGAAGTACAAGGCGAGATTTGTCGCCCGTGGCTTCTCACAGATCGAGGGGATTGACTATGAGGAGACTTTTGCACTTGTCGCAAGGTACTCTTCCATACGGACGATCCTTGCTCTCTCAGCGCAGATGGGGTGGCACATTCATCAGATGGATGTGAAGACTGCGTTCCTCAATGGAGTTATTGAGGAGGAGGTGTACATAGAGCAGCTTGAAGGTTTTGAGATCTTCAGCAGTGAGTCGCATGTGTGCCGACTCAAGAGAGCACTGTACGGGCTGAAGCAAGCACCTCATGCTTGGTACACTCGGATAAACAGCTACTTCACCGGGCTTGGATTCTCCAAGAGTGAGGCGGATCCAAACCTGTACCAGATTGTGGTGGAGGGGAAGCTGTTGATCATCGTACTGTATGTAGATGATCTGATTTTTACTGGCGATGAGCAGTTGATACTTTCATGCAAGGAGGATCTTGCACGAGAGTTTGAGATGAAGGACCTAGGCATCCTTCATTATTTCCTGGGATTGGAGATTTGGCAGCGCAGCGGAGGACTGTTTGTTTCTCAGGGCAAGTATGCCCGGGAGATTCTGGAGAGGTTCAACATGCAAGGCTGCAAGCCTGTTGATACCCCACTTCCTGGTGGATGGAGGAAGGGAGATGCTACTTCGGAGGAGGTAGTGGATGCCACTGTCTATCGACAATTGGTGGGGTCGTTGATGTATCTGGTCAATACTCGACCCGATATATGCTATGCAGTTAACCAGCTTTCGCAAGCTATGGTTAAGCCTACCAAGCTCTTTTGGAAGGCGGGCAAGCATGTATTGCGCTATATCAGAGGCGCATCGGGATATGGTCTATGGTACAGACAGGAGGATGGAGTGAAGCTTTCTGGTTTCACTGATGCAGATTGGGCAGGGAGCCCAACAGACCGGAAGAGCACTTCTGGAGGAGTTTTCGGCATTGGGTCGACAGCAGTTTCCTGGTACAGCAGGAAGCAGAGATCCGTGGCACTCAGTTCAGCAGAGGCCGAGTACATGGCAGCAAGCTTGGCTGCATGTGAGGCTATTTGGATGAGGAAGATCCTCGCAGGTTTGTTCAGGTTGCATTTGGAGCCTACAGTGATCTACTGTGATAACCAGAGCTGCATCAAGCTCTCGGCTAATCCAGTATTTCATGATAGGTCCAAACATATCGACATCAGGTACCATCATATCAGAGATTGTGTTCAGCGGAGGATCATGATGCTTTCATATGTTCCCACGGAGGATTAGGATGCCGACATCCTGACGAAGGCGCTCACCAGGAGCAAGTTCGAATTCCACAGAGGCAGGATAGGGATTGCAGATAATCCATATCTTGCTGAGAGGGAGTGTTGAGAATGCGGCAAGATGATGGAGCTTAGTGAAATGAAGTCGCCTTCACTAAGTGGGCCCGCAGGCAAATTCTGGCGCAAAGTCTATTTTTAGACTATGTCTATTTTTAGACATACGGAGCATAATTTGGGAATTCTGCTTGGAGATTCTTGATGGATGCGACATGTCGGTAAAAATAGATGAGACCCTATTTTTTAGGACCCAGGCTATTTTTAGACTGATCTCCTAAAAATATGGAAGTCAAATATTATTTACCCTTAATAATATTTTGACTATAAACAGCAGTTTACTCTCTTGGCGCACTTCGGTTTGAGTCATGGAGGTGACTCATGCAACTGACACAAGGAATCACGTGGTTCCTAGGGTTTGATGGCATCTTGCATGGTTGGCTTCAGTTAGACTTCAGTGGCAGGAGTTTTTGGAGGAGTTAACGGGACAGATAGTGGAGTTGTGTTCTGTTTGTTTTAGTTGAACTAGTTGGGATTAGTTAGCTAACTAATCAACTAGATATGAGTGGAGTAAATTAAATAATATTTAATTTACTAAATATTAACTCATTGGTCAACTCAAGAACACTTCAGTTCACTACAGTGCATGATCAGTTCAGTGGAGACCAGTGGAAGAGGTAGATGAAAGGGTGAGTAAAGCTATCAGTTGGTAGATTGGTTTTGCATGAGATTTGCATTACACTTGGAGGAATTTTCCATGACAATTACGCAATCAAGGAAAGGGGATTCGAACCTTGAACCTCTTCATATACAGGCCATGATTGCGCAATAGAGGCAAGGCAATTGGCGGGGAGTTTTGAACCTCAGACTTGTTCAAAACTGAGTCAGATTGTGAGTAACTTCATGAGAGAGTACTGAGTACTTGTGAGGAGTATTGTACTTGTTTGGTTACTTGATTTCTTCATTATAATATACACAATAGCTGCGGGGTTTTCAGCTATAGGCTTTCCCCATACATACTGAGTTAATGTGTGATTGATTTGATGTGAGATTGCTTCTGTTATTTCCGCATGTGACAATTAATTGTAGAAGAAGGTTATGTGTTATGTATGCAATTCGAAATTGATATATGACCACGTTAATCTTCAGTGAATAAGTGATTTATTCAGCTAATTTCTATAGCCTTGATATCTGCATCATAGCCCTCTGTAGAAGGCTTTTGTGTGCTTGTTTGTTGGTGTATGTGTACAGGGTTTTTATTTATGATAGTTGGGAGAAATATCTTCAGATAGGAGTGGATCTCTCTGAATCACGCAAAAAAGACATCATCAACCCACGAGTGTGCCTAGTATCAGTCTGAAAACTCTTCTTCTAAAGTATCATGTATATTTTTTAAACATGTTTTCTTGTATGGGATTAAATTAGGGTAAAATATCTTAATTTTTCTACACAAAGTGCACAAAACACTCTGGGTAGATCCTTTGCTAATATACTAGGTTAAAATTAGGTTTCTAGCTTAGGTAAGATTCTCCCATTAACACCCATGTTAGGGCCATATTATTTCTATTTAACCCCATATATGCACCCCTTGGGGTCATACCATTTTTCTCAAGAATAAGAGTTATGATAAATTGTGTCTTCATGTTATTTTGTTCATCATGTATAAGCCTATATAATGGGAACTTTTAATTCTTTCAATATTAGATTTACCACCTTTCAATGAGAGGTCTTAGGAGAAGTTCTATAAGATTTATGTTCATTTCTCTACTCATGTTCCTTCTTATCTTTGCTTTGATGTTAGAATATTTTGACCCCTTTGTTCCTTAATTCAAAATAAAATCATGTGCCTTACGGACTTCAAAGCACCCATCGACACAAGTTTTTCATACTCCCTAATAAACACAATAGAAAATATATCAGTAGATAACATTTTCCATGTGGTTCTAAGTGTGTCCTTGGCGACATGCAATGTATTAAACAAATATAGAGTACTTAGGTCCATGTTTAGCAAGAATGGAAAGAACCATTTACTTTTATTTTTTCTGAATATAACTTTGATTTAGCTACAATATTAGTGATTTTAAGGTATTGAAGAAATCCTTTATGGTGTCAAAATTTTTGTGGCTCAAGTTGATGAGCTCATTCTCTTATTGGTGTCCTTTAGAATTTCTTGCTTCGTAAACAATCATTCCAATTTAGCCTAGATTTGATTTTGAAATATGGTAGAGTTGTTTTGGAAAATAAGATCAAGGGATATAGATAGATAGAATACTCCACATTCATCATCACATTTTTAAAAACCACTTAAATTTTGTGTCGCAATTGTTGGTTCAGTTCTAGTTCTCATTGCTATCTTAAAAAATCCTTTCTTTTTAGAGAAATCAACATTTTGAATTTCCATTCATAATAATTGAATGGTTTGAGAAGGTGACCTAGCTTTGATTCTTTGATGTGAAGTTCAATATAAGTGATATAGAATATATATTTCTACAACTTAATAGAAGATAACCTTTGATAACATGGAATGGATTTGAATTGTGCTTGTAATTCACTAGCATCTATGTAAAGACACTTGGGTTCAACTAATTAGATTTATTTAATGTGAGGTAATCCATACATAATCATTAGGTGCATTGTTTAGCCGAGGAGGTGATATTTTCTAGTGATCTCTAACAATAACATATTGGAAAATCAAGCCACCAATGAGCTCCCCTCCCAACACTAGAACTAGTTTTCTATAACATTTTTTATTTTATAGATAATTCACAAATGTAAGAGAAGAGTGTAGTTGACATGTAAAAAAAAACTTCTATCATGAAAATTTAATTTAGGCATCCTTTAGACCTGATACCATATGATTTTGGCTATGTAACTGAATTGTATAACTTCTTTCCCTTTGGTTGTAGAAACACCAAATATATAGACTCTAAATAAAATAATGTATAATAGAGAAGTAAAACCATATTGATACAAATAATAATAATTCTATCTCATTATCATCTATTGCATCATAAAAATAGTGATACTCCCATGAAAATATAATGAAATTTCTTTTTTTGGATTAGGGAAACATCAACAGAAGTTGTGCATGCCAATGGGTCTCTCCATCAAGCAAGGAAAGTAACACCAAAAAAAATCTAAGCAAGCATAAATCAATAAATAAACATGAAATCATTGATGAGATCGACAAGTGTGTTGGGTTATACATCAATATGCATCATATGCACTAGCATAGAGGCTTCATTTTATGATTTATTTCTATTGTTATGCTAGCATATATTTAGTGGTCAATGACTAAGTCATAACCAAAATGGTTTTGTGATTATGTTAATATTCAATGGCTATTGGCCAAGCTATATTCAATATTGCCTTTTTTTATATACTGGGAGATAATGGCCAAGGGCCAATACATGCCTAAAGTTTTACAAATTTTGTGTATAATATTAGTTAATTTAATGGACAAGAAAAACTACTATAGGGTATTTAGTTTGATGGTTTCTCTAATGAATTCTTTCACAACTTGTAAATCTCTTAATGATGGGTGTATATGAATAGATAACCTTCCACCCACCTATAAAGAAAGGAATTTTGATTGGATATGGAATTTAATTTGATTTTTTTTTCTTTAAAGGACAAGATTTTAATTCTCAATGAATTTTTAATTTTATATTATTATTATTATATTATTATTTCAATGGATTGTTTATTTGAGTATCTTCATTTTTAAAGGATTTTTAGATTTGAATATATTTACAATTTCCTATTTAAAAAAAAATTGCTAAAACAATAGTGAAAATGAGAACTATTAGTACACTCTAGTACAGTGTTAAGCATATTATGATCAAAGCAATAGTTGTTTTAGTTTCATTTTTACTATTTTTTTTATATCTTGGTCTACCTATCTTTAATTTGGGAGCATAATGACTAATGTAGTTAGTGTACAACCATTAAATCGAAATATTTTGGCTAAGACACTATGAGTCAGGGTATATATTATGCTCAAGTCACCCATGTCCTCCACCTAGGCTAATCACAAGCAAAAGAAACCCATAAAGGTGAAAATGGCTTTGAGAGGTTTGAACCTTAGAGGAGGCATTACCAACACCTCACTTTCACAACTAGGGAACAACCCACTAACTATTGTAGTTATTTGATACAAGCACATATAATGGAATTAAAACTAGAATTTGCACCGAGAGGTGCAAAGTAACACCGGGGAGTGGAGATACATCTTCCATGTGAGATTAATTTTCTTTTGTAGACACCTTTACTTGTCAATGTAAGCATTTATATCAAGCGAGAACAAGCACAAACCGATAGATACCACTAATCCTTTTAGTAGCCTAGTGTATCATGGCGATAACTAAAAGTATTATTTTACATCAATCTATCCTGAAAAATTAGCATACTATTTATTTTCTTGATACATAAATCGCAAGACTAACTTGCACTAGAATTTCTTTGGTTATCAACTTGTATAATTTTGAAGAGGCAGATATTGGAGCATCAATACTACAAAAAATCCTCGATTCAAAGGGGACTGAAGTGGAGCTTTCCCTTGCTCTGGATTCTTTAGTGATTATCCACCTGGTGAAAGCCTAAAATTTCGAATGAAAATTATTTTCCATGAAACCTGAAAACTGAAGGGGATTTGGCATTAAAAATTATATGGATAATAAAAAATTGGACCTCTTTCCCTCGATAATAGATTCATTTCCTCCAAGTGCCCTCAAATTTTTGAACCAATTTTGACTTCAAATTTTCAAGTGTTTTTGCCATGTTGACATTAGATCTAATGGCTTTGAATCTTGCTAGTGCATTTCTCCTAAATTAGGTTATAAAGCACTAATAGAGAAAGAGAAGACCAATATAGTTGCTTGTGAAAATTTATTTGAAAATTAAAATGTTCCACAGAACTCAAGATATTTGTATGGTTGTCTTCACCTTGCATTCAATAAGTGGCAAAATACGACTACATTTTTAACCATTAGTCTCACTCAAGTTATCCAATTAAAATGCAATAAGAATTTTTTCTATGTGACTAAATCCATTTATACATAACTATATAAGAAATAAAAAGTACAACCTTGTCCTGATTATCACCCGAATTTGACAAATACTCCCACGTTCCCTCAACATATAAAAATTAATTATCAGGGATAAAATTATCTTTATGCCTATCTATTTATCATTCAACCTAAAAAACTATAATTTAAAAAAAATTAAATCTATAGTTTTAAAAATTTTGATTACTTCATCTGGAATCGTTGCCCACTAAATTTATTAAAAAAGAAAAATAATGACAAAAAACCCTTTTTGACTACAGTTATTTTTTATCTAAACTTTAAAGTCAACAAAATTACCATTATTTTGATAATATAAAAATAATTATTTCCACAATTATTGTCTATTATTGTAAAACACTCCCAAAATTCTTATTTCCACAATTATTGTCAATTATTGTAAAACACTTCCAAAATTCTAAATACTTCATATTCTTTAACCATACTAAAATTCTTATATTTCTACAGTATCATTGGTATAATTCAAATAGTATCCAATAAAACCATCAAAATCCATCTTGTAATCAAATAATTTAATATAATACACAAAAATTGAAAATAATATAATAAAAAATAAATTTATATAAATTAAAAATAAATCCTTTTTAAAAATCGACGTCGACGTGGCTGATAAAGATCAATATTTCCAGGGCCCTTAATTGCAGCTCCACGATCTTCGACCTCGCCCCAGCCATATACAGGAACGAACATGCAAGTCCCAGATGGATAAAAATTTGTATCAACAGCAATCGTCCCATGTATTGGAAAGATACGCCATGGTAGCAATAATCGACCTGGCAACTTATTATACAACAATAAGCTAAGTTTTGAGAGTATCGGTGGTCTGGCCTAAGCAGGCATAGTCCCAGCAGAAGTTCAACCAGAGTAAATTTGGCAACTTTGAAACCTTCTTCTGCCATTTTTTTCTGTCCACTTGCAACATCACGTGAACATGCCCCTCGAGGGTGGCAGCATGTAATGTGATGTCACGCCCACTCCTCCCATTTTTTAATCCAACCCACCCCACTGTCGTATGACGACTGTCTCCATGTGGTCGCGCGCACTCACCTGTAGCCTCACACGTTGTACTGTATAATCAGGGAGACGAAAATGTGGTAATTTGAAAAAACCAGGACTAATAATCTGTTGACACATGTCAAACATAATTTGTTAGAAGGCAATGAGGAAGCTCTTTGATTAGGTGGGGATGAACAGTGTTTGCTCACCCAATCTCATAAAGGGAACACCTCCAGCGCAATAAATAACACAAGAAAGTACAATAGCAAAATATTCTCAAATATATATTAAATATTCAATATTATTCATATACATAAGAGTACATGTCTACATATCTATGGTAAAAATTTATTTCAACTTTACGTCCTTTGTAAGCTAGCTTGGGTATTCCAATGCACAATTCTAATTGTTTTCGTTTCTATGAAAAATACAACTAAATTTTTCTCTAACACATTTATTTACTTATATTTAATGACTTTAAATGAACAAATAACACACACACCCACCATTCATATTCTTTAACACATTGTGAAATAATAACATGACCACAATAAAAGAAACACGCCATAGACCATTGTGAATGCCATATTTACCTTAAATAATTCTATATTAAAAAAAAAACCAAAGTTAAGGCCCTAAATTTTTCATTTACATTTTTATGATTTATAGTACAAATATAGAGAAAAATATCCTCACTTTGGAGTGGACCAGCACTGTGATTGCCTATTTCCTAATGGGTTGATTGGTTATTTCCTGATAGGGTGTCATATTGTCAGATGGAAAAGCCATTGCACCACTACATGGGAGTAGTGATAGACACCTAGAAACAAAGGATGTCATGCACCTCATGCCCTTGGTTAATGAAGAGGATGTCATTTACCACATTCTCAAAGCTAATGAAGGATTCATATGAGAAGATGATAAGAGAGATCAATGAAGGGACTTCAAAAATTTTGGACTTGGTACTACACATAGTTAGGAACTCTATAAGAGATAATGATACTGGTACACTTCAAAATAATCGATTTCAAGGGAATGGAGATGTACAAGGTTAGTGGGGTTTATGTCCATTTGGATCTAAACCAACATCCTCATCATGATGATCCCCACCCAACATAAAATGGCCTCTCCCATCATCCACATGCACACAATAGGCAATAGAGCACAACAAATTTGGGAAAGGGAAGGAAAGAACCTAATAAAGGAGTTATGAGAATCAAGGTAGCCATGGAATATAAGGTATGCGTTCTATTTTATGAGGTGAACACCTCAAAGGAGGTAGAGCAAGTAGAAACAAGGGAATACTAGATGAAGGAGAAGAGGAAGGAGGTTAACCTAGCATAACCCTGCCAGAGAGGCAGGGGAAAACCCCCACATACAACACCCATCGAGACATTAGAGGAAATTTTAGCCTAAAAGTGTCCATGATTTTTTCACATAATTTCAACGTCATAATATGTAAACCAATCATAGGCCTCTAAATTTAAAAGGAGGTACATGTAAATTTTTTGAAGGGAAAAAAGAAGAGAACTACTTTTTTTAATTGTAATTTTGGCTTATCTCCTTATAGGTTTACTCAAATTTGAAGTGGAGACACTCGGTGGATGAAGAATTAAATTACACGCCTTTTTAATGTATCTACAATTTTGATCAATGTAGGTCTTCTCAAAAAATTTCATAATGGGTACTCGTTGGATGTGGAATTTAGTTCCGCATCCAACAAGTGTCTGCACTTGAAATTTGAGTAAACCTATAAGGAGATAAATAAAAAATACAATAAAAAAAAGTAGTTTTTTTATTTTCCCTCCAAAATCTTTAACTCCTATTTTATTATTTTAACTATTATTTTATAATTTTTCCTTAGGAGGCCACTTTTAGGTTGAAATTTCCTCTAATGAGCCACTCCTAATAAACTGAAACTAGAGAAAGAATGTCAAGGCTCAATGTATAACACAAGGTTTTAATGGTTGACATAAGATCAATATGGGTCTTAATAAGAGAAAACTTGAGGAGAAAGTTCATGTGTGTAGAGTTGCTACTGTGAGAAGTAGATAGACAAGGAATTGGCTTACATAATCCAAAACATAGGATTTTCAAGAAGAAAAATGACTAGGTACTCTTTGTCCCTATATCTATACTGATATACCAAGGAAATGATAGCTTGCCACATGGATTTAACCTCATAGAAAAAAATTTGGTTACTAAGTGGTATTGGGGAATAGTTTCAACAACTCGATCAAAAATACCACTTCTTGTTGAAGGACCTCTAAGATTTAAAGCTTGCCTTAAAGGATGGGGATGCTAGAAAAATAGAGGACCAATAAGTTGTAGGTGACTATATGTACTTAACTTTCATTGATAATGAGAAATATTATGAACAATCTTGGGTTCCCCTCTATCTTTAACACTTTAATTTATATTTTTTATTATCTTGTATCATAGAAAAGAATTTAATGACCATGGTCGTGCTATATTTAAGGTTGATTTTTTTTTTTCCTCGACTGAAATATAATAACTATATATCAATCATATTTTATTTTGTTTGTTGTTTTTGCTTAGATATAATAGATATGTTCCAAAACATGCACAATTTCTTTTTAAATTTTGTTTATGATATTATTCAAGCCAATGAACTTAATAGACCATTATAGATGATTCTTGCTTTTGCTTAAATATAATGGTTGAGTTTGAAAACATGCAAAAAAAAAAATTATACTTGCCAAAAAAACAGAGTATATTGTAATCAATTTTTCAAACTAATTTTTGACTTTCAATTAATTGTTTTTTTTCTAAAATTTTATAATAATGTCAAATATTCAAATATTAAATTAAATATATGTTAATTATAATTTTTTATTTTTATTTTTATATAAAATTATATTCCAATAGAGTAATTTTATATGGTTTTAATAAAAATGGTTAAAAAAGGAAGAAGCCTTACAACATCCAATGTCCAAAGAATTAATTATCCAATATATATATATAGATTTGACCCATGCACACATCGATTGCCATCATTTATTTTTTTTGGTTGCAAGTCGGTGACTTCGTTACTTTGTTTTGGTCAAGTTTGATGTCTTGGGCCAACCATTCACATATGAAAATTTCCTCAATTTTATTAGTGGTGAGTTTCCCAACCTAAGACACATTTGGGTCAACATATCCATTATATGCTAAATTTTTATTTGGTAAGTGGGTTGCCTTGAATTGTCAAAGCTTAAAGGATTTTAAGATTTATTATTATATATTATTTTGTGATTTTCCCAACCTAAGACAAATTTGGGTCCACATATCCATTATATGGTAAATTAAGTGGGTTGCCTTTGGTATCATAAACTTTGGTTTTTTTTTTTAATGTGTTGCCTTTTATAACAAATATTTTATTTTTTTGGTACATGGTTAGTCTTATGAAGTTACCAACATCATAAATATATTATTATCATAATAAATACATACTCTTGTGAAGTTGCCAACCTCATAAATATATTATTATTATAATAAATACATATTTTATTATAATAAATGCATATTTCATTATAATCCAATAGTATTAGTTTATATCATGGAGTTTGTTTTTATAATTTATTTTTATAATATATATTTTATTATTATAATAAACATCACTTTGGATCTATAATAGGGTATTGATAGAAAGATCTAGGGTCATAAAACTTTTAATATGGGGTTATAAAGTGCGAATGTTTTTTTATATTATTGAAATTGAACTTTCATATTTAGCAACGTATTTTTTGCTTTGCTATAAAAGTTATTGTTTTGTTATTTTTTTCCATTATTTAAATGCTTGCCTTTTTTCATAAGTCTAGGTCTCACATTTAACCATTCCTCTCTCATTTGAGGGAATTCTTCGAACTGTACCTCCTTCACCATGTAGTGGCATTGTATTTATCTTCTCTTAAATTCAAAATTAATAATTTTACTTAATATCAATAAGAAATTAGAAAAAAAAAATCAATAATAAATTAAAATAATTATCAATAAAAAGAAACGACAAATAATTATGTAAATAAAGCAATTTCATTTTTAATGTTTATAATTTTCATTGTTGAAAATATTGATCTATATGTAATTTTAGTTTTTTTTTTTATTAATTGATTTAATTTAATTTAATTATCAATTACTTATAATACACATTATATTTGTTTTAAATTTTCTCTCTGATATTATTCAAGCTAACTTGATAAACTATTATAGAGGATTTAGCTTGAGGACTACTATACAGTTTGAGTGGGTCTAATGATTAAGAGCATGTGTTTCCTCCTAAAAGGCCATATGTTCAAAATCAAAGAGATAGAGTCCTAATAGTTAAGAGCATGTATTTCCTCCTAAAAAATCATAAATTAAAAACCAAAAAAATAAAATATGTATGTTTTCTATAAAATATGTATAAATAATAATAATAATAATAAATTTAAACAACATATTTGCCTGTTTTGTTTTCTTGGTTACATATGATTGTGGTTGCTTGTAAGGAAAAAGATAAATGGAATCAAAATGTAAGTAATTATCACAATGTTTGTCATTGGTCATTTTGTCCTTCAGTCAAATTTTGTTGTGTGAAATATAATTAAAATATGATTAATTTGGTAAAAACATTTGATGTGAAAGCACTTTGCAAAATCCAATGCTGAATTACCGGAAAAACCCAATGCTAAATTTAATATTAAAAGATTTAAAATTAACCGTACTCTTTGAAAGGGCTGTGTAAGCTTTAGAAAAGCGAAGGATATCTTTATTAATACACCATGTACTTTTTTAAATTAAAATGTTGTAAGTTTTGGAAAATAATGAATGTCTTTATCAATGCAATATAAGTACTTTATAAAATGTTTGCGTAAAGTTTTAGAAAAGTAATGATGTGGACTTGTGCCTACAAAATGTAAAGGGAATGATTATTATTACCGATTTGGGTGCCAAGGAAATCCTTTAGAAATAATATTTTAGAAATAAAATGTACTTTGAAGTGAAAGGTACGTAATTAAAGCATTTTCTTATTTTTCTCTAGTTTTAAGATTATTGTAAACATACAAATAAGGATGTGCTCTTTAACATTATAGTTGATAATTCTCAAATGAAGTGTCGAAGGACTTGAGACATTATACCCATTGCACTATTAGATAGGAGTAATTATAACCACCTAATGGGAGAGGATGGCACACCACATACCTTTGTTAATGGAGATGAGGATGCCATTTACCACATGCCCTTGGTTAATGGAGGATATAAATGAGAGTGTGATGAGAGATATTGATAAAGGGATTTAGAAGTTGAGAGGATGACACACCACATGCCTTGGTTAGTGGAGAAGAGGATACCATTTACCACATGCCCTTGGTTAATGGAGGATTTAGATGAGCGTGTTATGAGAAATATTGACAAAGGGACTCAGAAGTTTTGGAATTAGTATTGCATTAGAACATGGAATCTACAAGCAACAATGATATTGGTATGCTTTGAAATGATAGATTGTAAGGGCATTATGTCATGTACATGTTCATGGTAGTTTAATGCCATTTGATTCTAAATCAACATCCTCCTAATAATGACCCTCGCCCAACATAAAATTGTCTCTCTATTCACCCTTTATCTGCATAGTGGGATATGGAGCATAAAAAATATGGGAAGGGCAATGAAATAACCAAATGAAGGAGCCACAAGTGTTGGGGAAACCATGTATTCTAAGTTACATCCTCCAGTTTATGAGTTAGAAAGCCTCAAGAAGAAGACAAAGGAAGCAAAGAACAAGAAAATACTAGAAAAAGAGGAAGGGGAAGGAGGTTAGCCTATGATGACCCAACCATAGAGGCAATGGTAGACTCCCCACATGCAATACCTCATAAGAATCCATCCCTAGAAAAATTCGAACCAAACGTAGAATGTTGAAGCTTAATGTATGTCATAGGGTTTCATCAATTGAGACAAGGATACCACGGTTCTTAATAATCATAGTATTGTTAATATCAATAATCAACCAAGATAGATCATTAGCATAATTGTCTAGAGAATCCATTGTGAAGATTGGTCTAGATGTAGAATGGGAAGTGTCATGAGGGTAACTCAAAGAGACCTCCTCAAATTAAGCACTTTTCATAATGATTAGCTAATTTATGGTGGCATTGAGAAGTTTATAGCCATCATAATACCATCTGAATACCCTACAAAGTTGTAGGGTTGGCTTTGTGGTTTCATTACATTTTATTTCTCTATAAGAATGTGGGATCATACTTAAGAACTAAACACTTGAAGTGTTTCTCTATAATTTTCCAACTGCTTCAATATTAAAAAGGAGTGGCACCCTTCAACGCTTTTTGAGGAACTATATTTTTCATATAGCATGCATAGTTAACAAATTTTGCCTAGAATTTTGGAGCAAGAAACCTTGATTGTGATTCTTACAATTTGTCATTTCCTTCAAAGATGCATTCTTCCACTCCATCACACCATTTTGTTGAGGAGTGTATAGGAAATATTTCTTTAGATTGATCCCTTATGAATAATAGAGCTACTCAAAGAAATTTTCACACACCCCCCTCCAATGTTTTTTCCAAAAACTTTGATGGCCTTTCCTGATTGTTTCCTAGGAAGGGATTGAAAGTCCGAAAAGTAATCAAATAGTTGTAAGTCCCAATAAAAACAATATAACCAAGTATAGATTGGATAATCATCAATGGAAGTCAAGGAATATTTATCTCTGCTCATAGAAAGTTGAAAAAATGTACCCATCAAATAATTGTGAAATAAGTCTAGAATTTGAGTATAACTCCAAGCCTTTCATTGCTCATTTTTTCCCTAAATATGTTTACCAACTATGAAACTAGTAAATTTTCAAAGAGTTGAGGATAACTAAAGTTCATTAACCAAAAATATTAGTCCAAAATATTTATAAGCATAATCGAATGAGCAAGGAAATAGAGGGTGTGTAATTGAGCAATTATGTGATCAAGTGTGTTGGTGAGATGAATTGATGTTGTTGGTGTGTTCAGTAATGATAGATTGTTGAATTTTTTTGTAATGGTGGTTTTGGAGAGTGTTTGAAGTGAAAAAGTGATTTTTTATAAAAGGAATGGCTTCATGATTTGAGTATGAAAACTGTATGAAAGATGAATCATTGAGCAAGTTGTAGCTTTCCGATCAGGGGTTGTAGCTCCTTCCAATAGTTGTTGGTAAATGTTCTGGGGTTGAAGCTTCTTTTAGTAGAATATGATAAAATCAAGGTTTGTAAATCCTTTCAGTTGTAGCTGATAAATCAGGGAGAGTTTCTTCCTACTGGTTTTAGCTAAAAAAATTTGTAACTGCAAGTTGTAGCTTTCCTTGTGAATAAATGAAGGAAAATTTTGATGAATTTTTGTGTCCTTATTGTGTTTCATAGGTTATTTATTTCCATTCTCATATGAATTAATTGTTGGAAATTTTATTGATGTCCTAGAATCATTACAAGTAAAAGAAAGTTGTAAAATTCCTATAGTATTGATCCAACACCCCCCCCCCCATTATTGTCCCAGTTTTCTAACAATTTGGCCCCATACACATCCCTATGCATCCCACACTCTCTACATGACCCCTCACATTATTGTTTTCCCTTTAGAATGAGATTTTATGGGTCAATCCACAAACTTATGGGTCATCTTAGGATTTTTTGGATGCAAACGTTTCCCATACCTTTGACAGATATTTGGGCAGAAATCCAAAACACTTCCTATAATTATGGGAAGTTGGTAGTTCAACTACCATTTCCTTACCAAATGATTCCTTAGGAAACGGGAAAGTTGGGTTTTTAATTTTTTAGGTGAACAAAAGTATTATGGGCAAGGATTATCTGAGTAGGCACAATGCCTACCATTCCCCCCATTCCATCTCCCACTCATGGATCATGGAAAATATAGGCACTCTTCTCTTCATTCAATTGTTTGGAATTTCCCCTTAATGATAAAATATATACATTATTTTATGTTTAACGCATTCCACTTATACATGCCCATATAGGAAACAATAATATATTTATTGACAATATCAACAAGGGATCAAAATGGGGTCTTACACGGTCACATAGGAGTCTACGTTCATTATACTCAGTTATTAAGGAAAGTAAATATCCAACAAGGGATTATCTAAAATGATAGAACATCTAACCACATAACAAAAATATTAGTAATTACTTGAAGGGAGCATGACACAAACTAAGGTGCATTTTAGTAGCAACTAACTACCAAGGGAAACTCAACCATCCTCCATGGTGGATGATTCTTATAAGTATTAGATAGAAATGGTCATGAAGAGGTGTTTTTCCATGACCAATGGAAACATTCACACTAATAAACAGATGGTAACCTCACAACAACGACATAAACTTATGTGTTTTACAATTCTCCCCCTCACAATAGGGCTTCAACCTTTAAGCAAGATAGCATAAAGCTCATTTATTTCCAAACACCAATTCATGTATCATCTACTTAAATAATCTCACTTCAGATCTCATTGGCACCTAATCTTTAGGGATTAGGAAAATTGTAAAAAAGAGAATAAAGGAGATGAAGAGACATTGTAATACAAATTCCAATAGTATCCCTCTCCTTGTATATATTCATTATTTTCCTAATAGAATACACAATTTGTGAGTTCTATTAGGAAAATAATGATACCTCACATGGTATCAAAGATACAGATCCATTTTAGCATTTTTCTGCTTTGTAACTCCTAAATTTTGTTATTTCTTCTGCCATTATCCTTTGTCCCTTTGCCAGAACCTCGCTGAATGCGTTGAATCTATGAGTAATTTGAATTGTGAATTGAAGCATGTGATAATAAATATGTTGAAGCATACATTTTTTGCATTGGTATGACCTGCTGGTCAAGGAATTAAAAAAATATATTGAAATTCCTTGAATGCAACATTGAGTCTTTGAAGTCTATGAACTCTGATGTGTAACTTCTATCATACACATTGTATTGTTGTTGTTCCATATTTACAGCACCATATGGTTCAATTTATTGTTTTTATGTTGTCATATGGTTTAGATTGGTATTGAGTGTTGTTTCAAAGTCCTGCATTAAATGATTGAGACCATACCCGATTTTGACAGCGTTGAAGGTACTCGTCACATATTGCATTGGAGACTATGCATTGGATTGTATGATGGTTATGTTGTTTTTGTTGAAATACACAACATTGAATGGAGTGAATCCTACGTTGATATATCTCCTGGTGTGTTGATCATTTTTTTTTCGATGGTATGTATGGTATAGTTCCATGTTGTGTTGATTAAAAAATGAATTATTTGTGTTGAGTTGTTTTTGAAGGTCGATATATGTTGGTTCATATGGTATAGGGTATGAAGACCATGAGTTAAACTTTGTCTCTTTCCTGTGTGTTGATGTCATTGTTCATATGTGTGTTGGTGATTAGTATGGTTCAGTGGTTGGTTCATATATATGACGTTTTCATGTATGATATGCATTGATATTGCATTGAATTTTGTTGAGAGTAACTCTTTTGAACCATTTATATATAGTTAAGCTGGAGCATGGATATTTAAATGTTGTTGTTTGAGATAAAAAAATTGAACTCAAATTCCAACATCATTTATATTCATATATCTTGAGATGAAAAGATGACATTCTTTTTTGAGTTATTTTGAATACTATTGCAAAGACATATTAGATTTTTTTTGCAAGTATTGTGACTATTTAGGGCCTAGTTTATAATTTCATTAATGCATTCCATCATCTCCATAGTTTGAGTATTTCTCTCTGGAAAATAGAACTATCATGAATGGTCCATAAAGATAAAGCGCACCGTCATTTTCAATGAAATTTGGAAAAGAGATTGTGAAGGAGAAGGTGGAAATCCTCCATAAAATCCCACTTCAGACAAAGAGTTCGCCATATCCAAGAACAAGAAAAGAAATACGATTGCAGTGCTAGTTAATGAAGAGGTTAGTCATCATATTACACCATTTACAAATTTCTTTGAAGCTTTAGAGAAGCTAAAGTACTTATATGATTCACACTATGAGGTTGAAGTAGTCCAATTAATGATAAAATCGTTCAATCTAAAATTGAAAGATGATTGTCCCCTTCCCTTAGCCTCTGAAATAAGAGCCATTCTGCATGATATAGAAGCTACTGGAGTTAAAATAGACGTTCCTCTCACTACTTTCATCAAGGCACTATATCCCACTTATTTCCATGACCTTGATTCATAACAAGCGAGTTTCAAACTTAAGGATATTTTCTTTGATAATCTTGTGGAGAAGTTTGTTGAAAGAGAGATATTTTGGGAAGAAGAAGATAGTTACTTAGTCTTATGAATAATTTTTTTTTCCTTGCATAAAAATAGAAGAATCAAGCACAATATTTTTCTAGAGGAGAAGGTAGTAGAAGAGGACATAGAAGGAAGAATAATATAGGAGGGGGGCACAATAATTTCCAAGGAGGAATACCTGATGTTTATTTTATACGCTACAATAGAAATGGACATGATTCTTCCAAATGCAAGCTCTCTTAGGAAAAAATTAGATAGGAAAGGAATGAAGAGAAATGAAATCACCAGATCAAGGGAAAGGTAAAGCTATTGAATCTGCTCATTATATTGTGGCACATTGCAATGTTAGAGTAATTAATGAATTTTTAATGCTTCACTAGCTTCATTGAAAGATGCATGGTTTCTTGATTCAAGAGAAAATTGTCACATGACATTTCAAATTTATTTCTTTGAATAATTTAGGGACATTTTTGATGGACTAGTCTACTTTGCAGACAAGTCAAAATTCAAGACATTTGGGCATGGCACTATCAGGCTCAACTACCTAGTCTCCTTGACTTTCTTCTACATGATGTTCTCTACTTCCCATATTTCCAGAGAAACTTATTGTCCTTGTTTCACATCTACCAACAAGTACACTCCATTCACATGTTTGATGGAAAGGTTGAGGTATGAAAATCATGATACAACTCACTTTTCATGACTAGGATAAAAGAAGAAAGACTATTGAGGTTGCAAGGAACCTTTGCTTGTCGATAAAATTTTGCAAATATTTCTTAGTATGATGAAGGAACACTAACATCTAGTCCCTTATGGAATTCTATATTTGGACATATAAACTATGACAATCTTCATCTATTGAAGAGAAATGGTTTTACTGGTTTTCCCATTATTCCTAGGAAACTTAAGTAATGCAATGCTTGTATTTTAGGAAAACACAACAAACAATACTTTCATGGCTCTCATTCTGGAGAAAATAAAAAGCTTGAACTCATTCATTCTGACTTGTGTGGCCCTATGCATATTCCTTATGAAAATGGAAATAAATACATGACTACTTTTATTGATGACTACACCATAACGTGTAGGGTATATCTATTGAAAAAAAATTGAAGCTATTGAAACTTTCAAAAACATTCATGCATGGATTAAAAATGATACACAATATCATATTGGCTCTATTCATATTGATAATGGAAAATAATATACTTAAAATGAATTTTAAAAATATCTTCACCAACATGGGATCAAACATCAAACAATAGTGCCTTATAATCATAAAAAAAACAGTGTTGCTGAAATAATGGAGATGACAATCTTAAATATGGTACGTTCAATGATGTTTTTAAAAAATGTAAATTTGATGTTCTGGGTTGATGCAATGCATATTAACAATAGGTGTCTATATCATGCTCTAAAAAAAGACTCCCTATGAAATTTTGTATGGAAAAATTCCTTCAATGAGACATCTCAAGGTTTTTGGTTCCACCTGTTCTGCCTTGATACCTAAGGAACAAAGAAACAAAATTCATGCAAGGAGAAATAAATATTTATTCTTGTGGTAGTTAGTTGTTAGCCATCGAGTATTTTTTTGTGTTAGTGATGACTATATCTGGTGAGTTTTTAGAAAGGCGGATTTGCTTATGTCAATATGTCATCTAGAAAACCCTCCTAAAACTTTTGTACCTCTCTTGTCAGGTCCACCCTTATTGAAATCAAAACCCCATTATCACTATCCCTGCAGCCCATTTGATCTGTCCTCCACAAAGGCAAATCCATCATTCAAAGTCTCCCCTATGTTAGGAAGTGGCGCTTTAAGACATTTTACCCTTGGCGATCATCAAAAAGCCAAAAAGCCTCCATCTGTTACAGACCAACCATGACTGACCTCCCACTCTGCAAATAAAATTGACAAACAGCTCTAAGTCGCGCCACTTATACCCCTAGGTCTCAGCACTGCTTAAGACACAGTCTCAAGCTGATTATTAGGTGTTTCACAGTGTTTTATGGATTCTGCAAAGAACAGGAAATATAACTTCATCTCAGGAAGAAATGCTTGAATCTACAGTTAGAGGAACAGCTGCTTCTAAATGTATCATGAGCCTGAGATATGAATGCAAAACAGAAAGCCACTCATCAAGACCTTACAGTTTTCCTTTCAGTATGAAAGTCACATTAAGAAAAAGACACCACTGTCTCAGCAAACTGGTAAATTGTCATGGCCCAGAACCTCCTTCATTTACAAGCAGAGGGTTAGGGCGCCTCCTTCATTTACAAGCAGAGGGCGCTGGCCAGTATTGACTTTGAAGATTGCAAAAGTCCAGGTTTGCCTTTTACTGAACAGTGAAACAATATCTCCAGGTTTTATGAATGTGAGTGATGATCATAACAGGGATAGAGTTTGAAATATGCTAGCTCAAAGGAAAAAAGAGTCTGGTCTGATAAAGGAGGTCATCTGAAGCTTTCAAATCATGTGAATTGTTGAAATTTAGAAAGGCATGTCATTAGTAAAAATTCCAATCATAAGCAGCCTACTTGTCCACAAGATCAAATTGAAGAGGTGCTGACAAAACATGTCATTACACAGGCAAAAGGAAAGTTGTTTGTTTTTCAAAAGGTGCTGACCTCCATAGTCACAGAGATTATCTTTCAAAAATCTGTCATAAGTTGACTAAAGCAAATAATGATATTTCAGTCACCCTCAGAGCAGTGTAGAGAGACAGTGACATTTTGGCTAGGGTTTTTCTGAAGCACAGTGATGATTGCAAACAGAGGTGCTAGTATTGATGTTTTTCAAGTGGTTTGCTTACCATCACATCCAGGGAAAATCTGTGTCAAACAGATTTGTCAAACAACCTTCAGATACTTGCTCAGTGAAGGGCCTCCTCCGTTTATGAGCAGATGGCCAAAGCATTGCATATTATTGAAAACTGATTTGGTCAAAAGGTGCAGTGGAAGGATACAAAGGAAGTAAATAGAAGACTGTACACAGGTGAAAGATGGTGTTTATATTTCAAAATGCATTACACATAGGAAAATGTCTTTCAAGAAATACATCATGATGGATAGGAAACAATATGAATATGTATGCATTGATACCAAAAAGGGCAGTTTTCTTAGGAGAAGAGGCCACACAGTCACTTCACTGTCACATGCCAAGAAGGTTAAAGGGAACTCCTTTTGAGTAAATAGAGAAATATAGTGAGAAAGCATGCAACCCAAAAGATGGCACTTATAGTCCAGGAAGAAACTCATAAATCGCTTGGAAGCAGCAATTACCAAACAATTGGTAGAAAACAGACCATCTCCTTTTAAAAATGACAAAATGGCTTTCAAAGCCCTTCAACAGACCTTGTGTGGTTTTCACTTTTAAACTATCACCAAGAAAGTAAAACAGTGAAAAGAGGTGAGCTATGGAATTATTGTATTACAAAAAGGTCAATGCACTGGTCAAAGCAAAATGATAGTTGTGTATCAAATAACCCTGTTTTTCCTACTTCACAAGCTTATCCTTTCAGATATATGCCCAGGAGGGACATGGTAAATAGGCATACCAGTTATGAATAGAAAAAGAAGTGGTTTTGATAGGTTATCAGTGTTTTGGGAGTTTGAAACAAATGCATCTTTCTCATTATTCAAAAAAGACAGACATATCATAGTTAATGTACCTACAGGCAGGAAATTATTTTGGGAAAAGGGGGCGCCTTCTTGTAATCAAGAAACCATAACCAAATCCGAATTATGTCAGTAAACTTGACCCCTGCATTAGAGAAAAGGTTGAGGCAGCTGTTAAAAAACTGAGACTGTCAAAACAGGTTTACAAACCCCGTCCTCTCAGAAACAAGTCAGAACTCAGGTATTCTCTTGACAGTTTTAAAAAGAAGGGTTACTTTGCCTCATAAATATCACCAGCATCTTTAAAACAGTGGCAGAGGTGATGTGGAAGTTATTGAGTTATTTGTCAAAGTCTGAAGTTCGGTGTTTATCACCCAAAGACCAAAACTGGAGGTCACTTTTCTATCAGCTGTGCATAAAACAGAGTTCTCTTGTTTTGCATTTAAAAAAAAAGAGAAGTAACCGTTGAAGACTTGTGTTGAAATGACATAAGAATAAATCGAAGAGGGAGATTTCATTTTCAAAACGGCAATCAAGGTGTTCACAGCATCAAACAAAGCAGAAATCGGGTCAATTTGCAGAGTTTTGCACTGTTAAACGCCGAGCGACGCGCCTGGAAGCCCGCGCGACGCGCCTGGGAGCGCGTTTACACTGTCGGTCAGTTCATGCGCGACGCGCCTGTACAGTGGCGCGACGCGCCTGTATAGTGGCGCGACGCGCCTGTACAGGGCGCCCGACCACCCGACAGGCCGACCCGACAGGCCACCCGGGTGTAATTTTGCGCGCCGTGCTGACATTAAAGAGTGCCACGCATACTTTGAAGACCTCCGTTGCTACTCCAGCCCTCTCAAAGGATTTTCTCATCAAAATTGAAGGTATTCTCATATATCTTCCTCCTCGATTTCAAAGATTTTCCAAGTAACATGAAAATTTAAACTCAAACTGTGGCCCTAGTTTGGAGTTGTGTTTATGGGATAAATTCACTGCTGGAAGTACCTATAAAGAGATCAGTGTGCTGAACCACTACAGGTGTTTCGTATCAAAGTTTTCAAAACCTTCTAAACCTGTCACTATAGCTAAAAAACAGTGTTTCCTACACGGTGATCTGAAGTGTTGAACTGTGATAAAGTGCTGACTATGTCATTCAAAAAACACCTACAGGGATACTTGGTTTTGAGATTAAGAGCAGCTTGTTTCATCTTCAAAACAATCGAAAGACAGAGGTTTTTCCTATAAAGAACTGTGTTTTGATTAAAAGGAGTTTGTTGGTTACAAGATCTTGACTGCTACTTCAAAAGAAGCCTCTAAAAGGCAAAGGAGAATTTGTTATAAAGAAACAGGGTTTACATGTTTAAACAGGAGCTTAGGTTATGGGAAGAAATGAGCTGCTACAGCCCTTATTAAAACCATGGAGCTTGTTTAAACACTATCACCATTGTTCCATAAACAGTGAGTTCGGATGTATGCACACACTGAAGGTTAAATTTGCCTGTGTATGATCCTTTTGGTGGGGTAACACACATATAGAGAAGAGTGAGGTTTAATAGGGGAAAGGATTCTTGATCAAGCAGAAGTTTACAGTTTGAAACTACAGGGGAAGGCTGCTCATGCTCCTCACAAAGAAACATTATTCACTGTGTTTTTGGTTCACAGCTTTGTGTTTTTCAAAGCTTATTAACAAGCTGTTATCCATCTAAAGCAAAGGCTTTTCTAACATAACCAGAGATGTTATATGGGTAAGGGGTCTTGCCTATTCTGCAGAGTAAAAACCCTTGCAAGCCTTGTTGAAACTTTTTGAGGCATTTTTCAAACTCTGTCACCTTGTTTAGAGCAGTAAAATTTGATTGTATACCTACACCGAAGTTTGACTGCATGTCCATAAGTTTGTTGTTTTATTTGCACTCCAAGAAGAACAGGTGGTTAATCCTTGAAATTCTACCTTGAGGCAGAGATACAGGAGTATTGCTTGACATCTAAAAATTCACAGAACAGAGTAAATTTGACACTGTATACATCCTGTCTCATGCAGTCTATCCGTTATTCCACTATACTGTATCATACTAAGAAGTGTTGACTGAGATGTTTTTAAGGTGTAGGGCCACTTTCTGAAGAGCAGGTTTTTGATAATTGAATTTTACATTGAAGACAGAGGTGTAGGTGTGTTGATTGACCTCTGGAAAATTCATAAGAAAAGGTGACTTTTTAACACTGTGCACAGGAAAACTTCCCAGCAGTCTGTCTTCTCTTTGTTATATGGTACCCTATTGAGAAATCTGCCTGGCTGAGGTACATTCAAAGGTAGAAGGCTAAGTTTCAAGGTAGCAGAGGTTATGTATTCAAAGTAACACTATGCAAACCATCCAAATCACATTGTTTATCTGTCCAAGCAGCATATTGACACAGTTTAGCTCCAGCAAGGCATTTTACACACAGTGAAGGCAGTTTGCCTCTTCCAAAGCATATTCAGGTTAAAATGCCTCCAAGGCAAGACAGCAGGAGCGGTCCACATAAGAGATATGAGCCCATCTCTACAGAAGAGATTAATGCTCATCCATCTGTACTTTTCAACTTCCATGAAGTAGGCTGCCTTGATTTCTGCCAGAAGATAGAAGAAGTCAAGAGTTTTTCGCCACTAACACACTTGTGCGCCCTGAGATTCAAAGAAAAGCACTTCCAAGTGGCGGGTCTTAATTTCAAAATTTCTCCAAGGTATGTGTCCAAGGCCACCAAGATCCCGTATCATGGCGAAAAGTGGTTTAAACAAGCTCATCTTGACTTAGAGGATTACAAACCTTTCATCAAGCCTGAACATAGGGAGGCTGTCACTGCTATTTTCCCTTTTTCATATCTCCTTGACAGCTATGCTCCACTGATGAAAGCCATAATGAAATATTTCACTTGTGAAGGGAGGTTTAATCGAATTTATGCCTATCATGTCCGTTTATTGATGCATTTTACCAGAAGCAGGCAACTGAACCTCCCTTACTTTTTGTTCAAGAGCATAGAGAAAATGGCATCCACTGTCCAAAAGAAGGCCCCACCTCAGCAAATCCCTTCTCTTTTTCATCATTCTTTAATCAAGATTATCTTCCTATACCAGCTAGAGAAGAAAGAGGTTTCATGGGATTTATTCATCAGCCATCCAGATTTTGCCACTGTTCCTCCTGCCCATATTTCTCCTACTCAGCCTGTCCATCGCCCAGTTCCTTTGTCCAGTAGGCCTACACCTAGAAGGCTCAGAATGACTACTGGACAGCCAAGTCAACAGGAGGAAGGAGAGGGCAGTGAACAGCAGCAAGAAGAAAGGGATGAGGGACAGCAGCAGATAGAGGATGAAGGACAGCAGGTCCATGATGAGGGACAGCAGCAGTTAGATGTTGAGGGACAGCAGCAGACAACAGTTGAGGAACAGCATGTTAGGCAGGAAGTTGAGTTACCTCTTGAGCCACAAATTGGACAAGACTTTGATGAAGAACAGCAAGCTAATGTTGGCGAACAGAGGCAGCCAAGTGAACAGCCAGAAGAAGATATCCATC
>JAXQQM020068515.1:0-23674 GCA_034641835.2 Pinus albicaulis | reverse complement strand
TTGTTTCGGGGAATTAACACCCTAGAGGTTGGTTGGGATTCAACCTCCACAGAGCAGGGGCATACTACTTAACAGAGACCCACACGATCATGCACATTCATAAAAACTAAATAGAGCAGAATAAGAGGTTTACCCGTTGGTCCTACGTTTGAAGTAGATCCACGTGGAGTTCAAACTCCCTGCAACCGTCCTTCCTCCTTAACCTGAAATGCAAGAAGAAACCAGCACAAAGGACAAGTTGTACAACATATTTCTACTCTATATGTTAGTGTGATTCATATAAAACATTAAATAAATCATAATGAATGCTTGTATAACAAATATTCTTCATACATTAAAGCATACACTAACACTTTTATTTCGGGAACAGCATGATACTTTTGTATTATAAATAGTACGTACAAAAGTAATCGTGGAGAGATCACCTGATCCTTCCAAGGCCTTCGCAGACCGTCGTCCGGATCCGTCCAGCCCTTGCCTCGCTAAGACTCCTTCCAAACTGGTGCATACGAGTTAACATATAAAGGGATGTGTATCTCAAGGAAACAAGGGTTTCCTACAATGAACTGGGAAAGTGCAGGAGGCACGGGGAATCAGACTTGGATAGGGAATACCAACATAGTATAATATCAATACTTTCTCTCTCTCCCTTAGGCCATACACATGAGGGCTTTTTATAGTCCCTCCAAGTAGTTTCAGCAGTTGGAAACAGTTGGCCATGGGATGGGGTGGTTGAACTACCTGAGTAACCATCAACCCAGCGCGAAATTAGGGATTTTTATATATTTTTTAATCATTTTAATGGCATACGCGGAAAAGTCTAGCTGTACTCGCGTATACACGCAAAAAAGTATGGGCATAGTCGCGTATGAGGGATTTTCCACTGTTTTTAAGTGAATTTGTCCAAGTCTGTAGGAATGGGTGCCCAAAAAGCCATGTAGTAATCATGAATCATGTCAAGGTGAGAAATGATGCTATAACAGATGCCCCCTAATATATGAGGTCAGAAGGGGTACATGATGGCCGAAATGTATTATGCACATAGAAAGAACTTCGCAAGGACAAGAGAGGACTTCACCAGATTTCAGCCTGCCAAAAACCAATGAAAGAAACCAAAGAGTCAACTCATGCTGAGGCGGGCATACCCATGCTCAGTCAAAAATACATCATATATATAGAAAGTACTGAATAGATCCAACATGTATACAAGTATAACTGAACTGAAAGTACATAGTGAATCATCTGAGCAGGGCCCGGAAATACAAGTCTGAATCAATGTCCAAGTATCACATATAGAAAGCTGATCAAAGATAGTGCAACTGGATGTCTGATCAAGTAACCGAATCTCCAAGTACCGGATCATAAGTGGTGGATCAAACGGTACAATCACGCAACTCGGGGATCAACATATAAGATGCTGCTGTGCTGAACTGCAACATATAAGGGTGGACGGCAACACTGGCAGAAACTGAAAGGACTGTCAACAGTGAACCGAGAAATGCTGATACAACCCGAGGTCTTCACCGATCACAACGGCACAATTCTACACAATGGGAATAAATGAGCTGGAGTCCACCATGTGAGAAATCGTTGGATTACCGGGCAATGATGTTTCCCGTTAACCAATGCGAGACAACCCACCGATAATGATAATGAGTGTCAAGGTGCCCCAGTACAATCTGACAAGTGTGAATGAATGAGTTGAAGTCGAACACTTGAAAGAATCTACCAATCAAGAGGCAATGATGAATCCTCACTGTCGATAGCGAAGAGTCTGCCACTGATGACTGCAAACCCTAAGGTACTGACAAAAAGACTCTAGACCTTATTCCCAGAGCAATGAGTCGGAGTCGATGGGAAAAGATCTGCCGGAAGGAAGGCATTAAGGCATCCCACATCAGTCCAGCGCGAGTGTAACCCGCAGGCCAAGATTTGGAAGGAATCGGACGAAGGAGAGTGATGGAACCAAAACCGAAGTACGTTTCCGACGTGCATAAGATGAAGCTAGCGCACGGAAGAAACCCTCTGAACCAACCAATAATGAAAGCTGACACAGAGGCGAGAAATCCACCGATAGGGTCAAATGGAAATCAAGGTACTGCACGAATCCCAAGTGTGATAATGTGTGCTGACGTCGAACACAAGGGAAACCACTCAGTCAAAGACCCATGATGATGATCAAATGTTGAGCACGAGGTCACCTATCAATGATGGAAATAGGCCCAAGGTGCGGCTCTAGGCTTGCTCTCAGAGCAATGTGTCGTAGTCGATAAGAGACAAACCCGCCGGCAAGAAGTCAATGGGGACCTTCTCAAACCAGCACGAGCAGAAGATCAAAACATCTGATGTGATAGAACATGATACCGACAAGACCGGGAAGGCCGACTGAATAATGAGTCAAGAGACACCGCAGAATGGCCGACTCAGGCTAGACTTCCCTTGAACAAAAGCACGACTCCGTGATGACCATGGCAGTAAAAAGTGACACTGTATAAGTCTGTCTTGCAGGAGGCAAAACAAACTCTCCATATGATTGGAAGAGATAACCAACCGGGGGAGAACTGACAAGTGAAACATGGTAAAGGCTGAACCTAGGTCAAAACTAGAACCATCCCATGAAGGAAATATATATAAGTATATGTGCTTTGTTCAAGGGCGACAAACTGACTCTGTACTGCCATCAAAATAACGAAGATACATCCCGTTCCCGCTCTTTTTGTTATATTTGATTTTTTTGTCTTTTTCATAATAAGCCTGAAAAAGAATAAAAGAATGTTATGGTACAATGGACAGAACGAGTATCAAGAAAGCAGATGCACTAGTTCCTGGGATTGGAACAATCCTATGCTCAATGCAAGGTGGCGAAAACTGGTCAGTGATACTCAGAGGAACGTTCCATCCATGGGTATAAAGGTGTCAAGTCGTGATAGCTAAGTGCATGCAATGGTTAACTTGTACAGAAAGTCAAGGTCAAAAGTTGGCTTAAACATCGAGTCCAAATGAAGCCGGCTAAAGGCCAGGATAAACAAGTAGCCAATATGTAATGCAGTAATACAACTTAACGACACCAGGGAGCCTCTAGGGTATAAGCCAGAAAAATGATAAGTGATGAAGGAGAAGAATGAAGCTTCAACACAAAAGACATGGCGGGACTAAAGAGGACTCCCGAGCCTATAAAAAGCAGCATGGGCAACAAGTGATAGCGAGGAACTAACTAGGAAGCCCATGTAAAGGAAGGCTCTACCATCAAGTCATGATTTAAAAATCGGCGAGTGAAAATGGGTGTAATACTCATGACCTGATGGGATCAACCCTAAGGCAAGTGATCAGTATGGAGGCTAGAATGCAAGATGCAACGGAAAGTGATTCCCTAACCTATATGCCAGTGAAGATCATATACCTGCCGTGAAGAGTCTGAAATCATGGATCAAAAAACCGGGAAAAATCTCGAAATCGTCAAAATGTACCTGAAAATATACCAAACTGGGCACTTCCAAGCAATCGAGTTATACAACATAAGACAGATCGAAAAAATAAGCATAAGGAAATTTTTGCAAAAATTTTCAATTTTTAGCCATAAATACACAAATTACCTCTCAATTGGTTCATTATTGCATAGCTGATTTGGAAAAAGAGCTCTGGAGCTAAAAACTTGTTTCGTCAAATCAGGAACAACCGACCGTCGGAATTCAGCGAAACTTCAGGTAGGCTCCTTATTCATTCTGTTTAACCATTTTGTCCGTTTAAAAATTAAAATTAAGTGAATTTTTTCCTAGAAACCCTTCTTAAAAAATGCGTATCTGCGCATACGCGGGTTCAATGAAGTGAAGCCGCGTATACACGCGACTGTGCACAGGAACAGTCGCGTATGCGCAGGTCCATAACTCAAAAAGAAGTTTCTAATGCAAATTTTAATGAAATTTTTCAGGATGACTATCTCTTGGAGGGAACGTGAGCACAGCGCAATAGACCAAGAGGTCATGCAGGATCGCGCGGCACAAAATGTCCTCCGAAACTATGGTTTATTCAAATTTTTCAAAATGCCCAATATGAAAAGTAATGTGAGATTGCTTGAAATGCTGGTAAATTATTGGGAGCCAGATCAGGATTGCTTCATCATTGATCAAATGCCACTACGCATAGAAGTGGAAGATATATACTTCATCACTGGACTCTCTAGGAGGGGAGACCCAGTGGATCTGCACGGAAAGCCCCTGGGAGGGTTGACCGTGGAGGACTACGTCCAAATATATTGCGTAGATAATTCCAAGAAAGTTGGCACACAGATTGCTATCAGAGATATCAGGGATTTGCACATAAAGATCCTCCTATTCACCATCGGCAGAGTGGCAGGATCTGCCTCACTACACCAGGCGTCCAAGACGCACATGAGCATAGCTGTAGAGTGCTTAATTCATGTGTATGATTGGTGCACAGCCCTGCTACAGAACATGAAACAACAACTGACCTCCATTCGCCAAACAAAAACAAAACACTTTGGCTATGGAACCATTTTGACTACATTCTTCGAGAGAGAGTTCCAGCTTTGAGACCCAAAGTCATCTCAACTATCAGCAGCCCTCGGGACCCAAGAATCGCCCGTTGGGCAGACATGATGAAGAGACTAGGGGGCAGCGAGGTACCCCGGACCACCTGGGACGATGAGTTCTTCTTATGGTGGAGAGAACAAATCATCGCAGTGGATGACTATCCCTATGCCGGGATGGATTTCCGAGGAGATCCAGATCTAGTACTTCCACCCGGTGCAGCATGGGGAGCAGTCGGTAAGTTTTTTCTTTTCAAAAATTTTAACTTATATGATTTTTTGGATTTTTCAAATATGTATGAAAATAAAAAACAAACATGTTTTTGGTTTGGATTCATAATGACTGACAAATGAAAAATGATCATGTTTCAGATGTTGGACCAGTGCGTCCTGAGGGCCTAGCACGTCACAAACGCCGCAGAGGTGAAGTAGAAACAGCGGATTCTGACAGGACACTCCAGGTCGTGCAGAGAAACTTGGAGGGACTGACCCGCCAAATCCCTCTGGCTGCTGTGGAGGACTTGCCAGAAGCCGTCCAGAGACGGGTTGTAGGAGTACCCCGGGACTGGGTTAGACTGTTCCGTCGTGTGGCCACTGCAGTGATGTTCTATAGGAACGCAACTTCTGGGCAGGGTCCTCAGGAGTAGACAGATTTTACATATTAGATGACTGTATATTTTTTGAGACTGAACATGATGGGGCATAAGCCCAAGTTTTGTACGGCATTGATGGATCCAAATTTTGTAAAGTTTTTTGACACTCCGATGATATATACAGCGATATTTGATGTGATGTGATAAATGTATCAAATGTATGATGTTTTTGATGATTAAAATTTATTGTATTGAATGATTAATAAGCCAATCTAAAGCTTGATTAGCCAATGAGTCAGCAAACCAATTGTCAGCTCGAGGAATATGAATGAATGTTAAAAATTGAAATGACCTTTGTAACAAACGTACCCTCAAGAACAATCGTAATAAACCTGGATCTCGTACCCGATAAGTGTTGTTCAACTGCGACACCACCAGCTGGGAGTCCAAGAAAACTACCAACGAATCAACACCTAAAGATATTGCCTCCGAGAGTAGATGAATGACTGCAGTGTATTCTGCTACGTTATTGGAAGCAGGACCAATGCAGACCCCTCTTGATACCAACAGCTGACCGGAAGGATAGTGAAGAACCCAAGCCGCGGAAGCTAAGTTCCGGGTGTGTCTACTGGCACCATCGGCGAAACCAAAATGACTCATGATATCAACACAACCTGCCAAAGCAGATCAAAAACATCACCATCTCATCAAAAATCGAAAATCAAACAGATATGTACAAGACAAAAACTACTATATACAAAGCAAAATGCCGGGGCAAAGCCTAGGCATAATACTTCTTCAGATAGAGCCCATTTCGGGGCTCCGAAAACTCATTTCCTTCAAAGTCAACCAAGGTATACGCTCCTTTCTTAAGGACCTTTTTGACGATATAGGGGCCATACCACATCGACTTAAACTTTCCTGCCCCCAAGGCATCCTTTTCTTGTGCATAGACCAAAACAAGGTCGCCTTCGGAAAAGACCCTAGGCTTAACCGCCTTATCGTACTGGACTTTGACTCGGTTTTTATGCGCTTCGTTCAACGTGGCAGCATCTCGACGCTGCTCATCAAGATGTTCCAGATGAAGAAGCCGCTCTGCCAGACTAGAAGTGTCAGGAAGAAGCTCAACAACTAATTTAAGGGAAGGAATCTCGCATTCAATGGGAAATACGGATTCCACCTCGTGGACTAACTGAAACGGAGTAAAGCCAGTTGCAGTTTTAACTGACGTCCTGTATGCCCAGAGTGCAGGATATAGCATAATGTGCCAGTTGGATCTATGTTTATCAATTGTCCATTGAAGAATTGTCTTCAAGGATTTGTTAACGGCCTCCACTTGCCCATTGGCCTGAGGATAATATGGAGATGAATGCTCCTGCCGGAAACCCAATTTAAGAGCCAACTCAGCCATCATACTGTTCTGAAAGTGACTGCCATGGTCAGTGACAATCTCTCTAGGTATACCGAAACGAGCGATAACTTGGTTGAAGAAGAAAAGAGTTGCAGTCTCACCATCGTTCCCAAAAGTAGGCATAGCTTCGACCCACTTTGTAAAGTAGTCTACTGCTACGATAATGTACTTGTGACCTTTTGCCGAAGGCGGGTTACAAGTAGTATAATCCATACCCCACTTTGTGAAGGGTCCGACAGTAATGACTGGAAAAAGCGGAGCTGGATGAGCGCGCATTTTTCGAGTATACACTTGACAAGGATGACACTTCTTGACCGATTCAATACAATCTTTGAAAATCGAGGGCCAGAAGTAGCCAGCACGCAAAATCTTTTGGGCTGTAGCAAGCCCCGATAAATGACCCCCACAAGCTCCACCGTGAGAATCATTAAGCACAGCCTCAGCTTCTTCGAAAGTTAAGCAGCGTCTTAGGATTGAATCAACCCCTCGACGGTACAAAGCATCACCAATAATCAGATAACTTTTAGCTAAGTGACGTAGCTTACGACGCTCATCTTTCGAAAAAGAAGAGGGAAACTTCGCAGTCTGGAGATACACGATGATATCCCCATACCAAGGATCTTGTGGAGAGATCAAAAACAAGTGTTCATCCGGAAAGGACTCATCATAGATCATCTCCTCTCCACAAGGCAACTCGGAGATCAATTCCGCAAAGACTAATGACTTCTTGGATTTGGCAGACATGAACTCTAGATCGAATTCCTGTAAAATCACAATCCATCTATTATATTTGCCCCCAATCACTCGCCTGCTGAGGACAAACTGAAATGGATTGGCAGCTGCCAAGACATAAGTTTTGCGAAGAATAATATAATGTCGGAGTCGCTGCACAGCATGGACTGCTGCTAAGGCTAATTTTTCTATCGGGGTGTATCTCAGTTCAGGTCCTACCAGTCCTCGACTAAGGTAGTAAATAACATGCTCAGCCAGAGCATCATCCTCCTGAACCAGAACCATACCAATGGTAGATTCTGCTGTAGCCAGATACAAAAGAAAATCTCTGCTATAATCGGGTGGACTCAGTAAAGGAGCAGAGGTCAATGTCTTTTTCAAGGCATCGAATGAGCGTTGAGCATAGTCGTCCCAAAGAAAAGGGACTCCTTTCTTCAACAGTCTCATATATCCCTTTGTAATCTCAGCATAGTTAACGATAAACCTCCGAAGAAAGTTAGACTTCCCTTGGAGACTTTGAAGCCGACGAATTGAAGACGGGGGAGGCAACCGAAGTATTGCCTCAACCTTGAAGGGATCTACCCTTATCCCTTCCCTAGACACGATAAATCCCAACAGCCGACCGGATGTTACCGTGAAAACGCACTTGTTCGGATTCAAACGAATTTTATAAAAACGACATCTTTCAAATACTTGCCGGAGGTGACCTGGATGATCCATCCTCTTTCGAGAATGAGCAGCTAGATCATCTAAGTATGCCTCGATGATTTTCTTGATGTCGTGGAAGGCGTAAGACATGGCCCGCCGAAAAGTAGCTCCAGCATTTTTAAGACCAAAAGGCATTTTCTTATATGCAAACGTACCCCAGGGACAAATAAATGCGGTCTTATGTTGATCTTCTGGACGGATAGTAATTTGATTATAACCAGAGAAACTGTCCATGAAGGAGAAAATCTCGTTACCGGCACACTCGTAAATAATCTGATCAATGAACGGTGTGGGGTAATTATCCTTAGGACACGCCTTATTCAGGTCTCTGAAATCGATGCATACTCGAATCGTTCCTTGCTTTTTATCTACCGGAACGGGGTTTGAAACCCATTCAGTCAGAGGAACTGGGAAAATGAATCCCGCCTTAAGCAGCTTTTCAACTTCAGCTTTGATAGCTGCTTCCTTCCTAGGATTAACCGGACGAAGTTTTTGCCTGACCGGCTTAGCGTTTTCATACGTCTTGATCTCATGCTGGACAATAGATGGGTCTATGCCAGGCATTTCCTCATAAGACCAAGCAAAAACATCCCTATACTCTTGGACGAGCTCGGTATAGATTTGAACCTCTTCATGGGAACATTCAAATTCAATGAAAACGTTCGTATAATGTTGGGATTCCCGGAGATGTTCAATGATAGTAGGAGTGAGATCATGCCCATGTTCCCTTCAGCGCATAAACCAGGCTGTGCTAAGGGCCTAAGACTCCGGTGAACAGGTCCAGGAGGACCGAGGACTTGGAAAGTTTGTTTCGACTTCGCCTGTTGTAGGAAGTAAGACCGATGATGCAAGTCATCCCACCTGGCCTATCTATACCTCGCTACGTTCAGATGGCCTCCTCTTCATATGGAAGAGTGGTATCTAGACAATCTTGGGCAGAAGAAGAAGTAAGCGTCCAAGCCGGAGCCACATCACCATCCAACTCTTCCGGCGAAAGAGGAGCTGGATCAGATTCTGCAGTGTCAACAACAGACTGATATGCAATCTCAGCTGCAGAAATCGGGAATGCCATTCCACCCATTTGCCCTTCTTCCAATGTGGCAGTTGGAGAAGGTAAGGTCCAAGGGTCCGAAAAATAATGAGTTCGAAAGAACTCTCTTCGAAGGGGAGCCTTGGAGGATGAAATAGAATTAATAGACACCTTAGGAGGAGGAAGATCAAAAGAACCCATCAGGGAAGAATACATTCCAACTCCCAGATTCTCGACAGGCGCCTTGGTATTATCCAACTTAGGCACAGATGAGTCAGAAGGCGCATCCAGGTCTACAGGAGGACAGTCCAGTTGATCCACTGTGACTATCCTCCCTTCGTGGGGGAAACATACAATTCGAAATAATGAGGATGCAATGGCATCCATCTCATATATCCAGTTCCTCCCCAACAGAAGGTTGTAGTCCAAGGCCGCATCTACTACCTCAACTTCTATGTTAACGGTTTTGCCCCCAACACAGATGGGCAAAGCCGGGACAATACCATGGGGTCTGTGAGAATGACCATCGAATGCAGTAAGAATAGTGCTAGATGGAGCAGATTTGGGAGATCCAAGTGTCTTCCAGCATGCGAAAGACATCACGCAAGTAGAAGCACCCTCATCAACAACCGTGCGAAAGATATTAGTCTTCCGATACGATGATTTAATATGGAAGGCCATATGATGAGGAAGTCTCTTCTTAAAATTAGTCATATCAAAAGTAATCAGAAGAGAATTTTTCGGATCAATAGCCCCAATGGCAGTGAGCAAAGCACTGCGCTGAGCCGGAAAAGACTGGAGTACCTCTAAAGCTGACATAGCACAAGGACTCTGTGCCATATCTTCTATAATCGAGTAGTTCTGGGCAGCCCTCGCATTTGGATTAATCGTTGATCGCTTAGAAGATGCTTTGGGCATCCGAGGCATAGACTCAACAGTAGGCTTTGTAATGTGAAGCGGCTCAGTAGCATCAGGGACATCCTTAGCTTTCGAAGACTCTTCTCCACCATAATCACGGGATCTCGTAGTGATATCCACGTGAGCACTCATCATGAAAATGTTCGATGGAATTTCCCCTTCCTGGGTGCCCCCAGAGGAAGCCCCAGGATTTTGGTTCGCGCCAACAACTAATTGCTGCCCTTGGGGAAAAGGGTTTGTTAACACAGCCTGGGAACTAGAAGAACCCTGCTGAGCTAACAAGCGCTGAGCATCCTGAATTTTAGGGCAAAGGTGTGTGAGATGGTCTCCAACACAGAGCTTGCATGGAAACTTCACTTTCTTTTTCTCCTTTTGACCCTCACCAACACGCTCGTTGGTTTTATTTGCATTGCCCTTCCCATTCTTGCCCTTTTTCTTGTTATTACGTCCCTTCTTCTTCCCATCGGATTGTTGATTTCCTTTGGGATCAGAAGCTTGGACAACATTTATGGACAAAGACTGGGAAGGTGATGAATCAGCAGGCGCAGCCTGACCAGAAGGAGCAGATTGTAAAGACAACTACTGCAGTTGAGAAAGCAGGCTGGCTGCATTACTATTGACCGATCCGACAAGCCCGTCACCATGCGGACTAGGTTTGGGTTTCGATAAATCCAATTTGGAGCGAGGAGCATTGGGCAAATACTTATAAAGCATCCCAGACTGAGAATAGATCAATTCTAACTGTTGGGCCCTAAAGATGGCCTGCTCCTCAGAAAATACCCCAGATAGGGATACATCTTTTGAAATATCTGACTGCAGATATTTCAAAAACCACTCGAGAAGGAACTCACCTGAAATATGGGCTTTGATAAGCCTCTTCCTTCTCCTCCATTCCTGAATGTGATCAGAAATGTGAGTTGCCTCATCCTGCTTAAAATTAGCCAGGAGTTCGGTCCCAGCCTCATATCTGACAGGCAACTGAAAATGGGTCAGAAAAGTGATAGCCAGTTCTCCAAATGTGGCGAAACTGCCCCCAGTGAGCTCTATATACCACTTTGCGGCATTTCCAGTTAAGGTGCGCTGAAATAATCTCAATCTAACCGAGTCATCGATCAGAGAGTTCGACGAGCACCATAAGTGGAAAGTGGTGATGTGATCTGCCGGATCTTCACCATTCTTACCTTCAAACTTAGGAATGTCTGAAGGAAGTTTGGTTGGAACCGGAGGCCACCCCGGACTGTATCGAATCGGGTCATTAGTTAACTTCGACAAGTCTGGCAAGTTTAACGTTGCCAGAAATGGTAATCGAGGCGGAGCCTGAGAATTCCATCCTTGATAGGATGGATTTCCAACATTCTGAAAAGAATAGCCTGGATTTGATGAGGCACCAGGCTGCCAGAAAGGACCCGTAGAAAACGGAGAAGAACCTCCTCCCCACGCCGAGTTACCATAACCCAGGCTAGTTTCCCCCGCTGAAGTATTGACTGAAGAGGAAAGCCCCTGGTAGGGGTTCCATGCATTAGATAGAGGGGAAAAAGACTGATAAGCACTCGATGCAGGGAAAGAAGCATTCCCTGGATGACTCGCGATGAACTGATTCCCCGCCCCCGACGTTGCAAACATAGGATTCCACCCCATAAAAGCCGTCGAACTTGGCCCCTGAGGCCAAGGATTGAAACTTTGGGTCTGGGACGTAAAAGGAAACGACCCTAAAGAAGGATTGGGACTAGGAATATGCCCAGTCCCAAAGGGGAAACCCTGAAACGAAGCTGATCCACTAGCCATGTTAGACATGGGCGTAGATCCAGCTGCACCGGCGGGAAAGGAAAAAGAGGGATTTCCAGCAATGGACATCCCTGAAACGAAGGGACCAGATTGAGAAGCATATGCTTGGGTGAACCCAGAGCCAAACATAGCAGTGCTAGAAACACTTGAAGATAGAGAAAGAGTGCCCCCTGCCTCGGCAGAAGCAGGGGTCTGAATGCCCGCAGCACTCACGGTAGAAGCCGCGTTCCCAGTCGTGGCCATCGAAAGATAAGAAAGATATGGAAGATCCGGCGGTCTCTCAGACTCCGGTCCGACGTACTCTATAACAAACGGATGATCAAGAGGAAGAGGAGATGGACTTGTAGCTGCAGGCTCAGGTATATCTTCTATCTGAAAATCTTCCTCCTGAGGAAACAATACCCTCGAGGTGAGCGAAACGCTCCTCTCGGAACCGACACCGGAATCAGCAACGAAACTTTCAGACCTTAGTGGAGGATCTCTCTCCACAGCGTCAGACTCTACAGGGTGAAAACCACCTGCTAAATCGCTCCTACGCCTTCTCGAAGAAGGCTCTGCACTCTCGGGAGATAACCCCCGGATTCTCCTCGAACGTCGAGGCGCTTGATCAGCCACTTTTAGAGATTTATTATATTAGACTCAAGAAAAGTGAAAAGCTAGGCAAGCTAGGAGCAAAGAGCACTCACTAAAATCAAAATCCCTGAGAAACAGCAAGCAAACAGCCTCCAAGTATTTCCGCTCCGGGTGATGAGGACCGGACACCAAAATACAGAAAAGCGAAGTATAGGGCCTTCCGAAAGCAGTCTGGGATGATTAGGGCCCAGAACAACTAGCGAAGGTATCAGAAACAGTTACGCCGACCTCCTAACGACAGCCTTTGCCGGCTCAAGCACCCAAGCTTCGCAAGGGCACCCCCCAGAAGTACTGCTGAAAGTGATGCGACGTCTGCCTCAGGTACCACGGTATTCCCCCCCGCAGTCACCTGTGTGGAACCTAGGAACAACAACTATGGACACCAATCCGTATCAGAAGCTGGGCGGAACGGTCTTGAGGTCAGATTCAGCTAATCGGAGGGGGGGTATCCCTCTTCTTAACCTTCACTTCCCCTCACGCTTGACTCTCGGATGAGAGCTTTCCCAGTCCACCTCATGGAGTTGGATTTCGCTCAATTAATCAACTTCTATGTTTGTTTGAGCGGCCTTGGAGAGTTAACTCTCCTCTCACCTATTCCAAGGCCCTACAACCTAGCTAGTTGGTGATTGACACTTAGTAAAACTTGCTAGTTGATTTTAAATTAAATCGCTTATTTTAAGGGTTGTTGTATTAAGTCACAAGGATATGGAGTTGAAACCAATGATGTTCTGACGCAAAAGAAATTAATAAAAACCTGACTACATGCACATGCAGTTCTTTGTCTTTCGATGAAGAGCAATTTCTATATAAGTTCTACGAGACTAAAAAATGTATTTTTCTTTTCGAATTACAAACTCACACTCACAAAAAACTAAGAAGCTAACTAAATGATTCAATGCACCTAATGCAAATGACCACTAGCATGTAAATTCTAAGATGCAAAAAGTCCCTTGAAACAAGATGAAATTTCCCAAAAGGCTCCTTCAGTTTCAACTCATCTTTTGATATCCAGAAAGCCAATTCTTGCAAACAAGAACTCTTAATATAAGACACCAAAATACTCAACAAGAATAAGAAGAAATCAAAAGACAACCTCTCCTCAAAATCAAGCTGAAAACTAGAAGCAAGAAACTTCACTAAAGTCTCAAAAGATGAAGCCAAACGAAAATAAAAAACGCAACAACAAAAACAAAAACAAGAAACAATGTTTTTTGAGTTTTTGATATGCAAAAACAAAAAGCAAAACAAATGTTTTTGGGCTTTTTAGTTTTATAAAACAAGAGCTTCAAAAAAAACCAAGAACAACTATCCCAATCCAAGCCAAACGAGACTGAATTTCAAGCATAAACTTCAACTATGCCCCCAAACCTTATAAAGCTAATGATAGCAAGATCAATAAGAGCAATGGAAGACTAAAAACTCAATCAAACAGCTAAGAGAAATAGTGCAAATTCGTTGCAACACAAAACTCCAAAGAAACAAGAAAAGTTCTTCGAAAATTGCAACAAAACCCTAGCCTATGAAACCCAAGAAAACCAATCGAAAACAAAGCAAAGAACGCGATGCAAAGCACAACACAAAGATAGGAGCGAGTCAGTGAGCAGAAGCTCTCTGTTCTGGTAAAGCAGAACAGCCAAGAACACTCAGAAAGCGATCTTGGAACTCAATCCAGGAGTGCTAGCACCAACAAGGACACTTTGCCAAAAATATCAGTTTTCGGACAAACGAAAGAGAAACAAGACTTGAAACCACTTCTGTCACACTCCAGTAAGTATAGAGACTCTGCAGACACAGGCCTCCACAGCCAGAAAAGACCAAAAACACCAGAATCTTAAAATTTCAAATTCAGCCTAGGTATACGCGACCTTGCAGTTATGCAACCAGCGTGTATACGCGTCTGTGTGGAGGGAAACTCGCGTATACGCGGATCCTTCTACACAAACTCGCGGGTATACGCGACTGTGTGCAAGAAAAAGGGCGTATACAAAGAAAGATAATGAAAAACAAAAATTACAAGCCTGGGAAAGATATCAAAGCTTCAGACTGACTGCAAGAAAGCAAAATGGACTGTAAAAGACAGAAAGAACTGTTGGCAACCTACCAAACAGCTGAAACAACCCAACAGGAGAATCACAAAAATGTGATCCCCAGTGGAGTCGCCAGTTCTGTTTCGGGGAATTAACACCCTAGAGGTTGGTTGGGATTCAACCTCCATAGAGCAGGGGCGTACTACTTAACAGAGACTCACACAATCATGCACGTTCATAAAAACTAAATAGAGCAGAATGAGAGGTTTACCCGTTGGTCCTACGTTTGAAGTAGATCCACGTGGAGTTCAAACTCCCTGCAACCGTCCTTCCTCCTTAACCTGAAATGCAAGAAGAAACCAACACAAAGGACAAGTTGTACAGTATATTTCTACTCTATATGTTAGTGTGATTCATATAAAACATTAAATAAATCATAATGAATGCATGTATAACAAATATTCTTCATACATTAAAGCATACACTAACACATTTATATCGGGAACAACATGATACTTCTGTATTATAAAATAGTACGTACAAAAGTAAGTGGAGAGATCACCTGATCCTTCCAAGGCCTTCGCAGACCGTCGTCCGGATCCGTCCAGCCCTTGCCTCGCTAAGACTCCTTCCAAACCGGTGCATACGAGATAACATATAAAGGGATGTATATCTCAAGGAAACAAGGGTTTCCTGAAATGAACTGGGAAAGTGCAGGAGGCACGGGGAATCAGACTTGGATAGGGAACCAACAGAGTATAATAATAATAATTCTCTCTCTCCCTTAGGCCATACATATGAGGTCTTTTTATAGTCCTCCAAGTAGTTTCAGCAGTTGGAAACAGTTGGCCACGGGCTGGGGTGGTTGAACTACCTGAGTAACCATCAACCCAGCGCGAAATTAGGGATTTTTATATATTTTTTAATCATTAAAAATGGCATACGCGGAAAAGTCTAGCTGTACTCGCGTATACACGCGGAAAAACACGGGCATAGTCGCGTATGGAGGATTTTCCACTGTTTTTAAGTGAATTTGTCCAAGTCTGTAGGAATGGGTGCCCAAAAAGCCATGTAGCAATCATGAATCATGTCAAGGTGAGAAATGATGCTATAACAAACATGGATCTCTGATTGATTATGGTCACTCAAAGGTTGTATTCCTTAGATAGGTATTTCTAACAAGGTATTATGTGCGTAAAACAAAGATCATATGCCAAAGTTATGTCCCCAGGAAATTGATGTACCAATTTACCCAAATGGGACCCATAGTTTTGGCACTTATGTTTTCGGATGTTTAGGGTTTTCTCATGTTGTTCAATAATATGAAGGCTATTGAGCCTCATTGTAAGACAATTCAAAGGCATGTAGCTACCACATCTCTTCTCAAAGATAAGCTACCATTGTCTGAGCTAGTCTATTTCCACTATGTCTGTAAGCTTATTTAAATTATTTTATATTAATGAAATGAACTATATTTTTTGTTGCGTCTCTACGTTTATATTTATTTCTATATTTAATTTCATTCCTGCATAAATCTGGATCATACTATTAGTTGTAAACTAGTCCCATGTGTACAGTTGGTGCATGTAGTCAAAGAATGAGCCTACAGGAATTGCACAATTCAATTGAGGAATTTCTCTAAAAAATAGGAGCTAATCCCTCATGGAACAATGCAAGGAAATAGGAGCTCGGAGGCTTGAAAATTTGGCTAAATATTGGCCAGGTTCATTCGGTCACGCCAAGAGATAGACTATACACTTAGAGGTTGTGCTCAGGCTTGAGCAAGAATTGTATTTCATCTCTATTATTTGATTAATGCAATACAGATAGTAAGGGGTTTTGAGTAGTTTATTTCCCCTAGATAGATCTCTATGCATGTGTGATGTTTATTCTTGCATGTTAATGTTATGTGTTCTCAATCGTGAATTAGTTTCTGCGGATAATTAAAGTAGCTTTGAGTCTTGTGATTTAGTAAATTTCATGAGTAATTTCGAATCTACACATTAATTTCATTTCAATGATAAGACAAAATTCTCTACCTCAAGACGTTCATCTTTCTCAAATAATTACAAGAACTCTAAATATTTTGAATCATATACCAAAATCCCACTTTTATCATGTGTTGATAGTAAATAACTCTAAAATTGATGGAAAATCCAATCAAGGGACTTCTCTTCCTAAGGGGAATCTTGAATGGGATGGCCAACTCATATGTGAACCCCCTCCTTAATCCATCTCATGAATTTATTAAAAGTGGGTTGCAAGATCCTTCTTCTATGTGTATTATGAACAAAGAACACACTCATAAGTGCCCTTGCTTGGAGTCGACATCCAGAATATTTATGGTAGCCTGCAAAGTACAAATATCAATTATGCCTAGGCAAGGAAGGTATCATACCATCCTCTTGTCCTCTCATATGAGACGGCGTCTTGAATCATTCTCGAGTATGGAGAATGAGTTCTGCTAGTATCTTAAGGAGGAAGAATATAGTCATTATGGGAAGAATAGTCTAAATTATATAATCAATCAGAAGGAGGATAATACAAAGGAGCATGAATTGGCTAGGTGGTGGAGGATGGTGGAAAGGCCTCACTAGTCAAGAGAAACAACTATTAAAGGTTTGGATATTGTTTCTACGAGTGCATTTGGTTTGGATTCTCAATTCTTAGTTTTCATTAAACAAAGGAAATATTTGTCCCTTTTTGTTTTGTCCTCGGATGTATCTTTGCATAACGAGCTTCTATTGGGTCCCCTCGTGGTGTCCTTTTAATATTTACATAGCTGGTTTCACTGCTTTTGTTAGTCTGAGTTGCTCATAGGTAGTCGGTGGGAGTGACACTTATATGGAATTTCCATATAAATTGATTTGGTTTCTCTATAATACTATGCATATAAATATATATTCTAGAAAATTCAGTAGGTGTTAAATTTAGGGTGCCTATCATGTGAAATTTTAAGAGCTCTATTATCTTTCTGTTACACCTGTCTCATAAGGAAATATCCTTTAAATAGAAGACTCGTTTCGTTGAACAACATCATAAGCTCATTCTCCACTTTAAAATCCATAAAATAAGAAAGAAACCATAATCATGAAAGTCTCTTTAACAAATGGAGAATACAAAGTCTCTATCATGACCAACAAAACATCACTAATATGGATATAAAATAATAAAACTACTTTTAATATAAAATAATTCAAATGAAATGGTATCTTATATGGTATTTTTTTTTTCTATATATAATCTTTAAATGTTATACCCTTTCAGTTTTTAATGGATAGTTTTTAGAGATGCTATAGAAGCTATTATGGCTTAATGAGAAAAGAAATTGTAAGATGGAAAATTTGGCATACATGAACAAAATGTCGCATCTAACTGCAATACTTAACCTTTTAATATAAAATCCTTGATTGTTGTTAAAAACGAAAATTACATCAATTTTAAACCTAAAGTAATTGAAAGCAAAAACTTTCTAATTGAATTTTTAGTAGGAGGGCTATTTCTAATTCATTCACCACCTAATATGGAGCTGGAGTTGAAGATGATGACTGTTAAAATTCTATTATTGATATTACTTTCACTATAAATTAAATGTTTGAATTTACATGATAACCTTCACTCTAAATTAAATATTTGAATTTACATATTAGTTTTACATTATATTGAAAAATAAAATGATTTAAAGTAAAAATATTTTAATTTATTTTTTTTAATATAAGAGAGATATGTATAAGCAAAATAGTATTATTAATATTAATTTAGCCATAAATAAAATATTAATATATTTAATATGAAGTTGACATATAGTATAATATGAGATTAATATATAGTATATAAAAATAATATTATTGATATTACTTTGGCTATGAATAAAGAACGTTAATTTCCAATTTAATTATACATCTATTTTATATGGAGAAAGTAACTGGAAACATAAATATTTTAATTGATTTTTTTAATGTGAGGGAGATATGTAATTCCTTCACTACTTAAGTAAAAATAGTATTATTCATATTACATAATGTGTAATTCATTCAAAAATTGACATATATGTTTGAAACATAAATATATTAATAAAAATAAATAATTTACTCTCATCTATATAGTAATAAAAAAATAATTTAGTTTCAGCCATAAATGAAATATTTGAATTCATATTAAATAACATAATTTTATATCAATTTTGTATAGCTAAAAAAAAGTAATTTAAATTATTATTATTTTTATTAGTTTAATATTTTCACTTTTTATTATTAGGGATATGGATTTTATATAATATTTAAAAAATATTAATTAAAACAAATTTAATGTAGAGAGAGAGAAATTTAATGTAGATTTCAAGAGAGAGAGAGCTTATTCTATTAATAAGTTCTTTGTAAACAAAGTGAAAACAAAGAATGTCTTATAGTTAAAACATTTTATTAGCGTGTTGCTCAAAAACAACATATCACGAGGGAAGAGGAATCCAAGTTCTAAAGTGCAAATTATTTGTCAAGTTTTGCACTTAAACAGAGTTTGCATCTTGATCAATTTGATTAGTCTCAATACTTGGTATATGAATCAATTCCATATTATAATATATGTCAACTCCATATTAAATATATTAATATTTTTTTTATGACAAGTAATATTAATAATGTTATTTTTAAATCTCAACTCCATAATAAGTATACATATCTCCTTTATACCAAAAAGTCATTGAAAAAGTTTTTACTTTCAATCATATATAAATCAAATATTTCAATATGTATATTGAGGAAAAACTTCAATATGTATATTGAAAGAGATATCTTATTCCATTAATAATTTTTTTCTGAAACAAGTGAAAACAAAAAAGTCATATAGTTAAAACATTTTATTAGTGTGTTGTCCAAAACCAATATACTATGATAAAAAAAAAATCAAATATATGCAAACTATTCATCAAATTTGACACTTAAATAAAGATCTGCATCTTAAAAAAATTGTTTATTTTACTTAGATAGAAGTTTGTTAACTCTGAAATTAAATAAAAACTTATTAACTTTGAAATTAAATAAATTGTTAATTAAATTAAAATTCTAAAAACTATAATCTAAAATAATCAATAGTAATTAACTACTCTATATTTTAATTAAAAAATATTAGATATATTTAAAATATTATAATTTAATATTTAATTATATTAAAAAATTATATAAAAGCTGATTTACACGAGATTTTTTTCGGAAGTTAGCAATGAGAACAAGTATCTGAGTTCCGTGATGTGTACATATGGACATACTTTTTCCGAACCATTCCGTCAAGTTGGACATTCATCTAAATGTAACAATATATTTGTTTGATTTTATAAGTTATAATACCTTTGTTTGGCTTTGTTTGGTTTTATAAGTTATTTGTTTTGAGTTGAGAGGTTTATTTTGATAGTTTAGTATAAAATATTTTATTATTGTTGATCTTACAAGTTATAAATGAAGTAGTAAAAATATTTTATTCTCACTTTCAACTATAAATTATATATTTTGATGTCTATATAATAAAAATAAAGTAATTAAAAGTTATATAAAATTTATATAAAAATAGAGTAATTAAAAGTAAAAAAAATGAAGTCGTTCTTATATTTTTTAAAAATACTTTAAGTTTAAAAACCATTTTGAATATGCATTTGAGAGTTTAATTTATGTAGTGTATACAATTTTGTGCCCAAGTAAATTTTTAAAATAAGAAACTTTCAAAAATGAAATTTAAACAATGAAAATTTTCTATATATAATTTATATAGATCCTTCTTAACCTCAAACTTCAAAGGAAATCAAATATATGAAAGTGCAAAATTTGTATTCAAATTTTGTATTCTAAAAAAAGTTTGTATAGCAAAAAATTTGATTTCTCTCAACTTTTGTTAAATTCATGATTAAAATAAATCTTAATATAATAAATAAATATAATTAACATTTTTTTAAATTGGAATAAATATATATAACAAAAAAGATTGTTTTATTTGTAATGTATATTAAAATCTGAACTTATTATCGAAATACTTTATTTAATCCTGGATTGTTAACTGTGGCATTTGTTTGAAAAATTTTAATTTCATAACCGGGTTAAACAATAGACTTTACTCCAAAACCTACAATCAAAATAAGAATAACTCCTTTAAAGCTAAATCCAACTCCAATTGCAGGGAACTCTGAGTTTTGCTGTATATATTGTATTTGAAGTTTGAATTGTGATAACCGTAGTTTAAAAAACTCACAGAATAATGTAGAAATTTTGGTAAGATTTTGAAAAAATTTGGTAAAGATTTATCAAAATCTTGTTTACAGTTGTTAAATTTCAGTATTTTGGGTGTCTAAAGAGTTTTTGATAGTGCTGAATACATTTCCACTATTAAAAATGCAATTCAAACACTCCAACTACCTAATTTTTTGAATTTAAATTTATCAGATTTGAACAAAAAAAAAACTACCGTCCAAACTATTTTGTAATAAACAACTCCATTGTGATATAATTTGGACCTCATTCAATGGTCAGTGTTGGCATATGTGTTGATAAAAGACCTGAAGAACCGAGAAAAGACATTGTCTGACTCTAAAAAGAATACCAACACTGTCAGTAAGATTCCTAGGACCAAGTGAGCAGAGCCCATTAAGTCATTGGTTCTAGAAACATTAACGAAGGGTTCCAGACGGACCAATCGCTTCCAATCACAAAGAAGTCTGAATACCTTACAGATAACTTCCTTTGAAGTCAAAACAAAATACTCTTCTTTCACATTCTTTTGAATTTCCATGTACGTCTCATCCTCATATTCTCCAGATTTCCCTTCTGAATTCTCTTATCTCTCCGGATTCAAAAGTTGTTTGCAAGCCACGGTCTTCTTTTGTACTGAGTCTTTACATTTTGGATCAAACCATAAACCATTTATCAGGGTATTGAATATATTTAGATATTTTGATTTGTATGGTAGATTCTAAAATATTTCTGAAATTTAATAGATAGGAGCCAAATGAATTATAGAATGGATGCTGGATAAAAACATTGTTGAAATTTTTGAGGTTTTGAGTATAAGTTAAGTTTTGTCTATCTATTATAATAGTTTTTTCATTTAAATATGTGATACAATCTCTTTTCACCTAAATATAGGATACAATCTCAAGCAAAATTATGTTTTTGTTGTTGTTTAAAATACATTTTTTTAGTTGAAAAAAAAACTGGTATAATGTACCAATGCATTACATGTCATCTAAAATACCATATTCAACATGTATTCTACCATTATATCTACAATGTTTGTACCTGGCAGAAAAAATCAAAATTAAACGGTGAAAACAATGTGCATTGTACCATCATGAAGTTCAGTTCATCTACCATCATGAAGTTCAGTTCATCACAAAGAAAGGCTTCCAAAACATGTATAATTATGTCATTATGATGTAACCTTCATCCCTAATTAGATTGTCTTCCATATATGTGTAGAGTATGTTGTGAGAGCATTGCTCTGCTAGTCACTTCTTCGATAGAGAGTTTGCTACAACGTTGACCTTCTTATAAATATGTTGGAAGGTGATTTGATTGTAGTGTTGACCTTCCTATAAATATGTTGGAAGGTGATCTGATTGAAGGTTTGTCTAAGCATATTGATGTGGGCAATCCAGCCATATAGGTGAGGAGGTGAAAAAGAGGTGTTGGTTGTGATTCCTTCTATGAGTGTCCTTGAGTCTCCATATATATGTATGTTATCTATGACCAGTCTTTTGGGAAACCAAAATAACCCCCAAGAGCCAAAACCTCGGTCTACGTATTTGTTCCATCATCAGCAAACCATGAAATTTTGTAATGTAATATGTGGTCTATCTTTAGCCACGCTCCACAACCCCAACGACCTCTCTGAGCGGCTCCATCAAAGAAGTCTGCAAGAAAATTGATTGGAGGAGGAGAGTTCCAGTTTGTAAGATCCTTAACTCTCGGTATGCCCGATCCATGTGTATCCAACCATGTACCTACCTTAGGTAATTATTTCCATCCACCACTTAAGACATTGTTCTATAGAAAAGAAACGTCTATATGGAACATTTCGCTGAAGCATAGTGTATCTCCAAACCTGCAGAGAAAGGGACACTAGACGAGGAGGTGTATGTTTGTCTCTTGTGCAAATTAGAGCACATCTACAAGGGCCATGCATGCCGCTTCTTCGAAGGTTCTCCCATGTCAATGTTTTATTATGCCAAACCAGCCATGTGTACTCGAAAATTTTGAAAAGTACCTTATACTTCCAAATTTAAAAAACCAACATGGTGTGAAGGAGAATATGGAAATCCTAATGTACATGTATGTATCAGCAACAACAATCGAGTTGTCCTGCAGACAACCTGTCTAAGTAATTCGATCACCATCCACTCTCCTACAGAGCCCCGCACGTCGTAGGGATAAGATATATGCATTCCATTCCACAGTCGAATTTCCAAGAAGTCCCATATCCTTTGCACTTCGCCACATAGGGAAGTGACCTTGCCATCCTCGGATAATCTGCGCTAAGATAAAGAAAGCCTTGGAATGTATACCATGTAGAGTATGTTCTAATAACCTCTGACTCCCTTCCAATCCTAAGATGTTATCTCTACCGATCAAGGTATGGTTTTCCGTCATAAAAGTCCATATAATCTGTTGGAGAAACCAAGATTTGATTTTAAGAAATCCATTCCATATGCATGATCATTTATACATTTTTGAATGTATAAATGGATTGAGCACCCTGAAAATTCGGTGAGACACTCAAATTCTATAAATTAAACAACTTAAACTCAATTTTTTGAAAATTTCTATAAAATTTTGATTAAAATTAATCAAAAATACACTTTATCTAAATATAACTCTATTGCAAATTCAAAATATTTTAGAAATATAATGAATCTGAGAAAAATCATATAATAAACTTAGATCTCTCCATCAAATCTCTGAAATATTCTAGAATCTATAACCCATTGAATACATCTACGGTATGCATGCACGTTTTGGCATCTGCTTATTTCAAATATTTGTGTAGGGGCAGTGCTAAAATTACAAAGATCCCCACCACCATTCAGACATTTGCTGTCCACGGGTCGCTCTGAATATCCTTGCTTGGGTTGCAGAGGGATCTGGATGTGGTTAAGAAGGAGCCGACATTATTTGTACGGGCAAATACGATGATCTATCAGCCAGAAGTTGCTGTGCATCTGGATCTGAGAGCTGACAAATTAAAAAACCCTGCAACAACCACAGGCAGACCATCGTAAGCAGTGATCAAATTTGAAGGGCAAGTCCGAATTTC
>JAXQQM020071033.1:0-84283 GCA_034641835.2 Pinus albicaulis | reverse complement strand
TTGTCCTCCTATACATTTATTCATACAACAGGAAAATTAAACAAAATTGTATATTACCATTATCTTGGGCTAATTGGGAATATTACATCCCAACCCACATACTCCAGGGAACCCAAACTATTATGGGGCTCTAGAGATTCATATCTCAACCCACAACCTCCAGGGAACCCAATTTGTTAGAAGGCTCTAGATATACCTATCACAACCCACAAACTCTATGAACCCCAGTTGTTAGATGGCTCCAGAGACTAGTATCCCAACCCACAACCTCAAGGGAACCAAAATACAAATCCCTTCTCTTCTCTTCGCTTCTCTTGGGTGAGTTTTTGATATGCGTTTTATTCCTTGTCGATTTCTGCTCCAATCATTTTCCTCCTGCCTAGACGAATGGGAGTGTGAATTCCCCTTCTCCTCTCATTCCTCCTTCCTTTTCCTCTGCTCTTTGTTTTCCTTGTCTTGTAAGGATGTTCTATCCGCATCCTTGTTTCCTTTCAGAGTCTCGTCCTCCATAAATTTCCTATCCTCTTTTTCATGTAAATATTCTCATATGCATGGGATTTTATATTTTCTTTTGCATATCATTCAATTTAAGAACTCGTCTATTAAATTCATGGACCAACCATCCTTTAATGGTTTTCCAAAAATTCAAATTTTCTGCACAAGAAAACCTCAACATCCCAAGCAAGCAATCCTCCTCCTCAACTCTGGAATTTGTGTCCTTTCGACTCAATCAACATATATGTATAAATATTTACAATGAATTTTATGAGAGAGCCATGGGTTGGGCTATCACAAAATAAATGCAAACTATTAATCAAAGCTCCACCAAACTAGCCAACAATCCCATGTATCATGTAAGATTGAATCACATTGAAACCCAACATCATTTTGTATGGGAAAAATATGCATTCGAAGGAGATTAATCTCATTTAAATTGTAATATGAATGAAACTGTGGCTGAAATATTTAAAAAACCTCTTGGAAAGACAAAGTTTCAAATATGTAGAGGGGGGGTGTTATTGAAATAACAGAGATATTCTAGAAATTCATTATTTAAAATTTGTTAATGTGTGGTTAGGATTTAATGTTTTAATTAGTTGTTCAAATTCTATTTTTTTTTTTAATTTGTTGAAATTGTTGAACTATATTATATTCATATAAATAGAAGTGGATGCTCATATGATGTATGTGAGAGATTGTGGGTAGTCTCTACAGTGAGTAGTGTCTCACTTGTGAGCTGAATCTCACCATTTCCAATACTTTGTCTTTGATTGTTGTGTCTATTTTACATCGATAGGTGTGTCTATTTTGGAATAGGGTTTCTAGTATTTTAATTTAATTATCAATAATTATTAGGTGGATCATAGAGATTTAATATCCACAAAGTATTTTAGAATATTCATAGTAGTACTACACAAACCAAAGGTTGAAATTTATCTCAAAAGTAGTTATGCATTTTTTCCTTTTAATTAGATGTATTAATTGAAAAAAATGTCATATGAACAGGTGTCACATGAATTGAAGGAGGTTATGGTTTTATGGGCATGTGGTATTGTACTTAAGCATGTTTAAAAATTAAGAAACTCCATGGTAAAGTGGGGGTAAATCTCCATTTGGTTAAGAATCTTGTTCCATGTTTTTTCAAATTTATATATGTTTAACTCATATATTAATTCATTTTATAATTAAGAATAATAATAATAATAATTTAAAATGAGGGAAGTTGGAGTGGGAGGGTCATTTTTGGCCCCGATGAAAAATGGTCTCCCAATTTTCTTGTGGAATTGGAATAGCCACCAACAACCAAGCAGAATTTCTATCCCAATGGAAGGGATTGGAGATTGCCAAGGACCATAAAATATACATAATAAATGTATTTTGGGGCTCGATACTTGTCATTATGCAATTTATAAAGGCCAATAAGGCCATTGGTAGTGATTCTAGAGCCTTAAGTCAAAGAATTATTGCCTCAGTTTCCCTTTTTTAGTACGTGAATTTCTACCATGTTTTTAGACATCTAAACTTGGAAGCCAATGAGCTAAAAAAAAGGGTCTCATCATGAGCTAAGGAGAAATATAATTAAAATAGAGATATGACTTCCAACCAATCCCTTGACATGTTGAGTAATCAAAATAAAAAAATGACATCGTGGTAGAGAGCACTCTGCCATCTTCCTCTAAAAATTTTGCGTATGAAGAAGAGTGTTGGGAAAATTACTGAGAAGGGGAGTGGGGTGAATCAATATTTTAAAAGTCACTTAAATATTTTGATTTATTATTCATATTTTTGTACGCTACTGTAATAAAGTAAACCAATGTATGTATGTGACTATGATGAAGACAAGTATCGCATATAGTTAACTAATTCATCATCTATTTAACTTGAACCAATGCATCAGTACTTCATTAGAAATTAATTAAACAGTAACCATGAGTAGTAAGAACAAAATAAACCGTCACACATAAGAAACACATCAATATGCATGAACACCAATATTTTTAGGTGGAAACCCATTGTGGGAGAAAACCACCACTGTCGACGTGTACGTCTTCTTCTTTTATTATAAATAAAAAATTATTACAATCTGGTACTGGAGTAGATTCATACCAGTATGCAAGAACCCACCTGTAGAAGGATACGACATTCTCTCATTCTCCAACATCCACTGGAAGGGAGCTCCAAGCCCCTAATCTCGTTTACCAACACCCACAAGAACAAAGCTCCAACGCTATGATCATATTTACCAGCTACCACTGGAAGGAAGCTCTGACTCCCTACCTGAAGTCTCCAACCCTTAGCACCTTTGTGGACCATGTTTCCTAATATTTCATACTGGATCCACTTGACTCAAAACATCAAAACCTGTAGGCAAATGTTCATCATATTTTCATACTAGACCCACTACCATCTTTTAAGCCCAATACCAAGTAATAATTCTGAAACCAATCACTGTATAAAATCACTTCATCATTGAACCAACTGAGACAGTAAATCAGTCAATGAATCAACTAAAAACAAAAAAAGCAACTCATATCACTATATACCCATTCATCAAAATACCAGACCACATATTGTTCATCACAAAAACCTGTTCCTATCACTACAAACCCTGATGAATCATATTTCATAATATATACACAATTGTTATGAGGCATACCTGCGTATGTACACACTTTCCATGAATAATTCCTATGTATATATCTCAACACACTAACAATTGAATATGCATTACTATACCGCTGAATCATATATTGAATCACATATTGAACCCATCACAGATTATTGAACCAAATGTAGATCATCACATAGTACCATCATCACTTAGTCAACATTTCATTCCACAATCAATTCAACCCAACCAATACTATCAAACATAGATTATTATGAGAGAGACATCATGGACAAAAAACATCAAACATAACATAACTGATCAAACATCATTAATAGTTCATACTGCAAAACCTTAGCATACGTATGCGACTCTTATAAATCACTTTTGCGTATGTACGTGTTTTTAATTATTGACACCTGCATACAAATTTGACCATACTACAAAATATATACATGACTACCTAGAGGTAGATCCTTGTATGTACGCGACTTCTCAGTGACAAAACCACGTATATATATGTAATCACTAAATCATCCCTTCGATATAGAACACAACATCTGTCAAACCCAAACCTTGGCATACACTATGTTGAAGCCTCAAAATTCATTGCAACAACCTGGCGGATGACCACCCAGTCCAGACCTTAAAGCAGTTCCTTTTCCATTTGGAATGGTGGTTTGGTTTGGTTTAACTAGGTCTAGTTATATTTTCTCAATCTCCAATGGCTTAAAATATAACTTTTTTCTATCAATGGAGAAGAGACATCAGATCATCCCTCTTGCTGATCAGGCAAGAAAGTGATCCTTAAGCTAATTTGGGGCTCAAGTAAGCCACAACTAAAGTGTTTCCTCTTTGGGAAGAGTACTTCTAGTAATGTAGAATTAAATCTAAAATGAAAACTTATTCTAAATTGTAAGAAAAATGAACTTTATCCTAATCCTATCTCAATTAGGCAGATATAGATCTAACCCAACCGAGAGCAAGATATTTAAATGATTGAGATTCAAATATGTATGGCTTATAATGAATATCAAGCTAATGAAGTAATTTATTAGTTGACATTATGTATACCAAAACACATTCTATTTTGAGACCTTTTAACTGAAATAATCAACCAACAACATTTGAGAAGTAGTACATAAAATTATATTGATTGTTAAATCAATACTTCGAATAATTAAGCAATAATATGAGGAAATAGTTCACAAGATAACATTATTTGTTAAATCAATATTAAAAGACATATTTCTGAGTAAATAATTACTTAGAAATTAGAATTCAACCCATAAGAGCATAGATAAATAATAACATATAATTGAAACACATTACTCATATCGACAATAGTGCACAAATATGAATAAAATGACACATTCTTGCCATCATAAAATTAAAATAGTATTTAAAACAATAGTATTAGAAATACCAATTTATTGAACCCATTTCTCTACCTCTAGTCTCCAACAGTCCTTTACAATGCATGAACTTGTGCTTTTAAAACAGGAGATGCAATAGTGCAAGTTGTGTTCTTCATACATAATTCAGATGCAAAAGAAAATTCCTCAATAATCCCTATATCTGAGTTTTATCTCCTCTACCCTACAACTCTAAATCCTCTATACAATAGTGCCTTCAAGAATTCCTGAATTGCAGAGAAGAGAAGCCTCTAATACATTCTACAATCTACTATTTATAATATTTACAAAAGAATTCCTCAATAGAAAGTTGTTGAAGAGTGGTTATGCTAAATCAATTTTCATTGGCCCATAATCATATTCTTCAATTGTTGGAGCCTTGTAATGAATAAATAATGTAAATAAATGATAAATTAGTTAATTGGTAATTAGGCTGAAAGGCACCTGTGTAAGTATATAAGTAGGCCCTTTCGTGAAGAGGCACCTATGTAAGTATATAAGTAGGCCTCATTTGTAACATTCAGCATCTCATTCTTCATACCTTTTATAATATAATATTTGTATCTTCATGGATATCTTTGTATTCCAAGTGTTCTGGAGTATTTAACTTGAGAAGGAACTTTGTTTGCTTTATTTGGTATCAGAGCAGTTTGTTCTTCTGGCCGCTCATTGCTGCACAGAGCTACGCTCCTCGGTCCAGGCCTTTGGCCATAAAAAATTTGTCAACATTTTTGTGATCGAAGCGTTTCGCTACCAGTCTTGGAGTTTCTCCATTTTCACCAGTAGGCCTTTGGCCGGAATTAAAAATTTGAAGAATTTCACCAGTAGGCCTTTGGCTATAATTAAAAATTTGAAGAAATTTCACCAGTAGGCCTCTGGCCAAAATTAAAAATTTGAAGAAAAAAAAGGGAATTTTTGAAAAAAAGAAAAGCAAAAGAAATATATATATATAAGTAAAAAAAAAAACAAAAACAAAATACAAAAAAAGAAAAAAAACGAAAAAAGGAAAAAAGAGATATATATAAAGAAGTACATATATGTACATACCAAGACAATTTAAAATTAAAAAGGAAAAAGAAATAAGGAAGAGTATGTAAGGTTATTTTGATTATTCTTTCAGTGGTTTACAAGCTCGTGGTTTTGGAAGCCCATGGTAATTGCCCATGGTATTTGCAAGGTAAAATAAGAAGTAAAGGAATAAAAAATCTCTGTGTGAATGGTAAGTTTACTTCTACATGGAGAACATTAACCGAGTCAAATACACATAAGTGGACATATATTTTATAGGTGAATATATGTGAATAGCCACGTTTCACTAGGGTTGTAACCTTTCAACAAAAAAAGGAGTTAAAAAAAATCAATCGTTAAAAGAATATATATATATATATATATATATATATATATTTAATTAATTAAATTATTAAAAAAAAAAATTGAAGGAATAATAACTTCATTAAAAAGAAGAAGAGAAAGTTAGGAAGGGTTACCTTAAAAACCCTAAAAACTCAATTCAACAAACAAAATGGAATCAATCATTGATGAAAAGGAAATTGAATCTAATTCGGAAAGGAAAGAAGGAAGATTTCCTGAAAATTATAGTATGTTTGTCCGTATGCTAATTAGAATCAAAGGTTCACTTGCGGGAAATGAAGTTCTCATATCTATCGATCTTAATAAAAAGAGTAATTATGTTAGTACTGAATGTGTTAACCAATTACTGATCCCTGAATCAAATATAATCAAAACAAATTCAATTAACGCAAATGAAAAACTATATGACATAAGGAATCTACACCTAAGTATTGGGGAGTATTCCTTGGTCTCGCAATTTACCGTTAAAACCTTATTTTGTAACAATAGTGATATAATTCTAGGTTTGCTTTAGATGGAATCACTAGGATCATTCATCCTTAATACCAAAAAGAAGTTTTTAACATTATCCTACAAAAAGAAGACAATAATGCTACAGGACGTCAACTTAAAGCCAAATTTAGTGACACCTGAAGACATTCAAAAAATTTCAAAAGTAATTTCTCAAGAAAGTAAAAAGGTGATCCAAAATATGCAAAAGGAAATTGACAAAATCACAACTAACAATAATTAAGAAGTTTCTCGCCTCAAGGACCACAACGAAAAATTTCTAACGCAAATTAAGAAATTGAAGAAGGATAAGAAGTTGGAAAACAAGGTGCAACAACTTGTTGAAAGAGAGTCGTCGAAACCGACAAATGTAGAAGTTCAAGTTTTAGGAAAAAGGAACATTGATTCAGTAATTGTCACAACTCAAGAAGAAGATATGCAAGTTGCAAACGATACAAACTTCGATGTTGTAGTTCAGATGAGGAGCATTCTAAGTGAAGGTTTTGTAACCTACTCAATAACATCCTCACCAAAAGAAAATCAAAGTCAAACAAAAAATGTTCCCTATCGACATCCAGATCACGAGAGCAGACAACTCAGTCGAGCTATGTATTCAGAACAGAAACAAGATGATATTCTAAAGAATAATAACGAATCATCACAAGTTTCTAGTCATCGTAAGATTCCACAAAAGATTGATTTAGGATGGTCCGATCCATTCTCAGTGCGAAAATTTTGTTTGTCACTTAGAGGATCATATCAACTTGTATCGACAATGATGACTGCCCTGAGACGAGAATATGTTCGTAGCAGGGAAAGAAATCGAGGCCTTTCATCAACAAGCTTTGAGGACAAAGCTTTTTGAGGGGAAGGAAATGTAATGAATAAATAATGTAAATAAATGATAAATTAGTTAATTAGTAATTAGGCTGAAAGGTCATGTTTGATAAGACATGACCTTTCGTTAAGAGGCACCTGCATAGGTATATAAGTAGGCCTCATTTGTAACATTCAAATCATCTATCTATCTCATTCATCTTACATTTAATATAATATTTGTATCCTTATGGATATCTTTGTATTCCAAGTCTTTTGGAGCATTTAACTTGTGAAGGAACTTTGTTCGCTTCAAGCCTTCTCATTGATTGAGATATTCTTCTCCTCATCTCTTCAAGTTTTTATCTGTAAAAACCAATCAAAAGAATTTAATAAAATGCAAATTGAAATCAAAATGCTAGATTTTGAATTAAAACAAATCCAATCAAAACTTAAAACAAATAATTGAAAAGGAAATCTAAGATTTCTATTGATGTCTGTGATGATCTAATTGGTCAAGGATATCATTGTTGAATGGATCTGTACTCTAAGCTTTCTATTGATGTCTTTGATGATATAATTGGTCAAGGATATCATTTCCGAATGGATCTGTACTCAGAAGAAGTTGTGGGAAAATGAAAATTCAGAAAATAAAACTGAGAAAATTAGTTTTGTTTAAAAATTCGGAGCTTGATCTTATGCTGAATGTTATACCCAATAAATGATCAAATCTAGAAATGAAAACACTTCAGGAATAATATCCATGATTTTATGTATCCAATGAGTTGTCTAGGGCCTCATTTGGTCAAGTAAAACTCCATTTATGAGCTTCCAAACTTGGCATATAAAAATTGCCAAAATTCTAGAATTTTTGTTGCCTAGGCTAAAAATTAGAATTTTTTTAATTAAATTAAATCCTAAATTAAATTATAACTATTATTTAATTAATTCTAATCTAATTATAATCATGTTATTAATCTTAATTTATTACACACAAATTAATTAATAAAAATAAATGATTTAAAATCTATTTAAAATATAAATATATTATATTAATATTATATTATAATTATAATTATAATATAATAATTAAAGTAAAAATATTATATTTATTATATTTAAAAACTTAAAATTTTTAAAATAAAACATATTGGTGAGGTGTTATGGAGGAGAGAGGAGAGTATGGAGTTATAAGGAGTGGAGGGTGATTAAGGTGGAGGTACTGGAGTTATAAGGTGACAAAAAACTTTGTTTAAAACTTTTTAAAACCTATCACATTTTCCTAATCGCCAAAATTTTGCGAAACCATTTTATTGTGATTTAAAAATTGCGATACGTGCAAAAAAACTTATCGTTATTTTTCCATTATTATTATTTAATTATTTTTTTATTTTTTAAATTTTAAAATACCCATAGTAATCTCGCATTTCAGAATTTCACAATATCACATTCTCGCAAATTCACAATCTCGCATTTTCGCAATTTTGCAACCTTACATTCTCGCAATTTTGTATATTTTGGAAGGAAAAGAAGGGATGAGAAGTGGGGCCCACGTATGATTAACAATCCTACAAATTGGACTATAGCCATTATGCAATTTTGAGATTTTATTTTAAAATAATGAATTGGAGTAAATTACCAAGATCGCGAGACATGTTTTAGTCCATTGTACAATTCAGTTGGGTCATCTTGTAGGACCGTTAGTGAAAAATTAAAAAGTGAATATGTTAACTAAAAGCTTTAATATTTACACTAAATGCATTATTGAACTAAAATAGTTACAAAAATTGGAATATTGGTACATTTTATACATTTTTTTTTTTAACCTATGTGACACAAATGATCAAACTTCAAAAGAGTGCCATTTACAAACCGGTTGACGAAATGAAGTGAAACATGCATCATTGGAAAGCTTGTGAAAAATCAGATTCAATGAAACAATCAAAATAGAAATCCAAATAAAAATAAAAAAATGACAAAACTGTAAGACAATTAACTTAAATGAAAATCATAAAATTTGCTTAGCCAAAAATTAATGGAAAGGGTCCCCATTATTTGAAGTAATGGGGGGTGTTGGGTTTTCCCTACAACAATGGCCACACACTGGGAATAACCAGTTATCTCTGGTTAAAGGTAATGAAATTTAATTTAGCCAAAAGTTAAAAATAATGAAAAGCACGAAATTGTCTAATAGTAAAACATTTCCATAGATCCCACATAAATAGATTAAGCAATATTAGTTTATGAAGATAAGTATTTAAAACAGACTTGAGTAAAAGTGTTGAATCCAAATTTCGGAAAAATTTGCTTTAAAACTACCTCATATGAAAAATAGAAGAGGGTAAAGAAAGGAGTTTTTGATAAAGCATATATCCATTTTATAATTGGTCTCTCACATCACTTCATTGCTAGCGAGCCTGAAAAGTACCTCGGTGAAGTTGTCTTTTATGACATACAAGCCTAGCCCCGCTGCGAGCAAGTGTCCATAGGCCTAACATGTTTACTTGTATTTCTCATGCTTCCTCTTTTAATCACCCTTTTAATAAGCCCATTTGAAATATTTTAGCTTATGATATATTTGAATGAAAGAGGTGGGATGGCGATAGAGATTTATGTTTAATGGACATAATACTTTTATAATGTTTACTCCAAATTATTTCCCTAGAACTATCAATCATAGGTTTTTTATGTGGTATGTTATCACTCTAGTAATCTTCTCAGTTGTGAGATTTTAATTTATTGTTTTTAAGAACACTAGAGGTAGTGTTTTTAAGAACACTAGAGGTAACCACAAACCTACTTTAAACTCTAAGATATAGCCTCCTTAGGGTTCAGAGAGGGCTCTCTCTATAAGATTTACCTATGTTTTGATTTATAAAATATTAAGCTAGTTATGATTGTGTAATTTGGTTTTGGTTTGATTTTGTTTGGTGGGAAAAATTACTTAATGAGATGGATAGTGGGAAATCTGTTTGTCCATTGGGCTAATGAGTCATTTAAACATAATTTGTCCCATTTTTATTCTTTACACATAGACCTAGAATAAAATGCATTTTGTAGGTTTTTTGAGTGTTTTTTGAATGAAAATGAAATTAATTAAGTAGAGTTTTTACTTTTACTAAGAAAAAAGGTGTTTTACTTAGGAAAGGGATCGTAGTTTTGGAAAAGGGTGAATATGCTGATGAAATGGGTTTTATGTAGGGAATCCAATATTTTTAGCCAATCAATTATTAAGCCTTGGGTCCGGTCCCAACAAAAGTAAGAGAAATGCTCTGAGCCTCTTTAATTGAAGGCTAGAATAGTGGAACATTGTGGGGGAGAGGAAATTAGTAATTTTTGCCCGATGATGCTTTATTACATGCCTTGCACAACTGTTTTCTACCTACCCATCATTATTCTAACATTTGTTCACTCCATTTTCATGGGTGCATTTAAGCTTGCAACCCTAAATCCATTTTCTTTTCAACCTTATTTCATCTGAGGGCTCAGGTTAAACTGTTGAGCTCATAATTTATTCTCTAACTATATACTGATTTGTCAAGTTTAAACAGTTTGACATATCTTTATTCTCTATCTAAAACATAAAATTTAGAGCATGAAAAGTTAATATTAAACTATTTAATTGATCATGGATTATGGAATTTATTGACAATCTACACATAATCATTATTCTTGCAAAAAGTAAATAGTAGTGGCATTTTGACTCACTCACTTTCATGTCTTATTTCTATCTCTTTTTTCTCTTTTGGGGTCTATTTTTTATTCTTTTTTGATATTTTCTTTTCTAAGTCCTTTGATATTTTTTTTAGGAATTTTTACCCTCTTTTAATTTTTTATTATTTTCAAAATATGGGAAAACAACTTGTAGAAAGCAAGTTATGTACATAATTACAAGACTAATCATAGTCGATTAAAAAATTATGAACCCTATTATTATAGGACCCTAAAAGTGGCTCCACATGGGGATGGAATTTCCTGGTGAAATGTCAAGAAATTTAAGACTAATTGCCTTTGAATTTTGACTGTGATGGCCCTGTAAGTATCTTCTGATCTTTGCAATTATTCATACTTATGATATTTTACCTCTCAAAGCTTAGGGCCTTCTCTCCGAGCTTCAACTTTGTTAGGAAAACATCCAATCCAATCTAAAATCTTTAATGTGTATGTACAATGATCAAAGTAAATGAAACTAACTATTTGTTATCTCAGAGGAGTAGTAGTGCTTCAACATTCTGCCATTTACTATTCCATCTAGTATAACTGATCCATCCATTTCTTTTAGAAAGAAAGCATTGTTACCTCTATATCCATAAATAACATAAGGCCCTTTCCATAGAAAATCAAATTTTCCATGTTTAGCTTTCTCTTCTCTTCTTGGATTCCATTTTAATACTTTGTCTCCAATTTAGAAATCATCTTCTTTACTTTTTCTGTCAAAAATTTTCTTTATTTTATCCTAGATAACTTGAGACTTAATATAAAATTCTTCTCTTGTTTACTGCAAGTGAATAGTTTGATTAATCCTTCTTTGTATGTCATTTGTTTCAACTTGTAGCTCTTAGATAATATTCATTACTGGTGCTCCTAAGGAAGATGGAAAAACAACATCCATTCCATAGAAAAGATGGTAAGGGGATGTACCAATAGATTTTTTAGTTGTAAGTCTATTTGCCCATAAGGCATTGACTAACTTTTTATTCCAGGTCTTTTTGTTATCTTCTAGTAACTTTTTGATGATGTTTACAAGGCTCTTATTTGAAGATTCGGCTAGGCCATTACCTTGAGGGTAATATGTAGTAGAATGGCCTAGGGTAATGTGATATTTATGGAAAAAGTAAATCATCTTTTTAGATTTAAATGTTGCCGCATTATCAGTAATTATCTTTTCGGGACATCCAAATCTTGAAAGTATGTTTCTTTATAAAAGGGAGATAATGACAGTATCTGTGGTTTTCCTAGAGGGTATGGCTTCAATCCACTTGGTAAAATAGCCAGTGGATGTCAGAATCCACTTGTGTTGGGCTGATGATGGGGGATGAATTTCACCAATGAAGTCAAGACCCCATTGTTGAAATGGTATTTCTGTTGAGATGGGTTTTAAGGGTAGGGGTAACAACTTTTTCTTACCCTCAAATATTTGACACTTGTGACAGGAGGTCACATACTTTTTAACATCTGCAAACAAAGTAGGCCAGTAAAAACCAGCTCTCAGGATTTTTTCTATAGTAGTCTTCTAGTAGAGATGTCCTCCAGAGTCACCTTCATGAAATTATTGTAATATTTTGTTAGCTTCTTCTTTTAACAAACAATTTAATAAAATACCACTTTGATCTTTCCAAAAAATTACATTGTCTAAAATACAAAATCTTACTGCCTTTAGCTTTAAGAATCTAGCTTTTGTTCTTGATAATCCAGGAGGAGCTTGTAAGTTTAGTATTACAAATATAATATCTGCATACCATGGTGAGTCTAAAAAGGCTTCATTGATCTCTGGAGTTGCCATCTCTTCCTGATCAACTACTTGGGCAATAAAACCTTGACCTTGACCTTGACCTTTTATCAATTTTGTGGGTTTTATCTCTATGTCATATTCTAAAATTGTGGCAATCCACTTACCTCTTCTACCATTAGGACCATCCTGAGTTAAAATGTCTTTTACTACTGCATTTGGGACATAGGCAATGATGTGAGAATAGAGTATGTATAATCTGAAATATTTAATGGCCTTTACCAAATCTAGGGCCTATTTCTCGATGATATTATATTTCAAAGTAGCATCTCTAAGTGTTCTGCTAAAGAAAGCTATGGGTTGTTCATAACCCTGGTCATTTTTCTGCAGTAAAATTGCAGCAACGGTGTGCTCTGAAGCAAATGAAAAATGATGAAATCCTTTTTAAAGTCGGGACTTATAAGGACTGTAGTTTTGGTTAAGGCCTGTTTGATGGATTCAAATGATTGTTTGGCCTCAATAGTCCATTTAGGAACTGAATCTTTTTTCAACATATTATTTATTTCTCTAATTATCTCAGCTAAATTGGATATGAATCTTCTTAAAAAGTCAATTTTACCTAGAAAGGCTTGTAACTCTTTTATGTTTCTTGGAGGAGTGATGTTAAAAATTTCTTCTATTCTTGTAGGATCTATTCTAATTCCTTCCTTAGATATTATGTGTCCTAGTAACTTTCCTTCTTCTAATACAAATAAGGTTTTCTTAGGGTTTAATGAGATGCCAAACTTTCTGCATTTTACAAAAACTTGTCTAAGATGATCCAAGTGTTCATAATCAGTATTAGAAAATACAATTATTTCATTTAAGTAAATTACTAAGAATTCATGAATTTCCTTTGCAAAGACTATATTCATAGCTCTTTGAAAGGTTTCCCCTTCATTCATTAAACCAAAAGGCATTTTTACATACATCAAAGTGCCCCAAGGAGTAGTAAAACCTGTTTTGGCTTGATCCTCTGGTTGGACTAAAATTTGGTTGTATCCTGAAAATATATCTAAAAGTGAAATCCTAGAAGAACTAACTACCCTTTGTAAAATGTGATCCATTCTTGGTAAAGTATAATTATATTTTAAGGATACTTTGTTTAGATTCCTAAAATCAACACATAATCTAATCTCTCATGTCTTTTTTCTGGTTGGAAGTAGGTTAGAAACCCAATCAGAATATATGATTGGTGCAATTATCTGTGCATCGTACATTCTTTTTACTTCTTTTTCTATTAAGGGCATCAAAACAGGGTTGATCCTCCTTAACTTTTGTTTAAAGGGCTTTTGATCTTCTTTTATAGGAATTTTATGTTGAATTATGTTGGTGTCATAGGATTTTATGTCCTCATAACTCCAATAAAAAACATCTAGAGATTTTTTGAAAAGAGCAATATATTTTTATTTTTCTTGTTGAGGTAAGGCTTTGGAAAGTTTGATCATTTTGGGTTTCAACTCTGTGCCAATGTTACATTCCTCAATATTAGATCTAAGTGGCTCTATTTTGGGTTTTCTAGCAACATCATTTAAGTCAAATAAATCTTCTAAATGAGTTAAACCTTTTGGTAAGAATTTATCTTTGAGATTTAATATATCAGATTCATCATCAATTATCTCATCAATTTCTACCCTCTCTAAGTTATCTATATCTGATTGACTAAATTTAGTAGGTCTAGAAAACTTTACTTTATTTACATCTACATTATTCAAATCAATTTCACTATCTAAATCTTGATCTATGGTACAATCTGTATCTATTTTGCAATTCTGAATTTCACCTTCATTATTCATAAAACGGTAAATTTGTTTATTTTGTGAGAAAATTTTCCAATATTTGAGGTTGTCTGGAATTATTGGTCTGTGTTTTACTTCTGCAGTATACACATGATTGGGTTGAAAAGGTAAATTACAAGTACTAGCAAAAGTTGCTAAAGAGTGTGCTTGTAAGTTTTGCTTTCTTGGTATTGCAGAGAATTTACATTCCAACAAATCATCAATCAAATATAAAATAATTTCTCTATATCGGCCTAGTCTAGGATTGTAAACAAAATATTCACCATTAATTTTTTTTACAGTCAATTTTGAGTCTCCCATTATTGCTATTCTTTTACCTCCTAAGTTTCTGATAATCTGGAGTCCTAAAATGAGAGCTTCATACTCAGCCATATTGTTGGTGAATTTGAAATTCAGTCTGAAAGCATGGCCTTCTGCATGATTTTTCTTTATATTATTTATCCAAACTCTTGCTCCTGCTCCTAACCTATTTACTGAGCCATAAAAATCTAAATGCCATAAAGATTCATGAAAGATATTTTCATTGTTTTGTGTTTTCTTTTTCTCCTTTAGTTCAGTTTTGATTTCATTATCTATTTCAGAGTTACATAGGATAAATGAATCTAGGTCAGTAGGTGTAGTGTAAATTGGGTAATTTATTGATCTTTCTTCACTACTCACCATATATTTCATCAATGTTTCCCTATATAACTTTTTTGGTTGACCAAAAACTGATATAGTGGCATAAGACATGTCCAATTGTAGAGATCCTTGTAATTTTTCTCCCCATGAACGAGATAATAACATTCCATATTTGGGTGGGATATCAGCTAATACAATGTCCATAATATAATCTTACCAGGATATTGAACTAATGTTACACACAAATCTTTGATTAAACCTAGGCATTTTACTTTGCTAGAATCAAATCAAAATAAATCTTTATAAGGCCTTGTAATGTCTAAGTTCAATGTTTCCATTATAGCTTTGGGCATTAGATTATGTGAAGATCCTGAATCTAACATTGTGTTGTGTAAAATTTGGTCATGAAAAGTTAAACTGATGTAGAATGGAGAAATTGATCCATCTTGATGCTTTCCATTTACATCAGGGCCAAAAATCAACTCTGGTTGATCATCATTCAAGTTTATAGTGTCTTCTCCATCATTCATGTTTAATGTTTCAGTGATAGTTGTTTTATACAAATAATGTTTTACCAGTTCTGTCAAAGGAATTGGTATTTTTAAGTTTGAAATTTTAGTTTGTATATTGAATGAAGGTTGTGATTTACTTATTTGAATTAACTCTTCCTTAGTAACTGTAGTTTGTGTGGGTTTATCTTGTTTTTATACAGTTATGTTTTTCGTTTTTTGTTTGAGTTTCTTGTGTTTTACTGCTCCTAGTTTTCTTTTCAAGAGTGGATTGTGACGCAATAGATGTTTTTTCATATTTTGAATTGTCATAAGCTATTTTTGCAGTGACAACTTCTGGATCTGCTGATTTAGGATCAACATTGGGTGTTTTAGGATTCAAGTTTGTTGTTTTAGCAGAATTAGGTGCTTTTGCAGCAGCAGATTTTTGTGAATATTTTGTAGCTTGAGCAACTTCATATGTTATATAAACAATCTTAGGGCTTGGTGAAATTTCAGGGGTGGAAACATTTTGGGAAGAATTAGATTTTTGCTTATTTTCCCTAGGGAGAATTTGCAGAACTTTTGTTTTTGGGGCTTCTACCATTTTCTTATTTTCAATTTGTGCAGTTTTCTTAGTAGAAGGTTCAGTATTTTTCTTACTCCTAATGTTATATTGCTTATGTAATTAATTTATGACAAAATCATAACCTTGTTTATAATCGAATGATTCACCTGAATCTAATTGAAGTTGTTGGAGTTCAAATAACTCTTGATCTTCTTGTGTGAGAAAGATAGTGTTACTGTCATCTATTCCCATTAGATTTATGGTCTCCTCACCCTCATCATTTTTTTGAGAAATTTTAGCATAGTTCTCCTGAAATGGGGTATTATTGTCTGATCTAGGGCTGATTCTTTTTATTTTCCTGAATTTTTATTTTTCCTAAAGTTGGGATTTCTGAATTGTTTTTGATTATCCCATTGAGGTCTCCTTTCTATGTTGTCTAATCTATCTATCATTCTGTCTAAAGTCTTAGCTAACTGATCTATTTTTGTGTCTGAACTAGAGGATTCTTCTTTCATAGTTACTCTCCTCTCATTCCTTAATCTGGCTTTTTTAGCTAAAATGTTTACTTCTACACCTACAACATATGTTTTCATTCTTTCTAAGGTTTCTGCATTTCTCTCTCTTAACTGATATGCCATGTTTGTGTCAAATCCATCTGGGAATTTAAGTAAGACAAAGTCAGGAGTGGGTTTGAGATTTGCAAGAATTGAATTATAAACATTGTTATATCTAGTGCAGTAGTCTTGTACTGATTCATTTTGAGCTCTTTTCATTGCATCAAATTCAAACAATATTTGGAGTGGATTTTTCTTCTTTTCGCATTTATTTAAAAATATTCTATGAATTTTTTTTACTTCAGCTATACTACCAGCAGTAAGACCTTTAAACCTTTTTTTGACTTCCCCTATTAATGTTTGTGCAAGAGCCTCATTTGTACATAAGAATCATATATTTCATGGATTTCAAAGTAATCTGTCATTTTATTTATATGTTGTTGTGCAATATATTATGTAGTAGCATCAAATTGTGGTATCTTACTTTGGTAATCCCGAGGCATGTCATGCAGTTGTTCTGGAAGAATAAGGGGAGCATACCTAGCATCCATAGCTTGAATTATAGCTTGGGTTGGGGGTAGATTGGAAGTGCTTGGGGCTGAACTGGAAGCAGTAGCTGATGTAGTAACAGAAGTAGCTGATGAAACTGAAGTACAGGATGGTGAACTAGAAAAAATAGTAGATGAAATAAAGGATGAAGTGGAGGTACTAGGAAATGAAACTAGAATATAAAAGGAAATAGTAGGAAATGAGAATGATGTGTTTTAAATAGTACAAGGTAAACTAGTGGATGATGGAAATAATATTCTAGGTTGTAAGGGCTGTCTAGGGATAAATGGATTGGTAGATTGTATGGTAGTGGAAATTATAGATGATGTAGTGGTATCTAAATGAAGAATAGAAGGCTTAGATGTATATGCTAACAATTGAGCTAATTCAATAGCTTCATCAATTTCCTTAAGAATAGTAGCATTTATCTCTTCAAGTTTATCTTGATTTTTAACTTTCTTTAATTCATAATCTACTGCAATATTTTTTTGTTTTGTTTCAAAAAATGAAATAAAAATAGGATCTATAACAACAGTACTTAAATTACTTTCAGATTTTCTCTTGAATAAAGAATGTTCAAATTTCAAATCAAACTGTATATCTTGTAAACTTACTAACTCTTGTGGTAATGAATAAGCTCTAATTAATGAAACTTTAGCATCTAAATATTCTATCTGTTTTTTCTTTTTCCCAATCCTGTCTGGATTGTCTACTATAACAGCAGGTTTAGGATCTGGGTTAGACCTGGTATAGTTAATTTTCCTAGAAGCCAGAATTACAATTTTTAATACTCACAACTTATAAAACAATCTTCAAAGGCAAAAAGATAATAAAAATGATTTCCTTTAAGATCTATTGTAAAAAAATGAGGATTGGTTAAGTCCCCAGTATGGTCGCCAATATGTTATCACTCTAGTAATTCTATAAGTTGTGATATTTTAATTTATAGTTTTTAAGAACACTAGAGGTAACCAAAAACCTACTTTTAAACTCTAATACCTAGCCTCCTTATAGTTCAGAGAGGGCTCTCTATATAAGATTTAACTTTCTTTTGATTTATAAAATATTAGGCTAGTTATGATTGTGTAATTTGGTTTTGGTTTGATTTGGTTTGGTGGGAAAAATTACTTAATGAGATGGATAGTGGGAAATTTGTTTATCCATTAGGCTAAGGAGTCAAAATTCAAGCAGATAGAACTAGGATCAAGGTCAAAAAGTCAAATGTTTTCAGGGCAAGATAGATAAGTCTTTGAAGATCTCGGAAGGCTGATTTGTGAAGTGGTCTGATCGAGGTAAAGAGCAATGAAGGATTCTTTGATCTGGATAGGGAAGGAGTAGACAGAGGTCATTCGAAAGAGGGAGCAATTAAGGGTTCCCTACTCTGGAGATTAGTAGAAAACATAGAAATGATAAACAGTAAAGACAGGGTGCTTTTAACAAATCCTGAAATAATACTCCTGAATTATCATTCAAATTTGGAACACATATATGAATTCATGAAACAAAGAAGATAAAAAATGAAAAGTAGAAAATACTTCACTTCAATGGCTCATCACATGAATCCTGAAATATGATGCTAATTGATTCGATCCAGTATGCTAGTCGAATTTGTAACACAAAAGCCTTCAAGTACAACAAAAATGACTATAGAAATATTTAGCAATTTATTCCACAATAATACTTCAAAGAGTGAAGTATTTATACAAAAATGTTTACAAAATATCCTAGAATGATTCTAGTAATTATCTAAGGAAAAATAAAATATCTTTACAACAAAATAGTGATAGCTGCTTAACAAATCAACAAGCTGTCCTATTTATCGAAATAAAATAGTAAATTGTTTGTGGATTAGGTGCAGCTGGTTGCCTTGGTGTCTTCTTTGCTGGCATAGATATTTCAAATATGTTTTGAAATATTAGCTTCTTTATCTTATACTCTTTCACTTTGATACTCTTTAACTCTGATACTCTTTAACCTATGTAAAAAATCCCTTACTGCTGTAATAAATTCTATTTTGACTGTGAAAAAATCAGCCAACTGTTTTATCCTTTTACCTGCAATTTGAATTTTACAATAAGTCAATGAGTGATTTCCAAGCTTCATCATTTGGAATTTGTATCTTTTTCAGCTTCCTGAAATTTTCATCTGCCTCAGTATATCTAGAAAATGTTGGTTTTATGACAAATAAATGACTTAGCTCATGCTGCAGATAAAACAATTCATCAAAACTCCTGAGTAAGACCTTTCCTGTGGGGATTCCTTCTCATTCTATCTTGCTCACTTTCTCTTTTGCATATTCTCTAATTTTCTTATTATAATCCTCCTGTGGCATAAGTTTATCATTTATGACCAAAATATTAGGCAGACTTCTTTGCCTCAGATTTTCAAATTTAACCATAAACTTGGTTATGGCTATGTTAATATTTTTGAATTTTTCTTTAAGTTGTTTCATTAGATTCTTCTTTGAAATGACTTTCCTTATTTCAAGGGTTGTCTTTGTTCTATCAGTGATCTCAATTTCTTCTAACTCCTGCTTGTTTTTACTGTTAAGAAACTTGATCAATTCTATGGCTTGCTCAGGTTTGGCACCTAGCTCATCTTTGGTTTTCTGAATTTCTGCTAGTGCTACCTTCAGTAAATCCTTTTGTTCATAGCTTACTTGGATTGAGGGCCACACACCATTGATAGCTTCAATGATTTTTTTCCATAACTGGTTTTTCACATATGACATTGGCTCCTTCAAGGTTAAATCCTTTTGTAGTTTTTTCAGTTCTTCATTTAACCTATTAGCTCTTTTCTCATGAGTTTTGTCATTTATTTGGGCTAGTTTCTTCGTATCTTCAAGATTATCAATCACTTTTTTCAATATGTTAATCTCACTTATTAATAGTTTCATTTCTTCCATGGCTTTTACTAGTTTACTAGCCTCATCTGAATGTTGAGCTGCAGTAGTAGATGACTCTATAGCTGAAGTTGTAGATGATGTCACTGGCACTGCAGTAGCCAATGGTACTTTGGGTGCCAACTCTTCTGCCAGCGTTGAAGGCACGACTGTAGTAACCATGGGAATTACTGAAGGAACTTCCTGTGCTTTTGTGGTTTCCCTTTCATGGACAAGCTTGTCCATTTGAATTTCCATTTCTTTGATCTGTCCTGTTAATTGAAAAATTAAGTTCATCATGTCATCCTTCTAAGTTTGTTCTTGTATAATTTATTTGGCTTGAGGATGTTCAATTGATGGAAGCTTGAGTTGTTTCCTTAAGGTTTCAATATCAACATTTTTTTTCTTCACTAACTCATCTGCAGCTTTGACATTGCAGGATCATATCCAACTTGAATGACCAACTCTTCTAAAGACTTAATCTTGAGATTTTTAGCATATAAGGAATCTTTATCAAATTTCATTTGATCTCTCATATTTATGATTGTATTCTGAAGTTTTTGAACACTCATAGCCTTGGTAGTAATGGTAGAATATAACATCTCTTAACTTTGCCTATGAAATTCAATCTGATCTAGTGCATGAATATTTTCTGTTGGCACTTCTAGACCAACCTTTTTGTAGTCTGCAACTGTATTTGGAGTCTTCACTGTAGGTTTTAGCACTGGCATTATCAAATTTTTATTTGAGTAGTCAAAAGCTGATAAAAGGTTGTTTTGAACACCTAGTGTTTGTTTCAAATATTGAGAGTAGATATCATTTTTGATCTCTTCATTCTTTGTCTTAATCTGCTTATATTTTTCTCTGATATCAAGATCCCTTTCCTCTGCTGTTTGTGAGGAGGATGCCTCCATATTCTGTTATTCTTCTACCACCTCTGTATTTGAATTATTAGGATTTCCTTCATTAAAATTCTCTATAATTGGCTCATTTGTGATGACTTTAGCAGCATTTGTATTTGTTACTGGAATATCCGTGTCTTTTACCTCAATAGTCACTTTCTCTTTATCCACTGGATTAATTTTAGGCTTTTTATTGTATCTTAATTTGAACCTATTCTCAGTGGTGGTTTCAAAAATGTATGTTCCTTCTTCTCTGACCCTTTTAGTAGTCTTTTCTCCTTGATTTGCAGTTTGTAAGGTGTGACTAGTATCACCCTGCTTAATTGCATCTACCAAAGTGTTTTCTACCCATTCAGTCTGATTGACATACTTCTCAATCTCTGGTTTTTTCTCATGAATGTAGGGTGTTAGTTTGCACTTAACTCTCATTTTGCTCAGTATTCCTTGTGGGTCATAGTTTCAGGAGAAACTCTCTTCAAATTTGTACTCAAGTAATTGTTTGGCTTCTTCTGTCTTTGCATCTCTGCAATTACAAATAAAGGGTCCCACTTGATTCTTCAACTTGAATTGTGTTTTCTTCTTTACTACTAGAAAGTTGATAGAATATGAATTTAATATTTTCCTAATGTATTCGAAGGCAAAAAACCTCATTGGTACATATTTAGGTAGTTTGTAGGGTAACATATTAGACCCAGAAACTCTGATTTCTGTGTGTTTTTCATACAAATACCAATCACCAGTTCTAGTCTACTCTGATAGCTGTAGAATTTTCTTCATTTCATCATTGATTCTTGGATGTTCAATATTTTTCAACATGTTTATCAATGGATGAACAAAGAAGTCTGAAAACTCTATATAATTAAACTCTGTGGACTCTTTTCTAATCAAAAATGTCCAAAAAATGACTGAAAGTGGATTTTATTCTATGTCAAGCTTATGGAGGGCTATAGGAAACTTCTCTGCTTGAAAATACAAGAACATATGGAAGAGAAAGGATGTATATCTAAACACTCCTTTAGTTGGAAATTTAACACGCTTGTCATGGATATTATCAGCAATATATTCAACATAATTGAAGATGACAGAAGGAGGTTGTCCTGGTGCAAAAGTAGATAAGAAACCTAGGATTGATTCATCTGTAAAGTATCCTAGGATGAATGACATCATGGAAATGACATGCCTTGAACATTCTGGAAATTTTGGAGTAGAATATGGTGGGTTGATTTGTGGAATTTCCACATGTAAAGGCATGAAAACTTGGAAGATCTGAAATATTTTGGGAAAATCAAGGCCAATGTACAATTTTGTAAGTGCTTCTATTGACAAAGGAACTGCTTTAGGATCAGGTTTGAGCTGTAACATCTAGTTTATGGAATCAACAATAATTGTAAATAGTACTATTTCGGGAAACAACTCCCTAGAGGTCGTTGGGTCAAAAACCTCCACAGATCAGGGCATGCTATTCAAGAAGGACTCACACAACCACACTTGTATGCTAAAAACTAGATATTATAGATTGTAGAACTCACCCGTAGATCCTACGTTTGATGTAGATCCCATGGGGTCCAAACCCCCAACAACCCTTCTTCCTCTTCAACCTGGAAATCAAGAAGAGACATGCATGGAAATCTACTTGTACAACATATATCTTTCCTAAATGTCAGTGTAATCCATGTGAAACATCATATAAACAATAATAAATGCTTAATTAACAATCTTTTCACACAAGCAGATATTAACACGTGAATTCGGGAACAAGATGGTTCTTCTTCATTACGAACAAAATGTACAATAATATAAAGGTGGAGAGATCACCCGAATCCTTCCACGATCTTCGAACAGACTGTCGTCCGGATCTGTCCTGCCCTTGCCTCGCTAGGATTCTTTCAAGACTTGTGCACACGAGATGACATATAAGTTGATGAACATCTCCAAGAAACAAGAGTTTCCTGTAAAAATCTGGGAAGTGCAGGAGGCACGGGAAATCAGACTTGAATTGGGCTCCAACAGAGTATAATGTCTATAATTTTCTCTCTCCCTTAGGCCATGCATATGAGGGGCTTTTATACTCCCTCAAATTAGTTTCAATCTGTTGGAAACAGTTGGCCACGGGTTGGGGTGGTTGAATTACGGGAATAACCATCAACCCAACCTCGAAAATAGGGATTTTAATATATTTTTTAATGATTTTAATGGCATACGCGGAAAAGTATCTCTGGACTCACGTATACACGCGGAAAAGTCTGGGCATACCTGCATATGGGATTTTAAACACTATTTTTTATGAACTTTTACTCAAGTATGTGGGAATGGGTGCTCAAGGCCAAAGAGACAATCATGAATCACATGAGGGTGAAAAATGATGCTATAACAGAAGCCCCCTAATATATGAGGTCAGAAGGGGTACATGATGGCTGAAATGTATTATGTGCATAGAAAGAACTTCGCAAGGACAAGAGAGGACTTCACCAGATTTCAGCCTGCCAAAAACCAATGAAAGAAAACAGAGAGTCAGCTCATGTCTGAGGCGGGCATACCCATGCTCCGTAAAAAATATATCCATATAGAAAGTACAGAATAGATCCATAACGTATAAAAGTATAGTTGAACTGAAAGTACACAATGAATCATCTGAGCACGGCTCGGAAGTACAAGTCGGAATCAATGTCCAAGTATCACATATATCAAACTGATCAATAATACTGAAAATATATGTCTGATCACAAAAGTAACTGAATCTCTAGGTACCAAATCATAAAGGGTGGAACACATGGTACAATCACGCAACTCGGGAGCCAACATATAGGATGCTGCTATACTGATACTGCAACATATAAAGGTGGACGGCATCACTGGTAGAAACTGAATGGACTGTCAAAAGTGAACCGAAAAATGCTAATGCAACCCGAGGTCTTCACCGATCTCGACGGCACAATTCTACACAATGGGAATAAATGAGCTGAATTCGACCATGTGAGAAATAGTTTGATTACCGGTCAATAATGTATAACGTTAACAAACGTGAGACAACCCACCGATAATGAAAATGAGTGTCAAGGTGCCCCAGTACAATCTAACAAGTGCGAATGAATGAGTTGAAGTCGAACACTTGGAAGAATCTACCAATCAGGAGGCAATGATGAATCCCCACTGTCGATAGCGAAGAGTCTGCCACTGATGACTGCAAACCCTAAGGTACTGACAAAAGAATCTAGACCTTATTCCCAGAGCAATGAGTCGGAGTCGATGGGAAAAGATTTGCTGGAAGGAAGGCATTAAGGCATCCCACATCAGTCCAGCGCAAGTGTAACCCGCAGGCCAATATTTGGAAGGAATCGGACGAAGCAGAGTGACGAAACCAAACCGAAGTACGTTTCCAACATGCATAAGATGAAGCTACCGCACAGAAGAAACCCTTTGAACCAACCAATAATGAAAGCTGACACAGAGGCGAGATATCCACCGATAGGGTCAAAAGGAAATCAAGGTACTGCACGAATCCCAAGTGTGATAATGTATGCTATCGTCGAACACAAGGAAAACCACTCAATCAAAGACCCATAATGATGATCAAATGCTGAGCACAAGGTCACCTATCAATGATGGAAATAGGGCTAGGGTGCAGCTCTAGGTTTACTCTCAGAGCAATATGTCGTAGTCGATGAGAGACAAACCCGCCAGCAAGAAGTCAATGGAGACCTTCTCAAACCAACACGAGCAGAAGACCAAAACATATGATGTGATAGAACAAGATACTGACAAGACCGGGAAGGCCGACTGAATAATGAGTCAAGAGACACCGCAGAATGGCTGACTCTGGTTTAACTTCCCTTGAACAAAATCACGACTCGTGATGACCATGGCAGTAAAAAAATGACACTGTATAAGTCTGTTATGTAGGAGGAAAAAACAAAATATCCATATGATTGGAAGAGATAACCAACCAGGGGAGGACTGACCAGTGAAACAAGGAAAAAGCTGAACCTAGGTAAAAACTAAAACCATCCCAAATGAAGGAAATATATAACTGTATGTGCTTTGTTCAAGGATGACAAACTGATACTGTACTGCCATCAAATTATGAAGTAACATTCCGTTCCCGCTCTTTTTGTTATATTTGATTTTTTTGTCTTTTTCATATAACAAGCCTGAAAAATAATAAAAGAATGCTATGGTACAATGGATAGAACGAGTATCAAGAAACAGATGCACTAGTTCCTGGTATAGGAACAATCCTATGCTCAATGCAAGGTGGTGGAAACTGGTAAGCGATACTCAAAGGAATGTTCCATCCATGGGAAAAAGGGGTGTCAAGTCGTGATAGCTAAGTGCATGCAATGGTTAACTTGTACAGACAGTCAAGGTCAAAAGATGGCTTAAACATCGGGTCCAAATGAAGCCGGCTAAAGGCTAGGATAAACAAGTAGCCAATATGCAATGCAGTAATACAACTCAACAACACCAGGGAGCCTCTAGGGTAATAGCTAGAAAAAGTGATAGTGAAGAAGAAGAAGAATGAAGCTTCAACACATAAATCATCGCGGGACTAAAGAGGACTCCCGAGCCTACATAAAATGCAGCATGGGTAGCAAGTGTTAGCGAGGAACTAACTAGGAAGCCCATGTAAAGGAAGGCTCTACCACCAATTCATGATTAAATAATCGTCGAGTGAAATTGGTAAAATACTCATGACCTGATGGGATCGACCCTATGGCAAGTGATCAGAATGGAGGCTAGTATGCAAAATGCAATGGAAAGTGAATTTCCTAACCTATATGCCAGTGAATATCATATACCTGCCATGACAGGTCAGCAGTCATGGATAAAAAACCGGAAAAATCTCAACTTCATCAAAATGTACCTAAAAATATACCAATCTAGGCACTTACAAGCATCCGAGTTATGCAGCTTAAGATAGATTGAAAAAATAGGCATAACAAATTTTTACAAAAATTTTCAATTTCTGGGCATAAATACACATGTTACCTCATATTTTGTTCATTGTTACTTGCTGATTTGGGAAAAAAGAGCTCTGGAGAAAAACCTTCTTTCGTCAAAACAGGAGCAATCAGTGGGCAAACTTCGCCGAATCAGTCAGGTAAACTCTTAATCCATCATTATTATCAATTTTGTCCATTAATAGAGTTAAAATTTTGAAGTTTCACCATTAGAAACATTTGTTTTAATTTAGGGCTCTGCACATACGCGGGTTCGTATGGACCAAGCCGCGTATATACGCGACTGTCTACAGGGTAAGTCGCGTATGCGCAACCCGCGGTGTAAAAAAAATGCATCTAATGAACAAATAAATGAATTTTTTCAGGATGACCATCACTTGGAGGGAACGTGAGCATAGTGAAATTGATAATGAAGTAATGCAAGATCAACAATCGCTCAATATCCTTCGAAATTGCGGATTGCTCAAATTTTTCAAAATGCCAAATATGAAGAGTAATGTCCGGTTGCTTGAAATGCTGGTAAATTATTGGGAACCAGAGGAAGATTGCTTCGTGACATATCAAATTCCCATACACATAGAGGTAGAAGACATCTACTTCATTACTAGACTCTCACGGAGGGGAGAACCAGTAGATTTGCACAACAAGCCTTTGGGAGGGCTTACTGTGGATGACTATGTCCACGTCTACTGTGCATAGGGGGCCAAGAAAGTAGGAACTCAGATTGCTATAAAAGATGTGAGAGATCTACACATGAAGATTCTCATGTTTACCATTGGCAGGGTAGCAGGATCTGCTTCCTTACAGCAGGCATCTAGGACCTAGATGAGCATAGCTATGGAATGCCTAGCTCACCTGTATGATTGGTTTACAGCTCTATTAATGAATATGAAGCAACAACTGACCTCCATCCGGAAAGAGAAAACAAAAAATTTTGGGTATGGAACCATTTTGATGACATTATTCTTTGAGAAGATTCCTGGGCTTCGACCCAAAGTGTTCTCTTCCATCAACAGCCCAAGAGACCCAAGAATCGCCCGATGGGCAGATCTGATGAAGAGACTGGGGGGAAGTGAAGTTCCCCGAACCACCTGCGATGACGAGTTCTTCCAATGGTGGGGAGAACAAGTCATCTCCGTGGAGGACTACCCCTATGCCGGGATGGATTTCCGCGGTGATCCAGACCTTGTCCTTCCACCTGGCGCGGCATGGGGTGCAATCGATAATATTGCAGTTTTTGAATTATATGATTTTTATGATTTTTTCAATATATATGAAAAAATGTGAAAACAACACATGTTTTAGATTGGATTCAAAATGACTTACAATATTATGATGACCATGATACAGATATTGGACCAGTCTGTCCTGAGGGCTACCCACGGCATAAGCGCCACAGAGGCGAGGCGGATACTGAAGACCCAGGCAGGACTCTCCATGTTGTACAGAGGAACTTGGAGGGTTTGACCCGCCAAGTTCCTATGGCTGCAGTGGAAGAACTACCTGAGGCTATCCAAAGACTGGTAGTAGGAGTACCACGTGACTGGGTGTGGTTATTCCGCCGTGTCGCTACTGCGATCGTGTTCTATAGGAACATGAATTTTGGGTAGGGACCACAGGAGTAGATAGATATGATTACCGGATGACTGTATATTTTTGATATTGAACATGATCGGGCATAAGCCCTAATTTTGTATGACTTATGGATCCAAATTTTGTATAGTTTTTTGAACACTCTGATTATATATACAACAATTTATGATGTGATGTGACAAATGTATAAAAAATGCATGATGTTCTTGATGATTAAATTTTACTGTATGGAATGATTAATATGCCAATCAATTTCTTGATTAGCTAATGAGTCTGCCATCCAATTGTCTGCTCGAGGAATATGAATGAATGTTAAAAATTGAAATGATCTTTGTAACAAACGTACCCTCAAGAACAATCGGAGTAAAAATGGATCTCGAACCTGATAAGTATTGTTCAACTGTGACACCACCAGTTGGGAGTCCAAGAAAACTACCAACGAATCAACACCCAAAGATATTGCCTCTGAGAGTAGATAAATAACTGCAGTGTACTCTGCTATATTATTAGAATCAGGACCAATGCAGACTCCTCTTGATACTAACAGCTGACCGGATGGATGATGAAGCACCCAAGCCGCGGAAGCCAAGTTCCGGGTGTGTTTACTAGCACCATCGGTGAAACCATAATGACTCATGACATTCGACACAACCTGCCAAAGCAGATCAAAAACATCACCATCACATCAAAGACCTAAAAACTAGACATGTAAAAAATAACAACTACTATATACAAAAGCAAAATGCCAGGCCGAAGCCTAGGCATAATACCTTTTCAAATATAGCCCATTTCTGGGCTCCGTCAACTCATTTCCTTCAAAATCAACCAAGGCATATGCTCCTTTTTAAGGGCCTTTTTAACGATGAAGGGGCCATACCACATAGACTTAAACTTTCCTGCACCCAGGGCATCCTTCTCTTGGGCATAGACCAAAACAAGGTCGCCTTCCGAGAAAACCCTAGGTTTGACTGCCTTATCGTACTGAATTTTGACTCGTTTCTTATGCGCCTCATTCATCGAGGCGGCATCACGATGCTGCTCGTCAAGATGTTCCAAATGAAGGATACGTTCTTCAAGACTGGAAGTGTCAGGAAGAAGCTCACAGCGAACTTAAGAGAAGGAATCTCACATTCAATGGGAAATATGGATTCCAGCCCGTAAACTAGTTGAAACGGATAAAGCCAGTTGCAGTTTTCACTAACGTCCTGTATGCCCAGAGTGCAGGATACAACATGATATGCCAGTTGGATCGAGCTTTATTAATCATCCTTTGAAGAATGGTCTTCAAGGATTTCTTCACGGCTTCCACCTGCCCATTGGCCTGAGGATAATACAGAGATGAATGCTCCTACCAGAAACCTAATTTTAGAGCCAACTCAGCCATCATGCTATTCTGGAAATGACTGCCATGATCAGTGACAATCTTTCTAGGAATACCAAAAATAGAAATAACCTGGTTGAAAAGAAAAAGAGCTGCTGTCTCACCATCATTCCCAAAAGTAGGCATAGCCTCGACCCACTTCGTAAAGTAGTCTACTGCTATAATAATGTACTTGTGACCTTTAGCCGAGGGCAGGTTACAAGTAGTATAATCAATACCCCACTTTGTAAAGGGACCGACAGTAATGACTGGAAAAATCGGAGTTGGATGAGCGCGCATTTTTCGAGTATAGACTTGACACGGATGACACTTTTTAACCGACTCCATACAATCTTTGAAAATAGAAGGCGAAAAGTATCCAGCACGCAAATTTTTTTGGGCTGTAGCAAGCCCAGATAAATGAACACCACAAGCTCCACTGTGGCAATCATTCAGCATAGCCTCAGCTTCTTCGAGAGTTAAGCAACGTCTCAGGATTGAATCAACCCCTCGATGCTATAAAGCATCACCAATAATCAAGTAATTTTTTGCCAAGTGACACAACTTACGACGCTCATCTTTCGAAAAAGTAAAGGGAAACTTCGCAGTCTGAAGATAGACAATGATATCTCCATACCAAGGATCCTGTGGAGAGATGAGAAAAAAATGTTCATCTGGGAAGGATTCATCATAGACTATCTCTTCTCCACAAGGCAACTCAGAGATTAATTCCGCGAAAGCTAACGATTTCTTGGACTTGGCAAACATGAACTCAAGATCAAATTCCTGCAAAATCACAATCCATCTATTGTATTTGCCCCCAATCACTCGCCTACTGAGAACAAACTGAAATGGATTGGCTGTTGCCAAAACATAACTTTTTCGTAGAAGAATATAATGTTTTAGGCGCTGTACAACATGAACAGCTGCTAAAGCTAGCTTCTCTATCGGAGTATACCAGAGCTCAGGTCCTACCAAGCCTCGACTAAGATAGTATACAACATGCTCTGCCAGAGCATCGTCCTCCTGAACCAGAACCATACTAATGGTAGATTCTGCTGCTGCAAGATACAAAAGGAAATCCCTGCTATAATCAGGTGGACTCGATATAGGAGCAGAGGTCAATGCTTTTTTCAAAGCATCAAATGAGCACTGAGCGAAGTCATCCCAAAATAATGGAACTCCCTTATTCAACAATCTCATAAATCCTTTGGTAACTTCAGAATAATTTACGATAAATCTCCGAAGAAAATTATCTTTTCCTTGTAGACTTTGAAGTTGACGAATAGATGATGGGGGAGGCAACCGAAGTATTGCCTCAACCTTGAAGGGATCTACTCTAATCCCTTCTGAAGACACAATGAATACCAATAACCGACTGGATGTAACCGCGAAAACACACTTGTTCAGATTCAACCTGATCTTGTAGAAACGACATCGTTCAAATACTTGACGGAGGTGAGTAGGATGATCAATTCTCTTTCGAGAACGAGCAGCTAAATCATCCAAATACGCCTCGATAATATGTTTGATGTCGTGGAAGGCATATGACATGGCCCGCTGAAACGTAGCCCCAACATTTTTAAGACCAAAAGGAATCTTCTTGTAAGCAAAAGTACCCCAGGGACAAATAAAGGCAGTCTTATGCTGATCTTCAGGACGGATAGTAATCTGATTGTATCCGGAGAAACTGTCCATGAAGGAGAAAATCTCATTACCGGCACACTCATCGATAATCTGATCTATAAATCGTGTGGGGTAATTATCTTTCGGACATGCTTTATTAAGGTCTCTGAAATCAATGCAAACTCGAATTGTTCCTTGTTTTTTATCCACAGGAACAGGATTCGAAACCCACTATGTCAAAGGAACAAGGAAAATAAATCCCGCCTTGAGCAGCTTCTCCACCTCGGCTTTGATAGCTGCAGCCTTCCTAGGATTGACCGGACGAATTTTTTGCCTCACAGGCTTAGCATTTTCATAAGTATTAATCTCATGCTGGACAATAGATGGGTCTATACCAGGCATTTCCTCATAAGACCAAGCGAATACATCCCTAAAATATTTAAAGAGATCGGTGTAAATCTGAATCTCTTCAGAGGAACATTCAGCTCCGATGAAGACATTCTCTATAACATTGGGATCCCTGGAAACATTCACCGGGATAGTTGGAGAAATCATAGCCATGTTCCCTTCAACATATACCTGTGTTGGTGCTAAAGGGATCAGGACTGGGTGAATAGGACCAGGAGGCAAAGGACTTGGAAAACTTGATTCAACTTTGCTCAAATCAGGTAAAAATTAAGACCAATGATGCAAATCATCCCACGGTCTATCTATACTAGTCATATCTTCCAGGATGGCCTCTTCAGATGGAAGAGTGGTATCAAGGCAATCCTGGGCGGAAGAAGAACTAAGTGTCCAAGCCGGAGCCACATCGCCATTCAACTCCTCTGGACAAAGAGGAGTTGGAATGGACTCTGTAGAGTCAACAATAGATTGATAAGCAATCTTAGCTGCAGACATCGGAAATGCCATTCCACCTACTTGACCTTCCGCTAATGTGGAGGTAGGGGAAGGCAAGGTCCAAGGATCCGAAAAATAATGAGTTCTGAAGAACTCTCTTCGAATAGGAGCCCTGGAGGATGAAATTGCATTTATATGAACGGTAGGAGGTGGAATATCAAAAGTACCCATCAAGGAAGAATACATTCCAACCCCTAAATTCTCAACAGGCGGCTTGGCATTATCCACCTTTGGAATAGTTGAGTTAGTAGATGCATTCGGGTCTACAGGAGAACAGTCCAGTTGATCCACTGTAACAATCCTCCCTTCGTGAGGGAAAAAAATAACCCGAAATAATGAGGATGCAATGGCATCCATCTCATAAATCTAGTTTCGCCCTAACAGAAGGTTGTAGTCCAAGCTTGAATCAACTATCTCAACCTCTATATTTACAGTTTTTCCCCCAACACAGATGGGCAAAGCTGGGACAATACCATGCGGTCTGTGAGAATGACCATCAAACGCAGTCATAAGAGTAGCAGATGGAACATCTGCGGGAGATCCAATTCCCTTCCAGCATGCGAGAGACATCACACATGTGGAAGCGCCCTCATCAACGACTGTTCGAAAGATATTGAATTTCCGAAACGAAGATTTGATATGAAAAGCCATATGATGGGGGAGTCTCTTTTTAAAATTAGACATATCGAATGTAATCACAAGAGAGTTCTTTGGATCGACAGCCCCAATAGCGGTGAGCAAAGCACTGCGCTGAGCTGGAAAATACTGGAGCACCTCAAGAGCTGACATGGCACAAGGACTTTGCGCCAGATCTTCCACAAAAGAGTAGTTCTAGGCAGCCTTGGCATTTGGATTAATTGTCGTACGCTTGGTAGATGCTTTTGGCATCCGAGGTATAGGCTCAAAAGTAGGCTTCGTAATATGAAGCGGCTTGTACCATCAGGATCACCCTTGGCTTTCGAAGACTCATCTTCGCCATAATCATGGGATCTCGTGGCGATATCCGCATGAGTACTCATCATGTATATGTTTGATGGAGTTTCCCCTTCCTGGGTGCCCCCAGAGGAAGCCCCAGTATTTTGATTTGCGCCAACAACTAGCTGTTGCCCTTGGGGAAAAGGGTTTGTCAACACAGCCTGGGAACTAGAAGAACCCTACTGAGCTAACAAGCGCTGTGCATCCTTAATTTTAGGGCAAAGGTGAGTAAGATGGTCTCCAACACATAACTTGCATGTAAACTTCACTTTCTTTTTATCCTTTGGACCCTCACCAACATGCTCGTTGGATTTATTTGCATTACCCTTCCCATTCTTGCCCTTTTTCTTATTATTATTCCGTCCCTTCTTCTTCCCTTTAGACTGTTGATTTTCTTTAGGGTTAGAAGTCTAAACGACATTTACCGACAAAGATTGAGAAGGTGATGACTCAGCAGGCACAGCCTGACCAGAAGAAGCAGATTGTATAGACAACTGCTGCAATTGACTAAGCAGGTTAGCTGCACCACTATTGATCGACCCAATAAGTCCGTCACCATGAGGACTAGGTTAAGTCTTGGATATATATAATTTGGAGTGAGGAGCATTAGGCAAATATTTATGAAGGACACCAGACTGAGAATATATCAATTCAAGCTGTTGGGCCCTAAAAAGAGCCTGCTCCTCAGAAAATACCCCTGAAAGGGATACATCCTTAGAAATATCTGCTTGCAGAGATTTCAAAAACCATTCCAAAAGAAATTCTCTTGGAATATAAGCTTTAATGAGCCTCTTCCTTCTCCGCCATTCCTGAATATGATAAAAAATGTGGGTTGCATCGTCCTGCTTAAAATTAGCTAGGAGTTTAGTCCCGGCATCATAACGGACATGCAACTGGAAATGATTTAGAAATATAGTAGCCAGATCTCCAAAAGTAGCAAAACTGCCCCCAGTTAACTCAATATACCACTTGGCAGCGTTTCCAGTGAAGGTGCGTTGAAACAACCTCAACCTAATCGAATCCTCGATCAGGGAGTTAAATGAACACCATAAATGGAAAGTGGTGATATGATCAGCCGAGTCCTCTCCATTCTTGCCTTCAAACTTTGGAATGTCTGAAGGTAGTTTGGTAGGAACTGGAGGCCACCCCGAACTATATCGGATCGGATCATTCGTCAATTTCGACAAATCTGGCAAGTTCAACGTTGCCAGAAAAGGTAAACGAGGAGGAGCCTGAGTATTCCATCCTTGGTGGGATGAATTCCCAACGTTCTAAAAAGAATAACCTGGATTTGATGAGGCACCAGGTTTCCAGAAAGAACTCGTAGAAAATGTTGGGCCATAGGACCCAACATTTGGAGAAGGACCCCCTCCCGACGTAGAGTTACCATAGACCGGACCAGTTCCCCCCCCCCGAAGTTGTGAATAAAGAGGAAACCCCATGATAGGGGTTCCAAGCATTAGAAAGAGGGGAAAAAGCCTGATAAGCACTCGACGAAGGGAAAGAAACATTCCCTTGTTGACCAGCGAGAAACTGATTCCCTGCACCCACTGTTGTAAATATAGGGTTCCAACCTGTAAAGGTAGTTGAACTCTGACCTCCAGACCAAAGGGTTAAAACTTTGAGTCTGAGAAGTAAAAGGAAAAGACCCTAAGGAAGGATTCGAACTAGGAATATGCCCACTTCCGAAGGGGAACCCTTGAAAAGAAGCTGACCCACTAGCCATGGAAGATATGGGTGCAGAAATAGTTGCAGCAGCGGAAAAGGAAAACGAAAGAATCCCACTAATGGGCATTCCAAAACAAAAGGGACCAGATTGAGAAGCTTGTGCTTGGGTGAAACCAGAGCCAAACACAACAGTACTAGAAGCAATTGAAGATATAGCAATTGTGCCTCCTCCTTCTACTAAAGCAGGAGTCTGAATGCTTGCAGCACTCACAGCCGAAGCCGCGTTCCCAGTCGTGGCCATCGAAAGGTATGAATAAGATGGATAAGGAATTTCTGGTCTTCCTGACTCAGGTCCGATGTACTCAACAACAAACAGAGAATCAGAAGGAAGAGGAGATGGAAGTGACTCAGGAGACTGAGGTACTTCCTCTACTTCTACTTATTCTTCTGCTTCTCTTGGAAATAAAACTCTCGAGGTGAGTGTAGTGCTCCTCTCGGAACCAACACCAGAACCAAATACAACACCTTCAAGCCCTAGTAGAGGATCTCTCTCCGTTTCTTCAGATACCACTGGGTGATATTCACCTGCTATATTACTCCTACGCCTTCTTGAAGAAGGCTCAACACTTTCGGGAGATAACCCCCGAACTCTCCTCGATCGACGAGGCGCTTGATCAGCCACTTTAACAGATTAATTAGACTTAAAAAAGTATAAAGCTAAGCAAGCTAGGAGCAAAGAGAACTCACTACAAAAATACCTAAGATGCAACCAAGCAAGCAGCCTTCAGGTATTTCTGCTCCGGGTGATTAGGACCGGACACCAAAATACGAGAAAGCGAAAAATAGGACCTCCCGAAAGTAGTCTGGGATAATTATGGCCCAGGCCTACTAGCGAAGGTAACAGAAACAGTTACGCCGACCTCCTAACAACAGCCTTTGCCGGTGCAAGTACCCAAGCTTCGCCGGGGCACCCTCCAGAAGTACTGTTGGAAGTGATACGACATCTGCCTCAGATACCACGGGTATTCCCCCCCGCAGTCACCTGTGTGGTACCTAGGAATGGCAACTAAGGGCACCAATCCGTGTCAGCAGCCGGGTGGAACAGTCTTAAGGCAAGATCCAGTAAATCGGAGAGGAAGTATCTCTCTTCTCAACCTTCACTTCCCCTCGCGCTTGACTCTTTGGAAGAGAGCTTTCCCGGTCCACCTAACGGTGTTGGATTTCTCTCATTTAATAAACTTCTATGTTTTAGTTTGAGCGGCCTTGGAGAGTTAACTCTCCACTCACCTAATCCAAGGCCTTACAACCTAGCTAGTTGATGTATGACACTTAATAAAAAAACTTGCTAGTTGTTTTTAAATTAATGTGCTTATTTTAGTTGGCTGTTATATTAAGTCAAGGGAATATGGAAATGAAACTCGTGATTTTTTATGATGCAGAAAAGAAATTAATGAAAACCAAACTACATGCAAATGCAGTAATTTCCTTTCGATGAAAAGAAATTTCTACACGGGTTCTACGAGACTATTTTTTTTTCTTTTCAAATATCAAACCTCACACTCGCAAAATTTATGAAAAAGACTACAAATTTTTAAGTGCACCTAATGAAAATTACTAAGAGCATGCCAATTCTAAGATGCAAAATCTAACAAAGCAAAGAGAAATTTCCAAGAATCCCCCAGTTCTATCACTTTTCCGGTTGTCCACAAAGCTAGTTCCTAGATCAGAAACTCTCAGTATAAAGACACCAAAATATGCTCGAAATAAGAGAAAGAAACCAATGAAAATTCCCTTCCCAAATCAAGTCAGAAACCGAAGGCAAGAAATCTCAACAAGGCTTCAAAAGATGGAAAGAAACCAAAACAAAAATTCAAAACAAAGGCAATGGCAAAACAAAATGTTTTTGAGCTTTTGAATTTTATAAAAAGAAGATTTCAAAGAGACCAAGAAGAACTATCAAATTCCCAAGCCAAACAATCTCTGAATTTCAAGCAAAACTTCAACAAAAATGCTCTAAATCTTATAGTGCCACTTAGTAGCAAGATCTATATGAGCAAAAGGAAGACAAGAAACTCAGTAACTTAGCCAAGAAGAATAGCACAATCTTGCAGCAAACAAAACTTCAAAGACCCAAAAATGACTCTTCAAAAATTGCAACAAGACCTAGTCAAATGAAATCAAGAAAACCGACCGAAAAGCAGGCAAAAATTAAAGTGTAAAGCAAGACATAAGGTTATGAAAGAGCATATGAGCAGACGCTCTCTGTCATGATTAAGCAGAATAGCCAAGAACCTCCAGAAAGAGATCTTGGTACTCGGACCAGAAATGCAAGCACTAAAAAAAACAAGATTTTCCACTTGAGCCAGTCTTCAACTGAACAAGAGAGAAAAAGACCAATAACCACTTTCAACACAATCCAGAGACTAAAAGGACACTATAGGAATAGGTCTCCACAGGCAAACACGGCCAAAAAGTCGAAAAATCAAAAATTTCAAAATTTGCCTAGGCATATGCTACTTATCAGTTTTGAAACAAGCGTGCATACACGACTGTGGAAAAGGAAACATGCGTATACGCGACTTCCTTTGGCAAAACCTGCATGTATACGCGTCTGTGTAGAGGAAAAATAGCGTATGGAAAAGAAAATAATGAAAAATAAAAATGATCAAGCCTGGTTAAAGAACCAGGTCTTTAGTCTGACTGAGAAAAAACTAACTGGACAGGAAATAATGATTAAAACTGTTGGAAACCTTTAAAACAACTGAAACCACCCAACAGGGGAATCACAAGAATGCGATCCCCAGCGGAGTCGCCGTTATGTTTCGGGAAATAACTCCCTAGAGGTCGTTGGGTCAAAAAACTCCACAGATCAGGTCATGCTATTCAAGAAGGACTCACACAACCACACTTGTACGCTAAAAAATAGATATTATAGATTGTGGAACTCACCCGTAGATCCTACGTTTGGTGTAGATCCCGTGGGGTCCAAACCCCCAGCAACCCTTCTTCCTCTTCAACCTGGAAATCAAGAAGAGACATGCACGGAAATCTAGTTGTACAACATATATCTTTTCTAAATGTCAGTGTAATCCATGTGAAACATCATATAAACAATAATAAATGCTTAATTAACAATCTTTTCACACAAGCAGATATTAACACGTGAATTCGGGAACAAGATGGTTCTTCTTCATTACGAACATCATGTACAATAATATAAAGGTGGAGAGATCACCTGAATCCTTCCACGATCTTCGAACAGACCATCGTCTGGATCCGTCCCGCCCTTGCCTCGCTAGGATTCTTTCAAGACTTGTGCACACGATATGACATATAATTTGATGAACATCTCCAGGAAACAAGAGTTTCCTGTAAAAATCTGGGAAGTGCAGGAGGCACGGGAAATCAGACTTGAATTGGGCTCCAATAGAGTATAATTAATGTCTATAATTTTCTATCTCCCTTAGGCCATGCATATGAGGGGCTTTTATACTCCCTCAAAGTAGTTTCAATCTGTTGGAAACAATTGGCCACGGGCTGGGGTGGTTGAATTACAGAAATAACCATCAACCCAGCCTCAAAAATAGGGATTTTTATATATATTTTTAATGATTTTAATGGCATACGTGGAAAAGTATCTCTGGACTCGTGTATACACGTGGAAAAGTTTGGGCATACCCGCGTATGGGATTTGAAACACTGTTTTTTATGAACTTTTATTCAAGTCTGTGGGAATGGGTGCCCAAGGCCAAAGAGACAATCATGAATCACATGAGGGTGAAAAATGATGCTATAACACTGAGTCGACCAAGTAGCCAACAAGTTTTGGATTGGGTCCACGGCGAAAGGAGAATATTGGTTAACGTGCAGAAGCCATTTGCAAGAAGCAAGGCAAGGCATGATAGTGAACCCAAGTGGTTGTCATGGAGATTTTTCCAAGTAGAATCTAGTTTATAGAACTTGGAAAAGAGAAGAATATTCAACTCTCATCAGATAACCAACTTTTTTGGGTCCAAAAGCCTGTCAGTGGGAAGGAGTGATCAAAATCTAGATTGGGGGAAAAAATTTGCTAAAAATTCAAAGTGCTTAGAATCGCTCCAAACCAGGAACAACCAGATAGGTCTCATAGCTAGGAAACTAGCACACTTTTTTTCATCATGACCAACTCCGTCTGTGAAAGTTAGAGCCTGCTATTTTCTTTGCCAAATAGGAAAATTTTCAAAAGAAAGGTCAAATAGGATCAAAGGGGTCAAATTTTTGTTTTTCCTCTGGCCAATGGTGTGCTAGAAAGTGTCGAATTGTGGTTGTCCTGAATTTTTGGTTCATTGGCGCAATTTGGTTAGTTGTGAACAAACCAATGAGCTGCTAACACATGGCTAGCCCGAAAGGCACCACGCGCCCTTCCCAAAGGCCGAATTTTGGCTAAGTATGGTCGAATTTCATATATTATGTGGTGGAGAAAAAAAATTATATGGAGGTTGGGAGGAGGTCAGGTTCGACCCCGTGACCTCCCCCACACAATGCAACACACAACACCAACTGCGCTTATGTATTCGGTCTTAATATACTATGCCTTCGACATATATTTCAATTTGAATGCGTTGCATGGTGGTGGTAAAGAGGGCCAACCTTGAAGGACCATCCATCGGTCCATAGGACCATACGCATAGACCACAGCGAAGCGCTAATATATTATGGCGGAGTTTAAGGTAATTAAACTGGTTTTATTAACCATAACCTGTGTTTAACTCACGTTAATCCATCTTTTTATATGGATTATGATAATCGCGCTTAACGTGATTAATCTCAGTTAAGTTGCACTTATTCAAAATTTAAACCAGCGCTTAACTTGGCAGCTAGTTTGGCGGAGTTCGTAATTTCGTAGGACCTCCAATTTTGTCAGGGTTAACTGGAGTTACTTCATTTTTGGAGGAGATTTTCTAGGAGAAACTGAAGAAGCCATAACTTTGGCATATTTCGACCAAATTAGGCTAAAAAAGATTCAATCCTAGATCATTTGGATGCTCTGAGCATGATGGTATAGGTTGCATAGGCATAGGAGCACTTCTGTAAGTGATTTTTCCATTTTGAATATTGAAGACGCCTAGGGCCACCAAGAGAGGAGGCCATGTCTAGTTCACTTGAAGACCATTTGCAGAGCCAGAAGAGGCTACTTAGGGGTTTTTGGGTCTTATGAATCCAATGGAGTGGGTTGCAGATCCATTGGAGCACTCTAGGTGAATTTAATCATAGAATTTACCATTAATCCAAAGAGGGCCAAGCCATTGAAGTAGGTCCATGGAGATGTAGCCCAGGAGGAGTGAAATCAGTTATCAGCTTTGTGTAATGTGTTTGTTGTGTATTGTATTATGTGAAATTTAGTTGTTGTTATGTGTTTTTAAAAGCTAATCTACTTAATGAATTTCTCATAAAATACACACAAACTTGACACATAAACCCTCTTATAACTGGCTATTTGAGATGATCCTTAAACACACCTTTATTTTATACTGATGAGGAATATAGCACAAAAAAACTAGTTTTTCCATAATCAGATCAGTTTCAGTCCTGTCATCAATTCCTAAGTCCTCCAACTCATACTTATTATTTGAATTTAGGAATTTTATGACGTTATCAGCTTCAATAGGCTTTTCACCCAACTTCTCTTTGATTTCTGCAATAGCTTCTGTGGCTTTCTTTATCAGGTCCTTCTGCTCAAAAATGATTTGGATACATGACCAAATCTCATTCATGGAATTGAGAATGTCCATCCATATGCTTTCCTTGGCTTGGGCCAAGGACTGGCCAATATTTGATCTTTCTGCTTTTTGTATCCTTTCTAACAACCTTTGGGATTTCTATGCTTTAGCCAAATGTGAAGCTTCACTTTTGGTTTTTAATTCTTGCAAAGCTTTGACTTGCCTCTGCAATTTATTTATTACCTTTGTCTATATAGAATTGTTTTCTATGCCCTTTGTCAACTATTCAACGACATCTTTATATTGGGTTGAAGGTATTGTTGATGTTGTAGCTCCTATAGGAGGGGTTGTTGAGAGGGGAACTGCATCCAGAGGAACTATGGCCACCTGTGGATTATTCTCTTTTTACTTAATCATATTTTCCATCTCTGTATCCACTTGCCTAATTTGGGCATTTTTCTCCATGATAAAATTCATCATATCTCCCTTCTGTGTCTCGGATTTGTCTATGTCTTTGTTCAATGGATATTCTGTTGTTGGCAGCTTCAGTTTTTTCTTCAATGTTGCAATATCAGAATTCTTCTTTGTAATCAACTCTTATGCATCCTTCACATTTTTTGGATCATAGCCCATCTTAACAACCAGATCTTCCAATGATTTGATCGTGGTGTCTTTGGCTAGAGAATAGATCTTCTCCATCTTTAGCTAAGATTGAATTTTTGAAAGTGACACCTTCAATTTTGACACAAGAGTGGTTGTATTGGTTAAAGTAGAACAAATCATCTCACCATTTTTCTTGTGCATCTCCATTTTACCAATGGGATGGATGTCCCTGGTGTCAAACTCAAATGTCGTCTTTTTGTAGTCTTTTGTTATTATGGGCTGTGGAATTTGAGCCTCAAGGAAGGCCATCTACATCCTTCCTTTTTTTGAATCAAAAGCTGATAGGAGTATACTCTATGAATTGGAAGTCTGCTTCCAGAACTGTGTGTAGGCATTGTTCTTGAGAATTTAATTCTCGAGTTTGATTTCTCTTTATTTGTCAAAGATACTCTTCTCCTTTTAACCCCGAATAACCTTTGAAGTCTGAGTTGTGTCTTGCTAAACCTGTGACACTGATGACACTGTCGGAGATGTAACAAATTTGATTCCTGATTGTGATGAAGATGGTGTTTCTTTGATGATCATGGCAGCTCATTGTTCTATATTCTTCTCTAAATCTATTTTAGGACTCATATTGGTCCTCTTTCTGTACATAATCTTAAATTATTTACCTGCATTGTCTATCACTGAAGGTGATTCTTCCTCTCTTTGCATTTTTCCTGCTTTTTCCTGAGGAGTAGGAGTTTGTTAAGTTGAAGTAGACACCAATTGTTCTTCATCTTCCTGCAAAGCATTTTCTGTCCAGGTCAATTTATTTACATATATTTAAATTTCTGGCCTCTAAGTATGGGTATAAGCAGTGGTTTTGTATTCCACCATTAACTTATAAATTATGCCCAGAGGATCATATGACCATGTGAAACTGATATTGAACTTCATCTCTTTAAGAAGTTTGTATGCTTCTTCTCTTGATGTCCTAATGTTGCAAACAAAAGAGCCAACTTCAGTTTTAATCCTGAATGGGGATTTATTCTTGGCTGAAACAAAATGGATTTCATCTTAGTTGATCATATATATTATGTAATTTGATGAAAATACTCTCATTGCGAGGTATTTGGGCAATTTGTATAGTGGAAATTCACATCCATACACCCTGATCTCAGTATGGTTTTGGTACAGGTATCAATCTCCAGTTTTTTCTTGCTCTTTTAAATGTAAATTTTTCTTTATTTCCGCATTGATTCTCGGTTCTGGAGAACTGGTCATCGTACTCATTACTGGATGTATGAATTGTTCAATGTACTACTTGAATGTAAATTCCTCTGACTCTTTCATTACCAAGGAAATCCAAAATATTATAGACTCTTGATTCCCTTCCTCATCTAATTTCTGCATTGCAAACTTGAATTTGTCTTCCTGATAATAGTTAAACATATAAAACAAAATAGAAGTATATCTAAATACGCCTTCAGTTGGTAACTTAAAAATTTTCTCATGTATACTGTTAGCCAAGAATTTGATAAAATTAAAAATGATCGAGGTTTTGCGATCTGTAGAAAATATTGAGAAGAAACCTAATAGAGGTTCATCTACCCATTGATGAGAATAATAGACTAAAATGTAGGATAACATAGATATTATTTTCTTGGCCTGATCTGGGAACATGGAAGAGGGATAAAGTGGATTTTTTTGTAGGTAATTGAGTATTTTTAGGCAAGAAGAGGTAAAAAATATGTGCTCTTTTAGCAAAATCCAACTTCTGATACAGTTCAGTCAAGTTTTCTGTAGAAAGAGGAGTGTTGGTTTCTACACGAGGGGATTGCATCATCTAGTCAATGGTTTTAGAGGTAATGGTGAGTATAATTTCACCACTTGGGGCTATGATGACTCTCTGGTTTGGGACATATAAGGCTTGAAATTTCCTGACAAATTTGGGGGATAAGGTCTGGGAAAGATATAATGAGGAAGATTGAAATCCCGAAGTCCAATTTCATCACTATTATCTATGAATTTATCCTCAAGCTAGCAGTAGAGTTCAAAAAGATCAAACTCACAATGAGTCTCGGATATTTTATAATCTCGGTCTGTAAGAGGAATATGGTCCAGGTCTACAAAGGTATGCATGAGAGGGTTGACAGATTCTTTCGGGTTTGTCTTCTTTGGAGGCATACTATCAGTTATGAAAATTTATAGAGATAGGATGCAGTGGAAATAATTACTAGGAATGTTGCAGGTTTTTAGCAAAATGGAAGTGGAATTGGGGTTTGTCACACTTGATTGGGTGCTTGATCGATAGAAGAACGACATTGGTGCATGAAATCTGGAAAACAGGGAGAATTGAGACAATCTGCAGCAAAAAAGGTGAATAATGGTTGCATGACAGAGTAATATGGTTTTTGGGAAATTTTCCGTTGTGGGCACGGGTTCGTTGGAGTTTCAAATAGTTACCCAGGAAGACATTAATGGATTAACAGTCACCCCGGGAAATGTTTTAATTGGCTAATGGTTATGTCCACGTGGCGGGATAATAGTGGAGGGGATTTCGTGGGAAGGGAGAGTGGAAAAGGAGGGTGGTAGGCGGTTTTCGGAGGGGGGTCGAAGTAGTAAGTGGTATTGTTTGGGGGGGGGGGGGTGTGAAAATCAAAGGATGTGACACGTAGTGTGTGACCGACGAGGAAAAAAAATGTCTTTTTGGACCCACCCCCCTGGCGATAAAGGTAGGATGGCGAGGGGGGTTCGAAAAATGTCATGAGTCGTAGATCTAGCGCACTGATAATCGAGTCGTTGATTTAAGCGCCTGAATTAACCACTACCCAATAAATGCCTTTTGTCATTTTGCTGAATTTATTACATGGTGTAACTTTGGTTAAAACCTTAATGCATTCAAACATTAGGCCTAAAAGTGCATATTTCATAATATTTTGGAACTTAGGCTAAAAATGTACTAGTAAGCCTTTTGAAGTAGAACTAACTGCATTTACCCTTTTGACTTCAAATTTTAATCTAATCCTAAGACTAAACTTTTTATCCAATCCTAAGGGTTCATTTGGACTTGCATACCCTTATTTTATTTCTTTTGAAAAACAAAAACCTAATCTATTCTATCCAGTTATTGCTCCATTGATTCAACTTAAACATTTGAATCAACATTATTTATCTACCTAACTAATAGTAGGAAATATTAAACATTTTGGCTAACTTTATTCTCTAATCTAATTAACAAAAAATAAAACATGTTTAACCATGATTAAGTTGTATGATCAAACAAATGACTCAGGGTTGTGGCATTTTGGAATTTTATTTAACATAATGAAACTATCTATCAAGTAGTGGCATTTAAATTTGCAACACTTTCAATACTATTTTTTGTTTTTCTTTTATGGGGTTCTCATCTTTATTTTTTATTCTTTCATTGTTTTTTCTTTTCCTGTTCTTTTGTCTTTTTATTCTATTTTTTAAACTCCCTCTTTTCATTTTCTTTTATATATTTTATTTAGAAATCATTTTCAAATTGAAATATTACTTACAATATCATATAGCTGAGATAAAATATCCAATCACCTTAAGATCCTATAAATTAGATGACCCTAACATTGGCTCCAGCTCGGGATGGCACTCTCCATGTAAGGGGCCAAGAACCTTTGATCAGTATCCTTGAATGTTTTATTTCATCAATTTCTTCATTTGATTTCTTTTTTTGTTGTTGTTGTAGTTATGATGGCACATCAATCAGAAGCTTAGGGCCTTCTCTGCAGGATTTAACTTCTTTCAATAGGTCACTGAATCAAAATAGTAATTACAATGAAATTATCTAAAAACACCTCTATTCTTGTGAGAAATAATGCTTCAACATATTTCCTTTCATAGGCCCACTGAGCATCTTTGTCCTATCCAACTCTTTGAGAAAAAAATCATTATGACCTTTGAAGGCATAGATGATAAATGGCACTTTCCATGGATTATCAAAATTTCCATGCTTGCCTTTATCCTTTCTTCTTGAATCCCACTCTAAAACACAGTCCCCCAACTGAAAATGATCTGCTTTGGTTCTTTTTTCAAAAATATTTTTGGCATTCTCTTGGATGGCTTGTGTTTTGTTATAGACTTCTTCCCTAGATTGTTGCAGCTGAATGGTCTGATTTATTCTTCTCAGAGTATCATTTGGTTCAACCTGAAACTCCTGAATTATTTTCATAATTGGAACTCCTAAAGAAGATGGGAAACCAACATCATTTCCATAAACCAATTGGTATGGTGACATTCCAATTTATTTCTTTGTGGTAAGCCTATTAGCCCAAAGTGTATTTATCAACTTGTTACGCCATGAATTATTGTTATCTTCTAGCAGCTTTTTGATAATGCTAACAAAAATTTTATTTGAAGATTCGACTAACCCATTACCCTGAGGGTAATAAGCAGTTGAATGTCCTAGAGTAATATGATATTTGTTACAAAAATCTACCTTTTTATTTGACTTAAAATCTGTTGGATTATCTGCGATAAGCTTAATTGGACATATAAATCTTGACAATATATTGGTTTCTAGGAATTTGATAATCACAGCATCAATTTATTTTCTTGAGGGCGTGGCCTCAATCCATTTGGTGAAATAGTCAGTGGTTGTGAGGATCCATTTGTGTTGGGTTGAGGATGGTGGATGGATTTCTCCGATGAAATTCAAACCCCACTATTGGAAAGGGCTTTCAATGGATATAGGTTTCAAGGGTAGTAGGAGTAGTTTTCTCTTTCCTTCAAAAATTTGGCACTTGTGGTAGGAGTTAAATTTCTTATGGACATCAAGAAAAAGTGTGGGCTAGTAAAAACCAGCTCTTAGGATATTATTGGTAGTGGTATTCCAATACAAATGTCCACTGCAGCATCCTTCAACAAAATTTTTAGTAAAATTCCAACAGGATATTTCCAATATAAAATGCTATCTAAGATACAAAATTTCACAACCTTTATATTAAGAAATATAACATTTTTCTTAGTCAAACCAGGAGGAGCTTGTAAATTGAATAATACAAAAATGATGTTTTCATACCAGGGTGAGGTTGTAAAAGCCTCATCTATCTATGGAGTCACCTGCTCCTCTTGATCATCTAATGCAGCCACAAAATTAATATCCAAGGCATGAAAATTAGACTTAGCCATCAATTTTTCTAGTCCATGTCCCTTAATGGGCTTTGTGGGTTTAATTTCAATGTCATATTCAAGTATAACTACAATCCACTTGCCTCTTTTACCATCTGGTCCATTTTGAGTAGGATATCCTTAACCACATAATTTGGTACATAAGAAATTATGTGAGAATGAATAATATATACTCTTAAGTCCTTAATTTTTATTATTATATAAAATGTGTGTTTCTCCATTATGTTGTATTTCAATGCAGCATCTCTTAGAGCCTTACTAAAGAATGTAATGGGTTGCTCATATCCCTCATTTATTTTTTCTGTAAAAGAATTGTTGCAACAGTGTGTTCAGATTCAAATGAAAAGATTATAAAATCCTCTGTAAATTTAGGGCTGATTAAAAATGGTGATTTTGTCAAAGCTTTTTTCACTTGGTCAAATGACTGTCTAGATTCAATATTCCACCATATTTCTGTGTATTTCTTTAGCATGTTTGCAATGTTTCTGAGGAGTTCTGCTAGGTTGGGGATGAATCTTCTTATAAATTTTATTTTACCAATAAATGAAGTTATTTAATATTTCTATGATGAATTATTTTCAAGATGGCTTCAATCCTACTAGGATCAATCCTAATACCCTCTTTGGAAATGATATGCCCTAGAAGTTTTCCTTCTTCAAGGCAAAAAAGTGTTTTCTTGGGGTTAATTGAAATGCAAAACTTCCTACACTTCTCAAAAACTCTTCTCAAGTGTAACAAATTATCTTCATCAGTTTTGTAATAAATTGTGATGTCATCTAGATGTATAACAATAAATCTACCAATTTCATCAGCGAAAGCAATATCCATTTCTCTCTGAAATGTGGCTCCAACATTCATTAACCCAAAATGAATCTTCACATACATGAAGGTACCTCATGGAGTAGTAAAATTTGTCTTATCATGATCATCAGGGTGAACCAAAACCTAGTTGTAACCTATGAAACCATCTAACAAAGAAATCCTACTGGAGCCAACTACATTTTGCAAAATGTGATCCATCTCAGGTAAAGGGTAATTGTCCTTTAGCGATACTTTATTGAGGTTTCTAACATCTATACACAGACTAATTTCACATGTTTTCTTCCTTGTTGGCACTATATTGGAAACCCACATAGAGTACCTAAGAGGTACTATGATCTTAGCATCATATATTTTCTTGATTTCTTCTCAATTAAAGACATCAGTACTGGGTTTATTCTTTGGAGTTTTTGTTTAAAGGGTTTTCGATGCTCTTTAATGGGAATTTTGTGTTGTATTATGCTGGTGTCATAATACTCTAGGCAAACACATCAGTGAATTCTTTGAACATAGCAGTGTATTTTTTATTTTCAGTGGGTGGTAATGATTTAGAAATTTTTATAATTTTTGGGACATTTTACTACCTATGTTGCATTCTTCTACATCTGCTCTTGTGGGCTCAATCTTGGGTTTCTTAGCTACATCATTAAAGTCAAAAAACTCTTCTAATGGAAACTGTTAGTGTCGGTATCTTCATCCCTCCGTCAGTGATCAAAATTCTCTTGTTGCATTGCATATTAGGTGTCTCGCTCAGTCAGCTGTATTCCATTCAGAGCATGGATCATCTGACGATAGTGGCTTGTTGTAGATTTTCCCTCATGTACTTTACCTGCTGGCCCATTTCCATTCATTAAGATCATCTGCAGTCACTTTTTGTCTCATAATTTGCAAGAGTCATTTTTAGGGTTTCAGTTTCATTAGGTCTAGGCTTTCATCAAAAAGGTCTTCAAAATGTTCAATAATGGTCAAAAGGCGCATGAGGAGGTTGAATAAAGTTCCAGTACTAAATAAATTTCATCATCATATGCCTAGAAATGTATTTTTCCTCAAAACTCTGTTTTGAGAAAAAATAGATTATTTTATCTTTTTATGTATAAATTTGATGTAATTTCAAGTTTTCTCATATGTAAGCAACTCCAATGGCAACCCTGGTCACCTTGTCAAGCTTCAACAACTCCATCCCCTGCAAGGCAAACAAAAAACAAGTCATTCAGTTAATCAGAGGAAAAATGAAGCAAACTTCCTAAAACAGAGTTTGAAAAGAAAGTGTCAAAGGTAAACATTATAAAAGTGGGTTTTTATGAGTGGAAAATTAAAGTCTTTTGTATATAAGTCATTTTTAATGTTTCAAAGGGCTCATTTGCATTCAAAGAAGAAAGAGTGAGCAAGAAAAGGCCATGTTGAACAAAGGGAGAAAAATTGCAGCAAAGTCGTGCAAGTTTCAGGGGCGCGACGCATTGGGTGAGTGGTGCGGTGCATACAAGTGGCACGACACATTGGGTCGGCCTCCATAGTGTCGAAAATACACTGGCGCGACACATAAAACAGGCGCGATGCGTTGGATTTGTGGCACAACGCGTAGAGTTGCAAGCCATTTTCAACACCAATCCATCCAAATCTTCAATTTGCTCGGTTTCCTCCGGTCCAAACTACAAAATTCCCAAACCCCCAATTGCTATCCCAAAAGCCTAAAAATTGTCCCTAAAACCCTTCAATCCCCCAAATTCCAGTCAGCAAAATTCCCAAAATCCTTCTTACCCTCTCCCTTCATAACCCTTCATACATTTTCATACACTTGGTAGCAAAAGATCAAAGACACCTAAATCTCGTCATACTCATCTAAGACAACACAAACTTTAGCAAACATGAAGTCAGATTCCCCCTATGACCGAGATGAAGAAACACACAGTGACTCTCCAACCGAAATGCATGCACCCACGAGGTCTCACAAGGGTGGTAAACATGTACGGGAGGAGCCTACTTCACTATTTGAAACACGGGCACGCCCCACTCTTGCTATCACATTGTTACCTGACAATTTGTCATCGTCCACTGCACTTCCGTCCCGCACATTGGAGGGCTCTTTCCGTGACCTGTGAGCAGTGACATAACTTGAAAACACTTTCATGGCATTCCCCTAGACATGTACTTTCATTGCCCTGAAGACAAATAATTGTGAAAAACCCTAAAAATAACCTTTTTTGCATTGGTGCGGGTACATAGTTCAGCCCTCGTGCCAAGGGGGCAAATCCTCCAAAGAGGGCGCGCCAATTGGCGCTCTGTCTCAGAGCCGCACCCACGCCAGGCTTAATAAAGGGTGTTTTAAAAAAATAAATGGCAGAAGATTGACCCCAACCAATTCCTAAACTGGTCTCTAATTTGAGTTGGGAGGTTGGCTTCAAATTTCCATGTAGAGGAAGTAGTTTTCCACCTCTCATGGAAGCTTCCTTGAGGATAGGGCCAATCCCATGATTGTAGGGATCCCAACTCCTCTTCCACCATCTATATAAGCTTGCCATTTCCCTTTGCAAGCTAATCTCCAAGAATCTCCAAGAGCCTTCATAGCCTAAAGAATGCTGCAAGAGCTTTGATAGTCCTCATAGTGCCAAATCCATAGCAAGGAGATTGACGATCGAAGAGAGAGGCTTGTCCCCATTCTCGACAAGCTTTACTGAGACGTATTCCGCTGACAACCCGCTGAAGGAAGGTTCAGCGTCAGAGCCAGGTTGTATTTTCCTTTGTATGAATTAATGATAAGCGACTATTGGTTATGGTTCCACTCGTATTGTTCATTATGATCATGAGTTGTGTCTTCTCTGACTGATACATAATTGCATATATCGGGTTTTACGCTTGTGTTTGTTGTGTTTCTTGCGTGTGCAGGTGTTCGATCGCGGTGAGCGAGAGGATTGCGATCTGCTGGAGCAAGGGAACGGGTACGTCATCTTCTCTATGAACAACAGTGTTGGACTTGAGGTAGGCCTTCTTCACAAGTTGGTTTATTGTAATTAGGAACCTACGCCTTAGCGTGTTACGATTGTTGCTAGACCCGATCTGGGCTAGTAGGAATCGCCTCTGTCTGCAGAGGGGATTTACCTCTACAACAAATTGGCGACTCCAGTGGGGATTTAGCTTGTTGTTTTCTTTATAAACTACAGACGGAGCCTGGAGTTAGCCAGATAGCCTTCGAAACGCTCTTGCTCTGCATTAGCGAAAGTAGATGAATGCTGCTTTAGTCAATCTCCGGTCTAGTTTATGAACTAAAAACTTGGAGTATTGTCTTGTCTTTCGGTCGATTCTTGACTTTGCTTGCTTGATCAGCTCTTTTGGCTGGCTCTTTTCGTGAGTTTGGCTTTTGGTTTGAGATTCAACATCACTGGTCTACATCTTGGCTTGCTCTTTTTTATTTTTTGCATAGCAAACTTGACTGGCGCGCTTATTAGCCTGACAGTCGCGCCAATTGGTGCTAGTTGCCAGTTCACTACCCGTGCCAATCCTGTTATGGCGCTAGTTTCCGCCTGACAGTCGTGCCAATTCTGTAAGGTGTCAGGGTTTGCTCTGTTTTGAGCTTTCTGAGATTGATCTGTGTGTTTGGTTTCATTTTTACGACTGCCTGAGTGTTCTGGAGCATTGTTTAACTGACTGTGACCTTCATCCTTTGGTTGTTTGCCCGTTTCTATCGATTTTACATTTTAGCCCTAGGGCATCTAGGTTCTATAGTGTGTCGAGCCTCCCATGGGAGTTTTTGGTTTCTATCTGTTCAGTCAACTTTGTGATTGCTTCTCTGCATTCGTTTGGTGGTTGTCTATCATTTTATTGCGTTATTTGAGTGATTGGCTTCTTCTTCATTCAAATTCCGCTTTGTCTCGCTTTGAGCCTAGATTACATGGTTCATTTGAGTCTTGGAGATTCTACTTGAAGTGGTGAGTCTGGTCTTGGTTGGGAGAAATTCTTTGTTTTTTTCATTTTTAGGCATTGGCGCTTGTTGTCAGTTAACAACCTGTGCCAATTAGCCATTAGCGCTAGTTGTCAGTGAGCAAGTCGCGCCAGTTAGCGTTAATTGTCAATGATAAAGTCGTGCCAATTTCAGGGTGTGTGAAAATTGAGATTTTTTCCCTAAATCCTTCACCGGTGTGTCTTTCCCTTCCGGTCTTTTCACTGTATGAGCATAGATTACATTTCTCATTGTTTGAAATGTCTTCTCTCCATGATTGCTTGATGTAAAAGGGAATGAATGCCTTGTTTTGATCTCATGCTTTGGAAGTCCTCTTTGTGTTTTGTCACCTTTTGAGGAATTTCGTTACAAAGTGTTTTGAAACAACGATTGCATTCTTAGTGTTTGTTTACATCTCTTTTGCATTCATCCTTCATTAAGAAGATTTGCGTTTATTTAGTTTTCGTCTCATAGTTTGCTTTTCGTTAAAATGCATTAGATCACATTGCATTGAAAAGTATTTTTTGAGATCCATCATTGAACTTAGATTACATTGTTTAATGATTGAAAACTAGAAATCGCTTTGATTGCATTCTCTTTTATTAAAAGCATGCATTAAGTAGATTCTCATTTTATCGAAAAATGCATTGAGTGCATTCTTATAATTTGAAAAGGAAAAGGAAATTGTGCATAGATTACAATTGCATAGTTTTCGAAAAAGAGGATTTTGCATAGATTACATTGCATTATTCGCATCGTTGAATGTTTGAAATTACTTTTGGATAGTGAAAGTCATCTAGTTTTGAAAAATTTCGTTTACAGTGTTGTTGTTTGTTGCATCATTGTTTGAAGTTCTTCCTTTAACTAGATAGCATTCATCGAATTGAAAAGATTTCTTTTCTCATATAGCTGCATATAGGAGATTGTCATATGACACTCGCTAGGGCCTGAAAACTGAAACATAATTGAATATAAACCTTAAAATTTATTCAATTTACACTAAGGCAACATTGAAACATTAACGAAATATTTAGAGGTCTAGGCTAGAGACGTGTTCCAGCGTCTTTAAACCTAGTAGCCGTCGTTCGCCGCTTGGCTTTAGACAACACTAGTATGGACTTGTGCTCCCCGTACCGTCGCGTATATAAAGGGAGACCCCACTAGGTTTCTATCCTTTATCCATAGGAAGCCGAGTCTGCCGCCCTATACCCGTGATACACCGGACACAGCATTCGGGGAGATTGCCTGCACGTACGTTAAGTCCTTGGTTGATTTCTCTTTCATTTTTGAAACCAAGGTGTATATTGCAGTTCACGGATATCTGGTACACCCTTTGCCTAGAATCCCTGAGTAGTCATTTCAATATTTTCTGACTCTTTAAATTTGAAAAGGTCATCAAGCGCTTGTCCTTTCACACTTGTTTCCAATATGAAAGTGATAGAGTCACCTTTTTCCTATTTCTCGACTCTTAAAAGATGAAACGGTAGAGTTTTGTTTCAATGTTTTAAAAATTAACTGCCCACGAAATATTCCTGGTTAAAGTTAGTTTCCTTAGGGTGTTGTTCTCAAGATTGTTTCTAATGGAAACTTTTCCGGAGTTCACAAACCAAGGAATCCTTTCCGATGGGAATCCTGGTCCTTTTCCTCCTTTTGGAAATGTTGGTGCTCCTTATATGGCAACGTTGTCCCTTCTTGGGTTAACTGTTGGGTTGCCTGTTTGGTTGTTTTCAACCTCTGTGGTCCCGAATGTCTCGGCTACTGTTCAATCGGTTTCTCCGCCTGAGCAACATCATGTTGATTCCAAGGTGGACCTCTCCCCTTCTTCGCCTGTTTCTGCGTCCTCATCTTCTACTTCGCTTGGCGAAAGTCTGGATTCAAGTAACCAGGTGGCTAAGAAGAAGAAGAAGAAGACAAAGAAGAAGAAGTCTGATAAGAGAGAGGCTAAGGCTGCAGCTGCTGCTTCTAATGCACCTCCTCTTGATAAACCTTCCAACCCTCCACGGAAAGTCAAGTTCCCTTGCATGTTGTGCATGGGAGACCATCTTCTTCGAGACTGCCCTGGCATTCCCAAGGTGCTTGAAGAATGGTCCAGCGGTCGTCCGCCGTTGCCTTTGGCTTCCGGGAGTCAAGTTGGGGGCACGTCTTCAACTGGTGTTGGCAAGGCTCCTAAGAAGCAGGGTAAGATTACGAATCCCTGTAAGTTGTGTGAAGGGCACCATGCCATTCACCTTTTTCCATATATGGATGAAGCCAAAAGAGTCTTGGACAACGCAATCGTTTCTACAACATGCCTCCCGGCTGGTTATAAACGACTTCCTTTGAGTCCTTCACCAGCTGATCCTATGATTGGTCAAGAGTCATCCTTGGTCGATCCCGCTCCCTCGGGAATTCATATTCAGGAATCCATTCCCGACCGACCATTAGTCGTCGGATCGGTTGAGCTGGCCCCGTCAGTGGTGCACCAGGTCTTTTCCGTTGAGAGTGGATCTCACATCCCTCAGGTTCTTCTTGTTTCTTCAGATTCCTCGGACTTGGAGAAATATTCTCCTGTCCCTATATCTCAAGAAGCTGCTTCTTCGCCTCCCATGATGGAGGTCCTGAAGGATACTCTTCCCACCTTCGAGATGGAGGTCGTGGAGGATTCTCCTTCTTCTTCCGTAACACCAGGGGAAGACCATCTTGGTTTGATGGTAGCCCCTCCAAGTAGTTTGGTTGCTTCCTTTGATTGGAGTCGATTTGCAGGATACCGCCTTCTGTCTTATGTGCCTTTCGAGATCATAGTACAGGCTTTTGGTCTAGTCGTACCCAACACCATTATAGACGAAGGTGCGTCTGTTAGTGTTCTATCCTCAACTACTTGGAAAGCTTTTGGCTCGCCGCCGCTTGCGCCTGTTACGCAGAATCTGTTGGCATTTAACAGAAGAACGAGTCAACCGTTAGGGATCCTTCCAAGGTTACCTGTTACTTTGGGAGGTAAAACCGTCCATATGGACGTGATGGTTGTCCCAGGCCCCTTGGATTTCAATCTCTTTTGTTGGGCGTGATTACACCTATGCCATGGGAGCGCTTGTCTCCTCCCTTTTTCGTGTGGTCTATTTTCCACATGAAGGACGGATCATGACCATTGATCAGCTTTCGTTCTTTGGTCCCGATGTCGCAACTGGCCCACCATCATCCCTTCCTGGTTTTTATCCACCTGTTGTATTTGCCCCACAGGAGGTCAACTATGTGGCTACCTACCCCATGCCTGTACCCAATGATAGTGCCATTGTGCATCAGGTGCTGAGGGCATTGGGTCCTGACTTCCAGGATTTTTTCCTTCCATCGGGAGTGGAACTCTTGGAAGCGGTGACTTCTTGTTCATTATGATGAAGTTGGTCGGAGCATAGTTCATTTTCTTGTGTCAAGCTCCTTAAAAAATGAAACAAGACAGTCAGAGCATGGTTCTTTTCCTGTGTCAAGCTCCTTAAAAAATGAAACAAGGTTTGTCGGAGCACAGTTCATTGTCTTATGTCAAGCTCCTTAAAAAATGAAACAAAGTTGTCGGAGTAGAGTTCCTTGTCTTGTGCCAAGCTCCTTAAACCATGACACAAGGTGTCCTGAGGATAGTACTTTTAATGTTTCAACCTCGTTAAAATAAAGAAACACGTTCTTGTTCAATTCGAGTCTTTGATCAGATCTTGTAAAATCCCAGTCGAGTCTTTCTTATATCTCGTAACTTGAACCTTCACTCCCTCCATCTGTTTACTCGGGTGCATGGATTGAAGCTTTGGGGGCATGTACCTCGAATTGAGTCACCATGCTGGGGGAATGCTTACTTTTTCAAGCATAGTTTGTTTCCGTTTCAAGCTTGTGTAAAAATGAAACCGGTTTCAAGCATAGTTTATCTTTGTTTCAAGCTTGTGTAAAAATGAAACCAACTTCAAGCGAGTTTCCTGATTTCAAGCTTGTGTAAAAATGAAACCTTTCCCATTTTACCTTTTGGGATCGCCATTTTATCAGCCCGTTTTTGCCAGATGAACCTTGGTTTTCTCACTCCATCATCACTATCTACTTGGCCGATCATATGCCTTAACTTGGTTGTTTCACCTATTCCTGAAGAACCGCTGCGATGAGTGGCCTTGTTAGCCAGCCTCTTAACCTTTATTTGTTCAGAGCAGTTCCACCATCATCGGAACCAGTTGCTTCCCTTTATACCACTCGTTCCTCCAGGAGGAGTCGTCTTTTAGCTCTTTTTTGACTCTCTAAACATGAAAAGATTGCCGAGTCCCTTGTCGTTTTCGATCTCGTTAAAGTGGACACGAAACGACATCTACCCAGTATAAGTTTACCCCTTTTTCGGATTGGGATAGATTACTTACGAAAAAGGAATGCCATAGCCTATCGTGACTAGGAGGTTTTCTTAGACATAGTTTTCTACCTTTTCGGGTCTAAGGAACTATGTACGAAAAGGGACCGTTGGAGTTTACTTTTCCGCTGTCTTTTCAAACTCTCTAAAAATGAAAAGACGTTGAGTTATCCCTTTGTCATACTTGTTAAACCCTGATGATATCGGATTCAGTCATAATGACGATATTCGAGTTTCTCCTTCCTAGGGCTCGTTAAATGTACTAGGTTGGGGTTGTTCGAAGGACGAACTTATATGACAAGCATATGGTATCCTCTTCAAGTTTGTGTAAAAATAAAGATGTACTCGCCAGAAATGGTGGGGAAAAATGGAACCAGTATCGTCATCGTGTCGGCAGCATGTCGCTCTTGAACATGGCACTTGTCTGCATTTGTGTCGGGTTGGGGACATCTCATCTTGTTTTCCGCTTGCCTCCGTGGGTTTGGGTAATCCCTTTTCACCTCTCATCTGCTCTTTGACTCGTCATCATGACCTCTGATATTTTGATGCCAAATACTTCCAAATCCATTGTCGTGCCGCCGATATGTTCAAGAGAAGTTGACCTCTGCAAGTTTCAACCTTCCTCTGATTCACATACGATCACGATTCACAAAAGAAATTATGTTCCTACGTCTCATATAGATGATGTGGGAAACACTATGGCCCACCTTTGATCGGGTCACTTCTGTCGACTTGACTCATTATCCGGGGCGGGATCTAGAGACTCCCCTCTAGTACCTTGGAGCCTGCATGCCTCAATGGTAGGTTCTTCACATTCAACGTGAGGTTTTCATCACTAGCCTCTGATCGAGTGGTTCTACGGGTGTTCGACGCCAGCTCACTGATTCACATGCCATAGATTGTACCTATATTACCTTGAAGGCCATTGTCATTATTGGTGGTACCTCTCGCATCTGTTAACAACTTTCATTATTGGCTAGTAATCAAACGATGTTCTTGCATGTTCGACTTCAGCTCACATATTCGCATGCCTGAACTTGTACTTTGTTCGGGTCGAGATAGAGCGCAAGACCCTGGATTCCTATTTGTTATAATCTAGGCTGCGATTTTTTGGATTATCATGATTAGTTACATGACTCACTAATTGGATGGCTACGACCATACCTGAGTCTATTTATCAATCCTTATTGGATGGTTGCGTCCATGCCTTGGATCTCCATTATTGTATACTCTATTATGGATGGATGCGCCCATACCACATATATATCATGTATCTGAAATATCAGTTGTACATCTCTACGCAGGTTTTCCAACGGCGGTGTTTTCAGTTGGACACATTCTCGTAAATCATTTCACCCCTCTCTCTCTTCTGGGCCTCATGCTTTAGGGGGCATCTGTTACACATCAATTTGTCACCGTCCCTGCAATTCCCCGTCCCGCACATTGGAGGGCTCTTTCCGTGACCTGTGAGTAGTAACATAACTTGAAAAAACTTTCATGGCATTCCCCTAGACATGTACTTTTATTTCCCTGAAGACAACTCCTTGTGAAAAACCATAAAAATAGCCTTTTTGCATTGGCACGGGTACACAGTTCAGCCCTCACGCCAAGTGGGAAAATCCTCCAAAGAGGGCACGCCAATTGGTGCTCTGTCTCAGATCCGCACCTGCGCCACGCTTTTTTTTATTTTTTATTTTTTTTACAGTGGGATCGGCAACTGGGGTAGCCTCGCGACTCGCGTTACATGGGGTCGATTCTGACCGCTACCACTATACCCACTGGGAAAATGCACCCGCCCCTCTCCACACGCTCCGCTTTAGTCCAGGGGATTTGAACTCGTGACCTCCTGTCAGGCTCGCCTTACAAACGAACTTCACCGCATTTCGATTACCAACTCGCCTACCCCAGGTAGGCGCTACTTTTGAGTCATGCTTCATAAAAGGGTGTCTTTTAAAAATAAATGGCGGAAGATTGACCCCAACAAATTCCTAAGCGAGTCCCTAAGTTTAGTTGGGAGGTTGACGAATTTCCATGTAGAGGAAGTGGTTTCCACCTCTCATAGAAGCTTCCTTGAGGATAGGGCCAATCCCATGATTGTAGGGATCCCAACTCCCCTTCCTCCATCATATAAGCTTGCAGGTTTCCTTTGCAAGCTAATCTCCAAGAATCTCCAAGAGCCTTCATAGCCTAAATAATGCTGCAAGAGCTTTCATAGTCCTTATAGTGCCAAATCCATAGCAAGGAGATTGACGATCGAAGGTAGAGGCTTGTCCCCATTCCCGACAAGCTTTACCGAGACGTTTTCCGCTGACGACCCGCTGAAGGAAGGTTCAACGTCAGAGCCTGGTTGTATTTTCCTTTGATGAATTAATGATAAGCGACTATTGGTTATGGTTCCACTCGTATTGTTCATTATGATCATGAGTTGTGTCTTATCTGACTGATACATAATTGCATATATCGGGTTTTATGCTTGTGTTTGTCGTGTTTCTTGTGTGTGCAGGTGTTCGATCGCGGCGAGCGAGAGGGTTGTGATCTGCTGGAGCAAGGAAACAGGAGCGCCATCTTCTCTATAAACAACAACGTTGGACTTGAGGTAGGACTTCATCGCAAGTTGGTTTATTGCAATTAGGAACTTGCACCTTAGCGTGATACAATTGTTTCTAGATCCGATGTTTGGGCTAGTAGGGATCGCCTCTGTCACGCGGGGGGGATTTACCTCCATAACACACATGTTTTCAACAACGGTATTGTTATCGGTTTGTGAGATGGTTGCTAGAGTCCGGTACCATCATGAGTTGGCGATTGTTTGTGCTTCATCTACTATTAGCGATCACTCTTGCAGGTGTGACATTCACCTTGACACCGGAGTCTATCTCTCTAGCAACCGGTATTCCAAATGTCGGAGAGCAATGGAATAAAAGGCAACAAATTTACAGGGAACACTATGAGCCATACATCAAGCCTGGTTTTTTGAGAAAACTCAGCAGATTTTTTCCCTTTCGGTACCTGAAAAATTCATACGCTCCTTTGATGAAACTCATAATCAAATATTTCATCTGTGAGGGTCGGTTTTCTCGCCTATATGCCTATCACATCAGATTGCTGATGCACTTTACCAAGGTGAGAATGATGAATCTCCCCTACTTCATGTGCCGAAATATTGAGAAGATGACCACCCTAGTGTAAAAGAAAACTCCTCGGCAACAATATAACAGTATATATCATTTTGCACTCATCAAAATTGTGGTTATGCATCAGCTTGGTTTGCAGGACATTTCATGGGAGGATTTCATTTCTCATGAGTTCTTCACAGCTCCTCAGGTACCTCCGGAAGCTTTTCATGAGACAGGTGGACCTTCAAATCAGCAAGAGGGTCATGAGATACAGACCGCTAGTGTGCTGGTGTTTGTCACTTATCAAAAGGGCACTAAAAGGTTGTTTGCAGCAGCCAAGCGAGTATTATCTCCACACGGGGTGGAAGGGGTCTCGCTTCCTCCATCAGCAGAGTAGGTACAGGACAAGGGTAAGATGCCAATACATGATGAGGGGCCTTTAGGAGGGAAGGAGATAGATTTCATTCTCATTCAGGAATATGACACTGATTTGGGCTCACCAAGCTCAAAGCTTAGAGAGATCATTCGGGAGCAACGAGCGGAGATTAATACTTTGTCCCTCAACCTACAAAGAGCCAAGTGGATAATCAAATACCTTGAGCAAAGAAACAAGCAGCTAGAGGATCAACAAATCATTATGGAGCTGCAAAACATACATGAGAACCGACAAGCTGCCAAAAGGGGCAAAACGAAGATGACATCACTTGAGCAAGAAATTGAAGCTGATCGTGAAACTTGGTTTGAAAGGGTAAATATGAATTTGGAAAAGCCGTTGGAGAAGGCCAACAAAGAGAAAAACATGTTGAGGCATATGGCTAATCATTATTGGGTGAGAAACCATGTGTGCAAAGCAAGAAACAAAATCTTGAAGGCCAAATTGAAGAAGGCATCGAGGAGGCGAAAAGAGCATGATAAACTTCAGATATTGGCTGAGGCTTCCTTGGCCCAACATAGCACTTGATGAAGAACACTCAGCCCAAATTTCAAAAAATTTGGGACACTCTTTGCATTTTTGAAATTTTTGGCCTAAAAAACAGACTTTTCTGCTCTATGCGCCGCGCCACCTGGCGCTCGCTTTTGATGGGGGACTCCTTTTGATGAAAACTCAGTATTTTTGGATTTGCTAAGGAAAAATATGCATGCCTACCAATGGCCAAGAAATTTTGACAGGTTTTGGGCTTCCAAAAAGGTCAAAAACACCCAAAAAATGACCTTTCTGCCCCTTTTTTGACACACAGGAAGCAGTCTTGGGAGAACTCCGTTTTGGAGGGGAAATGGAAGCCAAATTCAAAAATTCCACTTGTGCTGGAAAGTAGACAGGAAAACCTTTCCAACAAGCCCACCTAGAGCAAATGTGGACACCGGGGAGGCCTCCAAAATCAGCTGCAAACAGGCGCTACACATAGAGAAATTAGGCGCAGTGCATTGGAGGATTTTACTCATTTTTGGTCAAAAACTCTGTATTTTGCCTAGTTTTTTTTTCATAGTTTGACTTTTTCCTTCTAGTTGTCAAAATAATGATGTAATTAAATATAACATGATGGATTTTGATGTAATTTTGCTAAATTTTCACGCATAGAGGTATATTCATCCATCAAAAGGTAATTTGCAACTGAATGAATCAGTTTCCTAGTTTTTAGAGGCAAGCTGTTCCACTGCCTACTTTCTAGTTCTCAGTTTAGATTTTGTTGGAATAGCTCCTAAACTTATGAGCTCAACCGCTAGAGGCTGGGATGAGTTATTGTTTGTCTATATCTTGTGGTTTTTCAGTCATTAGCATGGTTGGACTTTTGGGAATGCTTTGAGCATTATTGTACATTCATCTCTGCAGTTTGGCAAAGGAATAGACCAGGGTTTGCAACACTCTATGGGATTATTGTGGCATCTTGCTTTGATATTGTGTTTCTCTCTGTAAATGTAAGTTCACTTGTGTTTTATGTATGCCATTTTCTCTCTTATTTCTTCTTAAATAAATCAAACAAGGATTAAGGTAGAATCCATTGAAGTTGCAGTGCTTTACCTAGGGTTTGTTTAGTTATTTATGTTTTCTTTAGTTTGAAGAGGATCCCTGAGACTTTCATGCCCTGTCCAACTCCTCACCTATCTAAAACCCTCCATTTATTTCAAATTGAAGTGTCAAATCAATTTCCTACCTTGCCCCATTCAGATCTCTGCAAAACTGAGCCTCATTCCCCAGACCCAAATTTTCCTTTCCTCTTGAGCCAACAAAATATCATTAAATTCAATCAAGACTCTTTTGCATACATACCTAGCCTAAAATCAGTCTTCATTCAAGTCATCTCAAGCCTCATTGATAATTTTTTGCTGAGATTGATAAGGAGAGAGCCCTCTCCCGATCTGGTAGGGCTAGCTACCAGGTTAAGCGTGGTTTGATGTTACCCTAGATTCTGCCTTTCTCAGCCTGAGGTAGATTTATGCCATAACATAGTGGCAACCATAACGGGGAAAATATTGTTTGTTTGTTAGTATTATTCATTTTATAAACTAGAAACGGAGCCTGAAGTTAGCCAGGTAGCCTTCGTAACGCTCTTGCTTTGCATTAGCGAAAGTAGATGAATGCTGCTTCAGTCAATCTCCAGTCTGTTGGGGTTCCCATGTTTTGGCCAGATTGGCAAGACCAAAAGATGAGACAACATCAGAACCACTTTGGGGCCTTAGGATCTAGCCCTCCTGGACCCGGAGAGGGATCTCTCCAAATGAAGCAAAGCATGGTATATCTTTGAAAGCTCAAATGAGATGTTAGGCTAGGTATGAAGCACAAAGGGGGATTTAAAATGATTTGGTTGGTTGGTTGCTAGGTTGGTCATGAGATCATAGACCGAGAAAGTAATGGGAGAAAGGAACAAAACAACAGGGATGTTTCAGCAAAGAGGATAGGTCAAGAAAGTGCCATCCATTTGGCTATGGAGTCATGAAAGGGAATTACTTGCAACAACTAGCCCAGGCTTTCAGAGGGCAAGTCATCTACACTAAAGGATCTTTTTAGATAGATGGTGGGATGGAACATTAAGGATTGAAAGTGAAAGAAGGAAAGCAACCCAATTTCTGTCTATAGATCAGGTCAGAGGTCATTTAACTCCAAACCTGCTTGGACATACTCATAGGCAACTCTCAAAGGAGGGACAAAGGGGCAGCTTATAGATCGGACTAGAGGTTATTTAACTCCAGGTCAGCTTTAGCATGCTCCAAGGGAAAAACAAAGATAAGTTTAACAGAGCCAGGGTCTATAGATCAGAGAAGGACTTTGAACCTTCAATGCTTTGACACCAGCAAGAGATCTTAGAAAGGCCAGCTGGTCGCACAAGGATCCTAGTGGACAGGGCTAACTCTAATCCCCAGTGTTCCCAAATCTTCCAGCTTAAACCCAACAAGAACAACTAAAGACAGATTTCATTAATTCATACATCAGCTAGCAAGCAATGACATCCACTACACTGGTTAAATTAACTGAAATCAACCCTCAGATAACACGTACAATAGAAAACATTTAAGGCAAGGAGAGCAGAGACATAGGGTACCTAACAAGGGTAAATCCTATGCCATATTTCTGATGCGAGCCCAGAAGACCAATGAACAGCATGAAAATGTAATTAAACGATAAGATAAGAGAAACATCACCCGTAGTAATAGACCAGGATCCAAAGAAATGTGCTTGATTAATTGATGCAAAACCAGTCACATACACTGAGCTCAATGGATGTTACAATCCAAACTTCTCCTCCCAGCGTACTACAATACAAAATACTCTGCTACTTTCTCCCAAAACTATTCTAATAGTCAAGCTGAATCCCTCTAACTACAATGGTAGTAGCCGAACAACAGCAACAACCAACAACCACCTTTACAATATGTTCTCGAGGATTCTTATAGCAGAAAAGAATAGCAGGAGTAGATGTAAACTTAAATGCAGCATTAAAAATCTGAAGCAGCAGGAGGGTCGAGGCCTCGTTCTGTTTTAAATGTCTAAGCATTGAACTTCTGCACTCTTTGGATGAAAGAGTGGTCTTCGTCAGGCCGCAATTTACTCCAGGTATGTCTTTGATGTACTTGCTGTATTGTTTCTGGTGAATTGCACAATAAGGCAGAATAATGATGCTAGGGTCTCCCATACTGCATAACTAATGCGTTGGTAGCATAGGACTGTTGTCAGGGCAGAAATCTTCTCAGGAACACGACATAAAATAAAAGCAATATGGATACTGTGTCCTTTTATGGAAGAACGTCCTGCTGATGTAGAAAACCTGATATACATTGATTTATGTGCTCTGTACCCTCTGTGTGATCCATGACGTCTTCAATCTGGTACTTTGCCTCTAAACCACTGAGTTAAGGCTCAAAGATCTCCATTTTCATGCCTTAAACTCTTTGCTGCTCCATTTCTGTCTCTGTCGGTGAAATCTGCGCTTTTAATTGCTCTGGGAGGTTTTACAGAGTTCAAACCCTGTTCTTTAATGCAAGTTCTGTCACGGCTCCTTCACATGATTTATTCGTGATTTAGGCCTCTGAAAAATGGTCCTTTCTGCATTTTTTTCCGTTGTAATAAAGACTGTGTAATAATGGCGGCTTTCACCCTCTGGTAACCTTGCAAAACACGAAAACCTGTTAAGAAATCATGCACGGGGAGGGCGAATGCAGTGGGGATGACGAAAGTGGATGTGCAGCTGGTGAAATGGTGGAATTGTGCGGGATTATGGTGGAAAATGCAGTGGGAGGCTTGCAGAATGGTGGCGCAGTGGGAAAATGCAGTTGGAGGGTGGAGAGAACGAAAATTTTAATGTAAAACATTAACATTTGACCTTTGAATGAATATATATACAGGGACGGGCGAAAGATGTGATGGGACACGTGGAATGGTGACGTGGCGGGAGATGGTCAACGACGGGCGTGCAAATAAATCTGGACCGTTCGATCTCAAGAGGAGATCGACGGCGGAAAACACGTCGGAGGGCGATGGACAGTGGGCCAGGGGTACAGATACCTTGAGTTATCCCCCGTGCAACTTCACGGAGCGATGACTCTTGGATGAAGGGCTTCAGATCAGACGGTTGATATGCATATTGCGCCAAGGCAAATTCCAAATGATAATGCGCGATGGGGGGGCGATTTTGAAATAGTGACGGAGCCATGTGTCGGACGATGAGTGGAATCACTTCGAAAATAAAATCACCGCCCATCCTCCAAACGTGGTGCAATGGAAACCGACGGTTTTTTGAATAGTGCGCGGTTGCGGGGACCACCAAGGTGGGCGGAATCCAGACCGTTGGATCAGCGGGTAAATGAACGGTGGAGATGTGATGAATGGAATGAATGAGTTGAACGGTGGATGTTGTGGGGATCACGACGACCATCCGATCTGCATAGATCGACGGCTCAAAACGCTCCTGATATTCAAATGCGGTAAGCGCCTTCCGCCTTGGCGCCTGGTTCTAGCGTCCCGGTCGCGTGGTGGAAAAGGTTAAGGGGGCTGGCCGAAAGGGGCTAAGACCCATACCTATGGAAAATAAGGTTTTTGGCCCAGTTTTAGTGCATTTTCAGACCAATAAAGGGTAATGATAGGGGAAAGAAGGGGAAATTAAAGCACACCGGGGATGTGTGTATGGTTTAGAGGGGGTTTTTGGGAAAGTTTAGAAGGATTAGGGGAGGGATTTTTGGGTGAAAAAGGGGGAATTTAACAAAGGGAAAAAGGGTTGAAAAGGGATATTTTGCAGGGATACAAGGGGCAAATGTAGGCCTTTTGGAACACAATTTTTTGAAATCAGTGAGACCTTATAATGGGAGTCAACAGAGGGAATTTTATCAAAGGACAAAAGGCACAAGGAGTCTTCAAGGATGATGTGTTTTCAGAAGAAATGCATTCCTTGAAGGCTCAAAAACATTTTAGCCCCCTGTTTGCTTGTCAAAAATTTATAGGGGGCTAACACGGTCTAGTCTTATAAACGTAACACCTAACTTGAAAATTGCCCCAGTACATCAGAAAATTCTAGACTTTTGGGTGATGAGTTTAGAATCTGATAGGCTGAACAAGTTATTTTTGTCCATTTGATTTTTGGGAATAATTCAACACACTGGCTTTAGACGACACACCAGGGAAATTCCGGATCCTGATCCACCTCCTGTGTATGAAAATCCAAATCTTATTCCGAGAATCCTTCATCGAGAAAGTCCTGTGATTCCTGTGTTCAAATCTCATTCATGTCCTGTTGTTTTTGAGTATCTTGAAGATCTTGAGTTTGACGAACTATTTGAGCTGTCATTGTTTGAGACCAAGTCCGAAAGTGCTATTGATTCTACTGTCCTAAGTCCAGAGTTTTTCAAAGATCTTGAAATTGAAAAGGCCAATATATCAATTGACAGTTATATCTTGAATCTTCAGACTTCTATTGTGGTTGCAAACATTCCTGAATTCATAGAGTCTGCATCTGCAACTCTTAGGTCATCTGCAATTGCATCTAGTTCAGAAATTCCTACCGAGCCTCCTTTCATTCCCACCATTCCCGTGCAACCTTCTATCTTTGATCAAAAATTTGCAGTGGTATCACCTCCATCCAAACCACATACACCTCATACATCAACTACTTCGACTCCTCCTATATCCCCAAGACCGGTTGTAAATCCACCTAGAGCAATGGCTACCCGATTTTCACCCCTTGTGTTGCCTCAAAATTTGGATAACATGCTCGCTGATTATCAAAGCAAAATTTCATTGTTTGATGGCACTCGTCAAAGTGTTACAGCTCAACAACATGTGGATAGGATGACAGATTTCTTTGACCTTCATGAGATTGATGCAGAGAATGTGACAATGAGACTGTTTGTACAAACCTTTGGAGGTGAAGTAAGGAAGTGGTTCAGAGCTTTGTCGGTTGGAAGTGTTACTACATTGCCTAATCTTCAGAGACAATTCTTGGATCGATGGGAAGTGAAGAAAAATCCTCTTCAAATCCTTTCCGAATATGAGAATATCAAACGGAATGTTGGTGAGTCTGTTCAAGATTATTGTATTAGATTCAATTCTGTTTACAATGCAATTCCTGCTGATATAAAGCCACCTATGGGGTTGGCTTTGATTAAGTTTCCGGATGGTTTTGATCCTGATATGGCCTATCAATTAAGAAAAAGAGATCCGGCCACTTTGGAAGACATGCAGAAAATTGCAGTTAGTGTTGAAGCCAATTTTCTTGCCAAGAGAGCTAGAACGAAAGCTGAAAAGAAAGTAGCAATAAAGGAAGAGGTTTCCACTTTATATTAAGTGCTCCGTAAGATGGAAAAGATGTTTGACATATTAACAATTGACAAGTCTGAACCGCAAGTCAGAAATCCTAACTTCCGTGGCCAGCAACAACCACAATTTAGAATCAAGCAAAGAGAGCAACGAGTACAAGACCAAGCAGTATAGCAGCAAGTGAAGACACCCTTACAGTAGAAATTTGTACATGGTCCAGAAACAGATGACGAGGAGGATTTAATTGGAGAAGAGAATCATTTCTTTACACCCGATGACATGCCAATTTTTATTATTGAAGACGAGGAGTATTCCGAGAACTCAGCTGTACAAAGGGACGAAAATTTCATCTTGGCGAATGAAGCAGTTATTGAAGAAGAGTTTGATGAATATCAGAGGGGGTACATGAATGCTTTGACCGCCCAGCAGCGAAAATATTCACTCAGAAGTAGAGATGTACCCATTAATCAAATTCAAAAAAGAAAGGAAGCGACAACACCAAAGAATGATCCACTTGTTGTGCAGAAAAAGGGAAAAGAGACAGCTGATCCCACCACTAGCAAACCACCATCAGCAAATGAAAGATCCAATCAGCCAAATATATCAAAGGAGAAAACTGAGAAGAAGGATGTCCCAACTAAAGAGGTAGAGAAAACTTCAGTTTTTAACTTAGAAAATGAAATTGCTAAGTTAAAAGTATCCATTCCTTTGACTGAATTGATGAAGAATAGCAGCTATAAGGGTCAAGTGTCTAAGATTTTGAGTTTATATCCATTATCTGATATGGTAAACATGGAGGATGATCGACCTGAGTTGATTTTTGGTCCAGCATTGGATGGTCAGTCTCAAGATAGTGATGTATCTCCTTTTTACATCAGCCTTAGGTTGCACGACTATGTGTTGCACAATGCTATGTTTGATTCCGGAGCCTCTCATAATCTCATGCCTAAGGCAATCATGGAGAAATTGGGATTGGATATCACCAGAAAGTATCATGACCTTTATTCTTTCGATTCTGGTAGAGTAAGATGCATTGGTCTTATCAAAGATTTGGTGGTCAGTTTGGATCAGATTCCAACTAAAAATGTTTTGATGGATGTGGTTGTGGCGGATATTCCTCCTAGATTTGGCATGCTTCTTTCCGGATCTTGGGGAGTGAAACTTAAAGGGACATTACAGCTTGATTTCTCCTATGCTAGTATTCCTGTGTTCAGTCAGATGAGGAAATTATACCGGGAGCAAAAGATGAAGTATATGATCACTAGCAAGGAGAAACCAGTAAATCATCCAATCAACTATGTACATACTGATTTAGAATCATTTTTTTTATACTCAGATAGCTTTAATGATGTAAATAGCCAAATAATTGAAGTAGAAGACATTCCAGAAATCACTGAAAATTTCAGAGAGGTCTTAAAGAAAGAAAGACAAAGACTTGATAGTACCGATGAGAAATCAACAAAATATTGATGGACAACAAGGAAAAGTAAAAGAGAAAACAGAATTTTAGCATTTGGAAGAGGAAGAAGCTGGTTTGTGGACCATGGATTTTGATGGCGCGGTAGGAAGGGAAGGTGATGGAATTGGAATTTGGATACGCATCCCTGTTTTCTCCCCAAAAAAAGTGCCAAGTAATGTAAGGGTCTATTCTTATAAATTGGCTTTTGACTGTTCAAATAATGAGGCTGAATATGAAGCTTTAATTGCCGGTTTGAAAATTCTTAGAAAGTTAAATGCCAAAAGGATTGCAGTGTATGGTGACTCCGAGTTAGTTATCAAGCAAGTGAAAGGTGAATACCAAGCTAAGCATCCTCGAATGTGGGCCTACCGCAATGCGGTACTAGATATCTTGAGATTGTTTTCAGACTATACTTTGACATGTGTCCCTCGTATTCAGAATGGCATTGCAGATGCACTTGAAACAACAACAAGTAATTTGAGAATTCCGATGAATTCAAACAAAAAATTTGAAATTCATGTGAAGCATCGTTCGACTGTCCCTGACAATCAAAGGTATTGGCAAGTGTTTCAAGATGATAAATAAATCGATGAATTTCTGCAAAATGAAGGTAAATTCAAAGACACTTCTATTGATGGGGAGCATGATGATGGCGAGGCAGATATAGAAGTCAATTAGATGGAAGTTTTGCAGCTCAAGGACAATGTCATTCCTAAAGTTCTAATACCTTTAGAGGAGCTTTTCGACCAAGATGATATAGCTCGAAAACCGAGCTTGCTGCCAACTGAGAAAGGAATTGAGGATGTGAACATTGGATCAACAGAAAATCCTAAAATGGTGAAATTTTCCAAGGCGTTGCCCCCACAGGTAAAATCAAAGTATATCAGTTTATTATCTTCCTTTGCTGATGTATTTGCTTGGGACTATTCAGATTTGAAGACATATGACACAAACATAATTCAGCATACCATCCCGATTAATCCAAATCAAAAGCCCTTTCGACGGAAGTTGAGAAGAATAAACCCAAAGCTGCTGCCCTCAATAGAGAAGGAAGTGAATTGGTTGTACAAAGCTGGTATCATCGTCCCCATAAGATTTTCAGATTGGATTTCTAATTTGGTGCCCGTGTGCAAGAAAACATGTGAGATTCTCTTATATATTGATTTTAGGAATATGAATAAAGTATCTTTGAAAGATAACTATCCATTGCCCAAAATGGATCACATACTTCAGCGAGTAGTTGGAGCATCCCGCATGTCGTTGCTTGATGGTTATTCTAGTTATAACCAAATTCTAGTCCATGAGGATGATAGATATAAAACAACGTTCACCACTCCATGGGGAACTTTTCATTATGCTAAAATAACTTTCGGATTGAAGAATGCTGGTGCGACCTTTCAACAAGCAATGGATATGGCATTTGCAAATGAAAAAGATGTCTTTCTAGTTATTTATCTTGATGACTTGACAATTTTTTCTAATTCAGATGAAGAGCACCTTTATCATTTGAAGATTATATTTCAGCGGTGTAGAAAATATGGTGTATCTCTCAATCCAAAGAAGAGTTTGTTTGCCATGGATGAAGGCAAGCTTCTCGGTCATATTATATCAAAGGATGGCATCCGCATCGATCCAGCTCGAGTGGAAGCCATTCAACAAATTGATCTTCCCCAAAGTAAAAAGGAGATCCAATCATTCAACGATAAGATGAATTTCTTACGTCGCTTTGTGCCGAATCTTGCAGAACGTTTAAGGGAAATCAAAAACATGCTCAAGAAAGATAGTGTAGTGAAGTGGACTGAGGAAGCAATAAAGTCTTTCAATTTGGTGAAATTGGCCCTTTCTTCAGCTCCGGTTTTGATCAGCTTGGACTATACTCAGGATTTCATTTTGTTTTCATTTGCCTCGGATCATACTATGGCAGCAGTCTTAATGCAGAAAAGAGACCAACTTGAGAAACCAATTGCATTTTTCAGCAGAACCATCAGAGATGCAGCTTTAAAGTATAATATTATTGAGAAGCAAGCTCTTGCCTTGGTAAAAGCATTGAAAGATTTTCGAGTTTATATTCTGCATTCTCACATCCTTGCTTATGTTCCTAATGCTGCTGTTAAATATGTCTTAGTGCAAACATATCCAGAAGGGAGACAAGGCAAATGGATTGCTGCCTTGTTGGAATATGACGTGGAGATCAAACCTACAAAGCTCATCAAAGGATAGGGGCTGGCTAAACTAATGGCTGAGTCAAATTTGCATGCCTTGGACATTAATATCATTGCTGCTATGTTCGAGGAAAATGAAGAAAGTTCGCCTGCTCAGGTATCAGAAATTTTGGTTCATTCTCCTTGGTATTCAGACATTGTTTATGTACTCCAAAATCTGTCACCACCACCAGGAGTGGCTAAGAACAAAAGTAGGACTCTGAAATTGAAGGCTGCCAAGTTTTGTATCATGAATAATGCGCTCTATTGGAAAGATCCCGGTGGTGTCTTGCTCAATTGTTTGGTTGAAGAAGAGGAAAAACAAGTTGTGGAAGACTTTCATAAGGGAGATTGTAGAGGTCATATTTTCTGGAAGACAACGGCCAACAAAATTTTGAGAGCAGGATATTTTTGGCCAACTCTCTTTGCTAATGTGTACAAAACTGTTAAAAGCTGCCATGAATGTCACATTTTTCAAGGAAGGAGAAAATTGCAGCCTTTACCGCTCAAACCCATTGAAGTAAGTGCTCCATTTCAGCTTTGGGGTTTGGACTTCATTGGCGAGATCCATCCCACTTCTTCAGCACAGCATAAATGGATCCTTACAGCGACGGACTATTTTACCAAATGGATTGAGGCGATTCCCACTAGGCAGGCCACTGATTCGGTAATCATTTCATTTCTTGAAAACAATATTTTGTCTCGTTTTGGCTATCCAAACAAGATGATCACTGATAATGCAACAGCTTTTAAATCTAAAAGAATGATTGAATTTTGTAATAAGTATCAAATAACTTCGGGGCACTCAACCACATATCATCCACAAGGCAATGGATTGGCAGAATCCTCAAATAAATCCTTGGTCAATATTATCAAAAAGCTGCTGGAAATGAACAAGAAGAGTTGGCACAAGAAACTGGTTAATGCAATTTGGGCAGACAGAGTAAGTCAAAAGAAATCTATAGGCATGTCCCCTTTTAAGCTCGTGTATGGTGTTGATACTATATTCTCGACCTCTCTCGCAGTTCCAGTGGTTAAACTTCTGCAGGAAGCTGGCAGCGAGGATGATCATTTGCAACGAAGAATCAATCAAATGATCCATTTACAGTAGACTAGAGAGGAGGTTTTTCAGAACACTTTCAGGCTACAAGAGAGAATCAAGAAGATATATGATCGAAAGGCAAAGGCGGACAAGTTTCAAATAGAGGAAGTGGTGCTAAAATGGGACGTGAGAAATGAAGATAAATGTAAGCATGGCAAGTTTGAGAATCTTTGGAAAGGACCTTTCAGAATTGCTGCATATCGAGGCCAAAATGCTTTCCTTTTGAAAGAAATGAATGGAAAAGATTGTCCAGGTGGGCTGGTCAATGGTTGGCTACTCAAACAGTACTATTTTTGAAATGCTTTCTGCTGTCATATGTATCACTGTACATACCGGTTTGTTTAAATTTCATTGCAAGTGTGTGCTGTCATCATTCTTTCAGTTTGGGGCCTGAGGTGAAGGCTATAAAACTGAGGGTTGATTTCAATTTTGGTTTGGTTTTTTTGAGTCAGGTCTTTCAGTCGATTTCAGTCTTGAAACTGAGTCAGTCTTGAGTCAGATTTCAGTCCTGAAATTGAGTCAAGAGTCTGGTTTTGGTTTGTCGAAGTTATTGACTCCATAGCCCAATGGACGAAGGCACTGCCTACTTTCCCAAAGAGTTGTAGTTCTTGGCACCTCCAAGGAGCTACCATCCCCATTGGAGCCAATGTTAGTGTTGGTATCTTCATCCCTCCGTCAGTGATCAAAATTCTCTTGTTGCATTGCATATTAGGTGTCTTGCTCAGTCAACTGAATTCCATTAGGAGCATGGATCATCTGAAGGTAGTAGCTTGTTGTAGATTTTCCCTCATGTCCTTTACCTGCTGGCCCATTTCCATTCATTAAGATCATCCGCAATCACTTTTTGTCTCACAATTTGCAAGAGTCATTTTTAGGGTTTCAGTTTCATTAGGTCTAGGGTTTCATCAAAAAGGTCTTCAAAATGTTCAATAATGATCAGCAGGCGCATGAGGAGGTTGAATAAAGTTCCAGTACTAAATAAATTTCATCATCATATGCCTAGAAATGTATTTTTCCTCAAAACTCTGTTTTGAGAAAAAATAGAGCATTTTATCTTTTAATGTATAAATTTGATGTAATTTCAAGTTTTCTCATATGTAAGAAACTTCAATGGCAACCCTAGTCACCTTGTCAAGCTTCAGCAACTCCATCCCCTGCAAGGCAAACAAAAAGCAAGTCATTTAGTTAATCAAAGGCAAAATGAAGCAAACTGCCTAAAACAGAGTTTGAAAAGAAAGTGTCAAAGGTAAACATTATAAAAGTGGGTTTTTATGAGTGGAAAATTAAAGTCTTTTGTATATAAGTCATTTTTCATGTTTCAAAGGGCTCATTTTCATTCAAAGAAGAAAAAGTGAGCAAGAAAAGGCCGTGTTGAAAAAAGGGAGCAAAATTGCAACAAAGTCGTGCAAGTTTAAGTGGCGCGACGCATTGGGTGAGTGGCGCGGCGCATTAGGTCGGCCTCCATAGTGTTGAAAATACACTGGCACGGCGTGTTGGGTTTGTGGTGCGGCGCGTAGAGCTGCAAGCCATTTTCAACACCAATCCATCCGAATCTTCAATTTGCTCAGTTTCCTCCGGTCCAAACTACAAAATTCCCAAACCCCCAATTGCTATCCCAAAATCCTAAAAATTGTCCCTAAAACCCTTCAATCCCCCAAATTCCAGTTAGAAAAATTCCCAAAATCCTTCTTACCCTCTCCCTTCATAACCCTTCATAAATTTTCATACACTTGGCAGCAAAAGATCAAAGACACCTAAATCTCTTCATACTCATCTAAGACAACACAAACTTTATCAAACATGGAGTCAGATTCCCCCTATGACCGAGATGAAGAAACACACAGTGACTCTCCAACCGAAATGCATGCACCAAGGAGGTCTCACAGGGGTGGTAAACATGTACGGGAGGAGCCTACTTCACTTGCTGAGCTGCAAGCCTGCCCTCTTGCTGTCACATGTTTTCAACAACATTCTTGTTATCAGTTCTATGAGATGGTTGCTAGAGTCCAGTACCATCATGAGTTGGCCAGATTGTTTGTGCTTCATCTACATAATGGCCAAGTCACTCTTGCAGGTGTGACATTCACCTTAACACCGAAGTCTATCTCTCTAGTAACCGATATTCCAAATGTCAGAGAGCAATGGAATAAAAGGTAGCAAATTTACAGGGAACACTATGAGCCATACATCAAGCCTAGTTTTTTGAGACAACTCAGTAGATATTTTCCCTTTCGGTACCTGAAAAAGTCATACACTCCTTTGATGAAACTCATAATCAAATATTTCAGCTGTGAGGGTCGGTTTTCTCACCTATATGCCTATCACATCAGATTGCTGATGCACTTTACCAGGGAGAGAATGATGAATCTCCCCTACTTCATGTGCTGAAATATTGAGAAGTTGACCACCCTAATGCAAAAGAAAACTCCTCAACAGTAGTATAATAGTATATATCATTTTGCACTCATCAAAATTGTGGTTATGCATCAGCTTGGTTTGCAGGACATTTCATGGGAGGATTTCATTTCTCATGAGTTATTCACAGATCCTCAGGTACCTCTGGAAAAATTTCATGAGACAGGTGGACCTTCACATCAGCAGGAGGGTCATGAGATACAGACCGCTAGTGTGCCGATGTTTGTCACCTATCAAAAGGGCACTAGAAGGTTGTTTGTAGCAGCCAAGCGAGTATTATCTCCACCCGGGGTGGAAGGGGTCTTGCTTCCTCCATCAACAGAGCCGGTACAGGACAAGGGTAAGAGGCCAATACATGATGAGGGGCCTTCAGGAGGGTAGGAGACAGATTTCATTCTCATTCAGGAGGATGACACTGATTTGGGCTCACCAAGCTCAAAGCTTAAAGGGATCATTCGGGAGCAACGGGCGGAGATTAATACTTTGTCCCTCAACCTAAAAAGAGCCAAGTGGATAATAAAATACCTTGAGCAAAGAAACAAGCAGCTAGAGGATCAGAAAACCATTATGGTGCTGCAAAACATACGTGAGAACCGGCAAGCTGCCAAAAGGAGCAAAACCAAGATCACATCACTTGGGCAAGAAATTGAAGCTGATCATGAAACTTGGTTTGAAAGGGTAAATATGCATTTGGAAAAGTTTTTGGAGAAGGCCAAAAAAGAGAAAAACATGTTGAGGCATATGGCTAATCATTATTGGGCGAGAAACCATGTGTGCAAAGCAAGAATCAAAATCTTGAAGGCCAAATTGAAGAAGGCATCGAGGAGGCGAAAAGAGCATGATAAACTTCAGATATTGGCTAAGGATTCCTTGGCCCAACATAGCACTTGATGAAGAACACTCAGCCCAAATTTCAAAAAATTTGGGACACTTTTTTCAGTTTTGAATTTTTTGGCCTAAAAAACAGACTTTTCTGCTCTATGCGCCGCGCCACTTGGCGCTCACTTTTGATGGGTGAATCCTTTTCATGAAAACTCAACTTTTTTGGATTTGTTAGGGAAAAATATGCATGCCTACCAATGGCCAAGAAATTTTGATAGGTTTTGGGCTTCCAAAAAGGTCAAAAATACCCCAAAAATGAACTTTCTACCCCTTTTTTGACACACAGGAAGCAGTCTTGGGAGAACTTAGTTTTGGAGGGGCAAATGGAAGCCAAATTCAAAAATTCCACTTGTTCTGGAAAGTAGATAGGTAGAACTTTCCAATTGGAGAAAATTTGGACATCGGGAAGGCCTCCAAAATTAGCTGCAAACAGGCGCTACGCATAGAGAAATCAGGCGCGACACATTGGAGGATTTTACTCATTTTTGGTCAAAAACTCTGTTTTTCGCCTAGTTTTTTTGCATAGTTTGACTTTTTCCTTCTAGTTGTCAAACTAATGATGTAATTAAATATAAAATGATGGATTTTGATGTAATTTTGCTAAATTTTCACTCATAGAGGTAGATTCATCCATCAAAAGGAAATTTGCAACTGAATGAATCAGTTTCCTAGTTTTTAGAGGCAAGCTGTTCCATTGCCTACTTTCTAGTTCTCAGTTTAGATTTTGTTGGAACAGATCCTAAACTTATGAGCTCGACCCCTAGAGGCTAGGATGAGTTATTTTTTGTCTAGATCTTGTGCTTTTTTAGTCATTAGTGTGGTTGGACTTTTGGGAATGCTTTGAGCATTATTGTACATTCATCTCTGCAGTTTGGCAAAAGAATAAACCAGGGTTTGCAACACTCTATGGGATTCTTGTGGCATCTTTCTTTGATATCGCGTTTCTCTCTGTAAATGTTAGTTCACTTGTGTTTTATGTATGCCATTTTCTCTCTTATTTCTTCTTAACTAAATCAAACAAGGATTAAGGTAGAATCCATTGAAGTTGCAGTGCTCTACCTAGGGTTTGTTTAGTTATTTATGTTTTCTTTAGTTTGAAGAGGATCCCTGAGAATTTCATGCCCTCTCCAACTCCTCACTGTCTAAAACCTTCCATTTCTTTCAAATTGAAGTGTCAAAGCAATTGTCTACCTTTCCCCATTCAGATCTCTGCAAAACTGAGCCTCATTCCCCAGACCCAAATTTGCCTTTCCTCTTGAGCCAACAAAATATCATTTAATTCAATCAAGACTCTTTTGCATACATACCTAGCCTAAAATCAGTCTTTATTCAAGTCATCTCAAGCTTCATTGATAATTTTTTGCTGAGATTGATAAGGAGAGAGCCCTCTCCCGATCTGGTAGGGCTAGCTACCAGGTTAAGCGTGGTTTGATGTTACCCTAGATTCTGTCTTTCTCAGCCTGAGGTAGATTTAGGCCATAACATAACCAAAACTCTAGGAAAAACGTTATCTTTTAATTGGATTATTTCTAGTTCCTCTATTTCTTGATCTATTTCCAGCAATTCTACTTTATTTACATTTTTATTTACATGATTTTCCAACTGGTTCTCTAAATCATAATGAACAACTATTTTATCTTCTAAATCACACTCTACATCTATATTATCTTCTTCAAACTCATCCTTGGATTAAAGAAAATTCTCAATGTGTTTATCATTCCCAAATACTTTCCAATATCTAATAGTGTCTCAAACAGTTGGCTTGTGTTTCACTTCCACTTTGTATTGTCGATTGGGATGGGGAATTTTACAGGTACTCGCAGAAAATGAAAGACTATCAGCAAGAATATTTTGATTTCTAAGGATCACAGAAAGGTCATATTCCAAAATACTCTCCAAAAAATCCAACAAAACATTTATGTATGCTCTTAATCTAGGGTGTTTCGAAGAATATTCTCCTTTTATTTGTTTTATTATTAGCTCAGAATCCCCATAAATGGAAATTATTTTAGCACCAATTTTTTTTAGTGACTATAATCCTAGTATCAATGATTCGTACTCGGATATATTATTAGTGCATTGGAAGTTAAGCTTGTATGAATGTCCTTCGACATTATTATTTCCAGAGCTTGAAACCCATGCTCCTTCTCCAAATTCCTCTTTGCTACAAGCTCCATCAAATTCCATGTTCCAAAGAGGTTCAAGTTGAGTGTCCTTTTCCACTGTTGTTGTTCGGTCTTCATTTATTTCACAAATATCAACCTCTAAATTGGAAATATGAGTGTTGATTTCCCCATCATTATAGAAAATGAATGAGTCCAGGTCTGAATGAATAGAATAAAGAGGATATTTGTATGGCTTCTGTTGGCTACTTACCATGAACTTCAACAAGGTTTCCCTATACAATATCCTTTGTTGACCAGAAACTAGTATGGTAGCAAAGGTCATATCCATCTGTAGGGTTCCTTGCAACTTATCTCCCCATGAGCATGACAACATCATGCCATACTTAGGGGGTATATCTGCAACCACTAAATCCATCACCAAAATTTTGGCTGGAATTTGTGCCAAAGTAACACGCAGATATTCGATAAGACCTAAGCATCTCACTTTGCTTGAATCAAAAGAGTATAAATCCTTGTATGGTCAGGTAATATCTAGTCCTAATTTATTCATGATAGCCTTACGCATTAAGTTATGTGAAGCACCTGAATCTAGCATGGCATTATGCAAAAAAAATTCATGGATTTCTAGGCTAACGTAGAAGAGAGGCACACCTCCTTCCTGAGGCTTGCCATCTACTTCTGGTCCAAATAAAAGTTCAGGTTTGTCATAATTCAAATTGACTGTATCTGTATTTTCCTCTATATTAAGAGCTTTCATTACCTAAGATCTTTACACATTCTTGTTCATCATCTTTGTTAGAGGGATAGGTATTTTGAAATTTTCGAACTCATTTTCAATATTGAAGGATGTTTGAACTTTACTCATGTTTAGGAAATCTAATTTATCAACAACATTTTTTGGGATAGGCTCTTTTTGTTGACTAGTGGTTGGAACATCTATCTATTTGGGTTTTTTTTGAAGTAGTGTCAGCTTTATTTTTAGTATGATTTTCTATTTTCCTTTTACTTGAAGCTTCAACAGTTTTCTTGGCAAGAGTATCTTTGATTTTCCTAACAGTGGTATCAGAGGTTTTCTTAGCGGGAATATCAGAAGTTTTCTTACTCGGGGTATCTAAGGTTTTATTATTCCTAAGGTTGTATTTTCTGTGGACTTCCATGATAGCATTTTCAAAACCCTTTTTATAATCATCTGATTCCTCATAATCAAGTTTTGTTTGAGACAACTCAAAAATTCTTGTTCTTCTTCAGTAAGAAATATTGTCTCATCATCATTTATCCCCATTAGATTTATTTGATTGTCCTCTACTTATTAAACTATTTCACCTTCATCATCAACATAATTTTCTTTGAAAGGGGGTCTAATTTTCTAGTCTGGTCCATTTTGTTCTCTTTCTTTAATTTGCGGGGGATTTCTCCTAACATTTTGGTTTCGGTTTTGAGGACCAGGTTGATTTTCTCTTGGGGGAACTCTATTTGTTAGACTGATTATTTCCATCATTCTCTCCATTTTTCTAACTAAAGAATATATATTAGCATTAGAGAAAGATTTTAATGGTTCCTCTTTCATTGTCACTCTCCTCTCCATTCTCATCCTATCTATTTTAGCTAACAAATTATCTTTTATACTCACTTCACCTCTTTGCATTTCTTCTAAAATTGCAGAGTTTCTCTCTCTTAGCTGATAAGACATATCTGCCTCAAATCCATTAGGGAATTTTCTCAAGGCTAAACCTTAAGGGGGTTTAATGTTTGTAGGAATTGCATTATAAACACTATTGAATTTGGTGCAATAATCTTGGACACTTTCCATAGGTGCCCTCCTAATACTTTCATATTCTGATAAAATTTGAAGAGGGTTCTTTTTAACTTCCCATTTGTTAAGGAATGAATGATGAAATGCAGGGAGATCATTAATGCTAGTAGGTGGTAAGGGTTTGAACAATTTTCTAACTTCTCCAGTAAAACTTTGAGAAAACAATAGCATCTTAACATTTTCTTCATCCACTTCTTGAAGATCAAAAATATCATTCATCTTATCGACATGTTGTTGAGAATTTATGGGTCTAGTACCATCAAACTGGGGTATCCTACTTTGAAAATCATGTGACATATTTTCTAAGGGAGCCTGAAGAACAAGTGGGCATAACTTGCTGCCATGATGGGTATATGAGGATGGATAATATGTGGATTTATTAAAGGTGGAGGTTGGTTTGAAGGTGGAGTTTGGGTAGCTTGGTGATAAACTACGGGAGTGGTAATGGAAATTATAAGGAGTGAGATTGGATGATCTTGGATGAAAATACTGAGATGAACTGGATGAAGCTGCAAAAGTTAAGGTAGAGAGTTCAATAGATTGTTGGATGTATGCCTCATGGACAAATAGGTCAAGGCATGATACTAAGTCTTCTAATTTATCAAAGTTCTGAAGGATTTTAATATTAGGATCAGGTTGAGCAGAATTTCCTTCAAATGAATGACGTTGTAAGGTAGACAGATCTACCATAGTTTGGTCCACCCAATTTTCTGACTTAGTCCTAAACAAAATATGTTCAAATGGAAAATAAACCTCAATATCCTTTAAAGTGACAAAATTCTTTGGTAGACAATATTCCCTAGGGGGAGTATTTCTACTTCCTTGACTCTCAACTAAATTTCTCCTCCTCAACAAATTTTCATGGTCATATTCAATACTGGCAGGTCTAGGATCAGGATGAGATCTAGTATAAGTTATTTTTGGAGCCAGAATTAAAATCTAAAACACACACAAACACACTATTATTTACAAATATAAAAGGTAAAAAATATTTGAAATATTCCTAAAATAAGCTTATTTTAACTAGGGAAATGAATTCGCCGAAAATCACAATATTTTCATTGTCCCTCGGTATGGTCGTCACTATGTTATTGTTCTGTGATTTTTTAGATTGTGAGAGTAAACATAGAAAATAACATCAAAACCACTTTTAATTCTAGAAGCTAACCCTTCTAAACTCAGAGAGGGATCTCTCTATAAAATTTATCTTTGTTTTATGTAAATTTTAGGCTAGTTATGACTGTGCAACTTCTTTTTTGTTTGTAATTTATTTGATTGATTTGGTTGATTCAATTCTTTATACTTCGATTGGGCTATGGAGTCTATAAAACTAACTGGATCTGTATCAAATTTTAAATGAGTTTCACAGGGATATATAGGTGAATTATTTGGATCTTTTAGAATTTAACATGATATAGAACAAAAGAAAATAAAGATTCACTTGAAACTAAAGAGAAATTAATAATTCCTTAGTTTGACTTTAGAAGAAAACACTAAAATTAATTACAGCCAAAACAGGGTGTATATTTCAACAAATCCTGATCGTCACCATTTATGTAATGTAATTAAGCTTTAAGAAAGAACAATAAAGGAACTAATGAAATAACACATAAATGAAGAGAAGTACATCACCAATTTTTCCAACACATGAATCTTGTGAAGAAGCCCAAATAATATTCAACAATCAACCTAGAATACTTCGAAGTGTGAATTATTTATAACAATATTTACAAAACTCATGTCTCAACCGACAGGGTATATTTAGCAATAATATAAACAAATTATCTACTCTACATACTAATAGGATAGGTGGAAAACTACAACAAGAGGTGGCCCAGATCTATAGGAAATCGTTGCTAAGTTGGCATGTCTGACTTTGTTGCACTTGCTGCTCCTGTAACTACATTTGGAGTTACCAATTAATCCAGAAACTCACACAACTTATCCCACATGTCTTCATCTAGAATTGTCAGCTTTTTTACCTTCCTATAGATTTCATCCACTTCATTATATTTTGAAAAAGTTTTTTTTTACCACAAATTTGTGATTTTCTTCATGCTAAATGTAAAAATTGTTTCCCATTGCTTCCAGGAATTCTCTCCTTGTCATTGTTGGTGTCCCGTGTTTTGATAGTTTGGAAAATCAAAAGACAATGCAACATCTGAACCAATCTTTAGAGTCCCAGGATCTAGTCCTCCTGTTCTCAGAGAGGGATCTCTCGAATATTTGTTTGCAAAGGTTTATCTTGTGTGCTTTGAGTATTGGTTTTAGACTAGTTATTATGTGCAGGTGTTTGTTTGTTTGTTTGATTGGATGGAATGATACAACAGAACATGAAAGGTTTAGGAAAGATACACAGAATGGAGAAACATATGGTTCATTGGGAAATGGAGTCAAGAAGAGGTCATAACATACTCATCAATGGATATGGGATATCAAAGGGAAAATCTAATTTGGCCATAGGATCCTTTTGTTTTTGGAATGAGATGAACATTAATGATTTGGAAAGAGAGGTTTAATTCTCAACAAAGGGAATTCGAAAGCATAATTTGAACAATAAAGAGCTCTTTGATAGACAGGGCTAACCATAAATTCTACAAATCACACCTTTAAGCAAATAATAATTTCAAAACAACTTTTAAAATGAAATCTAAGATTCGGGGAACACCCTATTTCCTCAAAGATTTTATTTTAAATGACTTCGAAACATAAAATATTTACTGATAATTACAGTCATAGAAGAGGGAACACCTAAAAACATCTATGATCATAATTATAACGACCTTTAAGCCAACTGTTTAAGTGAGGACAAAGGGCAAGATCAAAACAGACCTCTTTGATTCACTGTAAGCAAAGAACTTCAAAGGGAGACTTCAATAACAGTTTTTAAGTGGCAGCAGACAAGCAAGGAGAACCATAAATCATGCTGAAACCAACTGTTCGAACTATTAAGGAAATAAACAAGCATGAAGATTAAAGAGAGAGATTATAGACTCTAAAATACTTCAGCAGAAGAAAACATGAAACAGTGAAGGATGAACAGGTCTAAGGTGCTTCCAGGAGTCATTTCTTAGCCTAATACTTTCTATCCTACTGTAGTAAGAAGTTATGGAACATAATGAAAACAGGGGAAAAACATTAAACAGTTCAGAATACTTCACCAACAACCAAGCTCATGGATCCAATGATAGAGCCTTCTCAGTCACAAGCATGCAACAACATCATCAGGGCTTCCAAGACTTCAATTTCTTCTTCAACTTCAACAGACTATGTATTTATTTCAGAGAGTTTCAGTATTACAACTGGTGATCAAACAACAACCAACAAATTATCATCTTCTACAGAAGTATTTATAGAAGAAATAAGGAAGTGGAATGAGATAAAATATCTTCTAAGTTCAATTAATACAATTTACTGTCTCTCGGCCTTTGAGGGGATCGATGGAGAACATTCTGACGTTTCTCCTATATTAATTGGTTACATTAACTATTTGAGCTTGATTGGAAAGAAATTGTTGACTTTAAGGCTCTACGTTATCCTTAACATAACATCTGTTGACAGCTTATAATAAATTTCTTTGGTGGAAATAACTGTTCGGTCGCATTGATGCAAACTCTCTTGGTCAGACAATAACTCGGCCTCCTTTTGATTTCTTTGAGGCTGTAGGTGGCTTTTTGGTAGCTAGGGGATTCAATTTTCCCCTGATGTGGCAGCGTAGGCTATTTGACCTAAAACACCTGTAGTATATTTGAATTCTGTGTTTTAGTCTTTAATTAAGCCTAATCTCTGTCTTCTGGTCTTCAAACTTTCTTTAAACGTGAATCAGATGCTTGATTCAGTCAAATTTATGTCTTAATCCTTCCAAACTGTGTTAACAGTATTTAAATAATTTTCCACTTTGATTCTGTGTTGTCGGTCTGATACTCTTTAATCATATTACTCTTCACGGTGTCTTGTTGATGTGCAGATCCGCGAAGGTCTCTTTATGGTATCAACGTTTCATGATGCGTTGCCTGAGCGTGGTGTTGAAACCTTTAAATGTATCCCTTTAATAAACAAAGCCTAAAATATCGTCATCCTTTGGCTTTGATCTTCCCTTTAAAACAATCAAAATTCATTTAGATCCTGCAAAAACACAGAAAATTATAAAATCCTGTGTTTACTGGGAAAACTGCTTCAGAGGGCGTCGGGAGAGAGCGTGGCCATTGGATGGCTTCATCCAATAGTGTGGATATGCGTAGAAGAGGTTAAAAAGGAGAGTGGAAGGATATATGAGTCAGATCCGTCGATTTGCAGAGAACGATGGTTAGGAGCGATCTGGGACGCATAATGGAGAAATAGCGAAAAAACAAAGGAAAATAGGTTAAAAACCTTAGGAGGGAGGAATGAATCAAATATCAAATGGGTTTCGGGTAAAATATGAGCTGTCGAATGCGACTAGACCCACAGAGATCGATGGTGGATATTAAATTGGGAGGTCGGTGATCGGGGTGAACAAACAAATGCACCGAATAAAACTTGCGATGCGATTTTGTGCGGACCGTTGGATCGAAGGATTAGATCAATGGTGGAGAATGAATTGGGGGACTGGCCGATCGAAGGGAACAAACACATGCAGCGATCGAAAGTTGCGATGCGATTGAACGATCGGGAAGGGCCGATGCGATGATGTGATCGGTCCATCGCAATCGGAAGGGCGAAGTTTTATATATATAAGACTTAATCGCATCGGAAGTTTTGATGCGGTATTTTTAATCAACCCATTTTGAATTTTCCCGATGTGATTGCGCGCTCGGTTCTTTTAAATCTAACCATTTTTAATATATAGCACGTGACTTTGGTTTTTTCGATTAAAACTTTGGAAAAATGAGTTTTTTGGGTTTTACAAAGGAAAAAGGTGATCAGAAAGGATTATTTACAAGGTTTTAAGCACGGAAGGCGGGCCCATGGGTTATATGAAAAATAATATGATCGAAGGATAAAAGCACAGGGCTTAATCGCATCAAAACTTTTGGCGTGATACAAAGACTTGTCCACTCGGAATATTTGCGATGCGATTAAGCACTTGATTGGTCGGTGCCTGGTTTGTGTGGCATGGGCATATGGGGGAAGTGGTTTAGGATTTGGCTCAAGGAGGTTTTAAACCCATAGTCATAATACTTTGTTTTTTACATATTTTTTCATGGTTTTCAAGGGAAACGAGGGTTTCGGAATAATTTAAAAATGAGTCTTAAAATATGGAAAAATGTTTTTCATGAATGGAAGAAGGAGAAATCATGAAAAATAGAGGAATTATATGGAGAAAAAGGGGAGAAAATGAAGGTTAGTTTTCAGTGGGGGAAAGGGAAAAAATGATGGTTTTGCAGCAGTCTTTCTCTTCGGATTTTAGCAGAATTTTTGAGTATTTGAAATGAGGATAGTAGTGAAGATTTGGACAGAGGCATGAAGCCTTCAAGAGTCTTCAAGAGCCAACACTTTTTGCAAGAAAATCTATTCCTTGAAGGCTCCAAAAATGATTTAGCCACCATTTGGTATGACAAAATTTTATCGGTGGCTAACAGTGGCTCCACTTGGGGATGATGCCTTCTTGAAGGCATCAAGAATTTCAGACTTGCATTCTCTGAGATTCTGATGAGTTGCCTCATCCATTGGGTTGCCTTTCTTTGATTGAATGATATTCTTTTGCTCTGGAAATGCTAACAACCATGGAAAATAATGGATCTTTCATCAACAAGCTTTCTACCTACCCAATCCTACTAATCTAATATTTTTTCTTCCTTAGAGTGCACTTGGATTGGCAAACTCTCTTACAACATTTTATTCTTTTGAAAGCAAAAAATATAACCTAGTTCTACTTCTTATTTCTCCATGGACTCAGATTAAGCAGTTGATCCCATATGATTCTCTACCTAATATACTAATCTGTTAGGTTTAAACAGTCTAACATATTTTTATTCTCTAATTGCTAAAGAAGAAATTTAAAAAGCACTCAAGTTAGGATTGAACAGTCTAACTTGATGCTGATCTATGGCATAAAAACAAGTTGCACATAGATTATTATTTGCAGAAAATTAAATCAAAATGGAAGGCTTAAGATCTGAAAGTTACTCATCATGGCCTTCTCTTTTCTTTACAGCTTTGTTTTGACTTTATTTGAGTTGTTTCTCCTTTGCCATCTGGTTCAGATTTTGAGCTAATTAGAACCATATTTTTATCCTTTTTGACTCAGAAAAAAAAAACAGATTTGAGTCATTCTCTTTTTGAAATGTTAGGTTCAGATTTTGAGTATGTTTGAACCTTTGATTTCTATCCTAATCTATCTACTGATAAGCCAAGATTAAACAGTTTGGAAAATCGAATTCACTATCCTATCAGTAGAAAATTTAAAGGCTAATTATTTAAGATTAGGCAGCTTGACTAACTAGAAGTGTGTTTTTCAGTAGTGGCATTTAAGCTTGCACACTTTCAGAACTTATTTCTATGTTTTTGGTATGGGGCCATACCTTTATTGTTTTTACAATCTGCCCTCTTTTCTTTCTTTCTTTGTTTTTGTATTTTTGATTTTTCTAACTTTGTATGCAATGGTTAGAATATGATATCTACAATGAAAAATAAAATTCTTTGAAACTTAAGAATCTTGGCAGAAGTAATGCTTGAGCATCCTACCATTGACAGGACCTCCATATAGATCTTCTCCATTAAATTCTTTCAAGAAAAATGCATTGTGACCCCTCTCAGTATGGATAATATATGGTCCTTTCCACAAGTTCTCAAATTTTCCATGTTTTCCCTTCTCTTCTCTTCTTGAATCCCATTTAAGAACAACATTTCCAACTTGGAAATTGTTTGCCTTAGTCCTTTTATCAAATAGCTTCTTCATATTTTCTTGGACTAACTGTGTTCTCTCATAAATTTCTTCTTTGGTCTGTTGTAAATGGATTGTTTGGTTGATCCTTCTCTGCATATCATTCTCTTCAATCTGAACTTCTTGAAGGAGTTTCATGACTGTGACTCCCAATGAGGTAGGAAAAACTACATCCATGCCATAAACTAACTGATAGGGGGACATATTTATTGTTTTCTTTGTAATTAACCTATCAACCCACAAGGCAGGAACCAACTTACCGTGCCATGATTTTTTATTTTGTTCCAACAGTTTTTTAATGATATTGATGAGGCTCTTGTTGGAAGATTCAGCTAATCCGTTTCCTTGGGGATAATAAGCAGTGGAATGGCCCA
>JAXQQM020071420.1:0-84661 GCA_034641835.2 Pinus albicaulis | reverse complement strand
TTGAGTATATGGCCTACTATGATCTCGCCTCAAGGAATAGACTCCCCATTTCCTAGAGTCTCCGCTCTTGCTAAATCATAAGATCTGGTATATCTAGCTTATATCTGGCTTACAGGTTGCTGGATATACTCTTAGTGTTATAAGGCTCTTGCTAAATCATAATATCTGGTATATCTGGCTTATATCTGGCTTACAAGTTGTTGGATATACTCTTGGTGTTATAAGGCAGCCACAAAGGTTGATCCTAGACCTCCCCCAGATTAGTCCAAGGAAGAAAGTTTTTGCTGAGCAATATTGAGGCCCCACCTAGGTTTGAAACTCAGTTAACACACCCGGTGTGTCTGTGGGCAGTTGCATAATGCATTAGGTTTAGGAGTATAGGGTCAGTCCCTCAGACATGACCCTGGGCCTCCTCAGAGACAGGAAGTAAGTTTAGGAATTCTCCTAATACCCAAAAAATAAAAAATAAAGGAAAAAGAAAGAAATTCTCCTAATACTGAAAACAAACAAACAAAAAAATGACAGTAGTTAATTATCGATTCTCGTGATTAAAAAAAGAAACGAAAAGAAAACAGACAATAGTTAATTAGTAGTTTCCAACTTTTCACTAGCATGTCGTAACATTTTTTGATGTATATGCATAAATACTTTGACTTCAAGATGACTCAGGGGTTGCTTTGTCAAAGTTTACTTGCATGCTAAAAATTGTTCTGATGTCAACCGACATGGATAAAACATGATCATAAAGAGATAAAATTTGATAAAACTTCAACAAAAAGCATGGATGAAGTTCATACTCGACAACAAGACTGACGTGGGAAGAAACATCTAAAGAAAACTTTTTAAGGTTCCATCTTTCCACTCCTTAATGATAGGTTTAATAAAATAATCAGTTCTTAATGAAGGTGCTACCTCCCCGTTAAGTTATAATCTTTTGTTCCCACATTTTAAGAGTAAAAGATAGACATCACCCCACCAGCTTACACCTCCAGGTATGGCTACTCCCTCTTCCCATCTGGCTCGAAATTTCCCCCTCATGGAGGTCTCTGCTTGAGTGGATGCTTCCACTCAGTCTCCTCTCTGCTTCTCCAATTGTGGCAACTACTCCACAACCTTCTGAGACCGCTTCTCATGAAGATTCATGTTAAGAGGTATTTATGCTCCTTTTAAACCACCAAGTCTCTAACTTCTGCCTTTCTCCTCAAAGCTTTGCATGCATCTGGTACCTCAATTACATATAGGTTCTTGACTCGCGCACAGTGTAATTGTCCCGACGTTACAAAAAGTTTCTAAAAAAGAGTTGATTTTAAATCGATGATATCTCCCTCATCCGAGCTCCGATTTGACTGATTTTTTTTTTCTATTTTAGTAGATTTTCGCAAGGAATCCAAATAGCCTATTTGTTTTTGAAAATTTTACACCAAAATATTCAAATATTCTATGCAAACTCGCCGCCTAAAAAAATTCTGCTCTAATACCATGTAGAAAATCTACCAACAAGATTCAATCTAATCTTGTAATATACTAAAGCAAGATATTGAATCCTTCCTACAATTTGCGGAAACAAAACACGATCGCACAATCACATATAAGTAAGAGAAATAAATTATCAATCACAGAACAACATGATGTATTTGGGGAAAGAAACTGCTCAAAGGCCCTCTATCTCTATTGTGTATTCAGTCAAGGAATCATGAAACAAAACATTAATGCTTAATCTCTCATGAGATTCTCCGACACTCTGTCAATTGTCTCCCGTTGATCTAGGCAAACTCGGTCTAGTACTTAGCCAATTCTGATCCTTACTTCAGCTTGCCTTGCTCATACAATCCTAGCTAGGGAATTAACTGCTTATTAATTAGGAAAATCAATCTTCCTTGATTGCACAATCCATTATGGAATCCCAATGACTTTATAATTTCACATGGGAAATTTTCTCTGAATACAACTAATAGTTATGTTCCCTTTAACCTCTATCTCAACTGGGTATTCCTCGAAACTGACATGCATACAACTATTAATAGCGAATTATCAGTTATATGATTGATCACTCATTGTGAATTAAATCTAATTTAATTCACTGGACCTCTCGCTAGCTCATAACTTAGTTAGAACCAGTTAAACCGATTTTAACGCATTTAATTGAGTTAATTACACTTGCACCCCACTAATGCATCAATTTCAACTGGACCCAAAAAATATTAGAATCCCTCTAGATGCCTCATCTTAGACCCTCAAGTACTTGAATTTCTTGAGCTAACTCGGTCACCATGACTTAATTAACTAACACAAGTTGTTATGAGATGAAATTACAATTTATTGTCCAATTTATTTAAGGGAAAAATAAATTAGACGCCCCACATTCCTCACTCCTAGTGCATCAAAATTCCTCACCAGTGTGGGTGCATTTTTTTTTGTCCTTTCTGGTTGCCAATCTCACTGTTTCTTGTTGCAAATTTCAACATTTCAGAATTTGATGCGGCCTTCACACAAAGACACCATTGAAATCACATGCCCGGATTCTCATGAGAAACCTCTCTTAAGCTCGATCTGCCAGAAGAGAACCAACAATATGCCATCCTACTTCCTAGCGCAAACCGACCCTTAAGGTATGTAACATTCTTCTGAACACTCACATGATGATCTTGCTCTTGGAGGATGATCATGACCTCCCTTTAGCAACCCTTACTTGCCCTCGTACTCGACCTACTTTAGGACTACATCTCTCTTCACCCCCTTGATGTGCCATATAGTGGGAATACATGTCAAACATGCTAATATGTGCTAAGTGATAAGGCATGCCAAGATGTGCAAGGGTGTGTCAATGCATGTCAGGGAATGTCAAGACAACAAAAGGGAGAAAAAATTTAAATTACAAGGAAATGAACACATAAGAGGGTAATAAGTCATCAATTTACCTTTTCCAAGAGGGGCATGCTAGGCACACCAACACTAGGCAACAATAGGTGCCAAGTGCAAAGTCTTAGTGCATTCTAAGTGCCAAGTATTCCTTTGTTGCTTCTCATCTACTTTCCAACAACTGATAATCACAAATAAATTTAATATTAAACCATGCCAAATAATACCAAGGCATCTCAACGTATCCCACACATGCTAAGACTTTCCAAGCACCAACACGTGCCAAGCGCCAATATGTGTCAGGAACTAGTGTTATGCATGTTACGAAGTGGAAGGGAATGTTGAAGAGTGCTAAAGTGTGCTAGAGAGTGATAATGCATGTTCATGAGTGTTAAGGATTGCTAGGAAAAAACATTAAGGGAGCACTAAGTAAAAATTCATGAAAGTTAATGAATATGAGGAACGTGCGCCAGAGACTAGTGTTAATGAGTGTTAGTTGTCATGCCAAGGATGGACTGACAAGGTATGCTAAGCATTGGTAAGGCATGCTAGGGAATATCAAGGCATGTCAAGAATTCCCAAAGTGTGCTTGGGAGTTCCAGGGTGTGCTAATTATATCATGTGCCAATTAATAGTGCCAAGATATGCCAATACATGCTGGGTGCTAAGGACGTGGTGCAAGGGACCAGGGTATGTCAATATGTGTCAAGGCAACAAAAGGAAGAACCAATAAGAGGGTTAATAAGTCAAGACTTTATCTTTTTGAAAAGGGGCATGCTAGGCACACTAATAATAGGTCCTAATACATGCCAAGTGGCATTGTGTGCCAAGTGCTAATGTATGTCAATGAATTCAACCAAGGTGTTCCAAGGCATGCTAGGGACTATATGCAGCATGCCAACACATGTTAGCAGAGTACGATGTTGTGCTAGCGCATGTCACCATGTGCTTGGGCGTAAGTGTCATCACAAGATGTTCTAGGTACAAAGATGTTCCAATACATGTGGGGTGCTAAGAAATGTTAGTGTGTGCCAAAGCATTAATTTAAGGCATGCCCAGATTGGTGAGGATCGTTAGGTCTTTCTCATTAATAGAATTGTCAAAGCTTGATTATGTATTAAATAATATATTTCCTACACACAATAGTGGAACTTTATCTAAAGGGAATTTTCTAGATAATAAACTTAATATATATGAATCATATGTTGACTAGGAAATCTCTATTTGACTAGTTATTACTTGAGGGAAATGATACACACTAATTACTTCTAAAAAATTCACTGACCCTAACCACTATGGCTTTGGACATATTATAAAAAATACTCCACAATAATGGTATTAAATCGTTAACTTTTGACAAAAAAATATATTAACAAGTACATAGCGTCATCAAAAACTCATTGGAATGATCAATGATGACGGCCATTTTTTGACCATCACCAAAAGTAACAAAATGAGCATTGGTGAGGGTCATTAAAACTTCGTCACTAGAAGTGTCACCAAAGAGAGAATTAGTGATGGGCCTTTAACGACCCTCACCAAAAGTGTCATTCAAAATGTCTTTGGTGACGGACCATAAAGGACCATCACTATATACACTTACAGTGATGGTTTTTTAATGATCAATGATGACGGACATTTTTTGACCGTCACCAAAAGTAACAAAAAGAGCATTGGTGAGGGTCATTAAAAGTTCGTCACTAGAAGTGTCACTAAAGAGAGAATTAGTGATGGGCCTTTAACAACCCTCACCAAAAGTGTCATTGAAAATGTCTTTGGTGACGGACCATAAAGGACCATCACTATATACACTTACAGTGACGGTTTTTTAAAGGCCGTCACCATATGTGACATTGGTGACGGACCTTAAAGGTCCGTCACAAGCATGACCCTCACCAATGTGCTTTTTTCTTGTAGTGTATATAACCTAGGGGAATATATCTCCTTAGCTCTTTGCTATGGATTGTCTAAGTAGGCATGAGCCATAATTCCAAGAAAGAGGACAAGTACTTATTTGTTGATTTATATAAACATATTACAAATTTCTCATAGCCTTGTTTTTCTATTTGACTAAATTATATTAACTTCAATGCTTGATTTTTATAATAAAATGAGCTACATGACTCTATATATTTGATGCATTATTGATTCCATTGTTGAATAGAGTGCATTACCATATATTTCAATTCTCATTGATTTCTTCTTTAGGATCACAATTTGACCAAAAAATTTCAGAACAAAACATATAATGTACATATATTATGTATAATAACTTGAAAAAATAAATCAACTCCTAGTTTTATAATTAAATGCTTTCGTAAGATATTAATATTTTTTTAAAAGAAAAATTAATTTACCCAAAGAGTTACATATTGAAATTTTTGTTTGTTCCCATTATCATTTCTTTTGCATAGTATGTTTGATCAAAAAATGTGAAAGCCCCTTCACTTCCCATTTTTGACAAATAAGTGTTATTAATTCCAATAAAATTTAATAAGATACATGCGTAACCAAATCCCTTACAAATATCACCCATCCCTTTTGAATCCATAACAAGTCAAAGTAGAGTGATCCATGAAATGTTGGCACAAGGGTTTTAGTGGCCAATGAAAGCACAACGTGTGTCAAAGGGCATAGTTGAAAGATTTTCTTTTTTGGCATTTCGTGCATGGAAATTTGCATAAGGTTTGAAATTTGTTGCATAATCTACATAGGGTATATACATTTAAATATATTTTCAATTTTAAAATTTTAAAGATTAATAAAATATTATTAATAATTGGAATTTATTTAAATGTTTAAAATTAAATATCATTTATGATTTATTGTAATTTAAATGTTTTTACAAGAACAAGTATTGATTTATATTAAAACCATGGCCTAAATGCCACAAAACAGATTACAAAAGGCGACTGCAAATCCCAGATTTCCTCTCTTGCCAGGAGCTCGATGGCCCAGATACTTAAGAGCCGGTGGTACTTACAATTAGCAATTGATTCTTATCTCCGCGATTTTCCTTAACTTATGAATACAAACAAACTGGTTCAGTAGAATGCAATAAAACATGGAAACAAAATATTTAAGGGATGGGATCCCATTCTTCAACCTGGTCTCTTAAAAGAGTGCCAGTGGAGAGGAGAACTGCTTTATTGCTTCCGAATCTGCGTCCTTGTTATTCTCCCTCAACACATGGGAGAAGTTCACACTCTGAAAAAAATTAACCAGAGTTTTGATTCTTGCCACCATTCTTGCAAATCTGAAATTTGTAGGCACAAAATTTTCCACTATAATTTTTATAAAGGACTGAGAATCGCCAATTACATTTGCTTCTTTGATACCTAATTTCTTGGCTTGCTTGAGGCCTTGGAGCAAAGCCAACGCTTTTGCTTGAATGCTTGTATTGTGGCCCAAGCCCCAGGAAAAATTGTGGTCGATTCTGCCTTCAATGTTCTTGATAACTCCTCCAGCGCCAACTTTTCCAGGGTAACCTTTGGTTGCCCCGTCGAAGAATAAAGTAGGTCTAGATTGCTTGCTGGTCCATTCTGAAAAGTATTTCTCATTGCATCTAATTTTCCATTCTTTGATTGACTTGCTTTTCCTTACAACCTCAGAAAAATTGAGACCCATCATGGCGCCCTAATCCAGCTCCTGTTGACTTAAATTTATATCCACAAGCTGATCACCCAGGATTTCTTCCAGCTGGCATTTAATCTTGACCATGATAAGTTTCACATCCTGCACTTTGTCTCTAAAAATTCTCTTGTTTCTCTCAAGCCAGATTTTCCAGCAAATGATCTTGGGCAAGGAGAGCTAGGCAGCTTTGAAGCTTTCATTTTTTGGAAATGCACCTGGACAGATATGCAGCCAATTATAAAATAAATCAGAGATGGAGGTGGGAAAATTATGGTTGTTTTTATAAGGGCTTAGAAGTTCTTGCCAGATTTCCGCTGCGAATTTGCATTTCAGCAGAAGGTGGTATGCGTTCTCTTCATTATCATAACACAATCGACATTTTGAAGGCCCATGAAAACCTCTAGTCTTCAATCTATCCTCTGTCAAGATTCTATTATGAAAAATTAGCCAACAGAAAAAATAGATTTTTGGGATGGAGTTGTGTCTCCAAAGTCCCTTCCACGTCGCTGGATTTGGAGGGACATAGGGTTGTTCCTGTTATCACTCAGGTTTTCCTAGAAGTTGTGTAAGAGGAAAGTATACCAGAGGTAACCACAAACCAATCTTTTAGATGCAGAATCTAGCCAATCTGCATCCAGAGAGGGCTCTCTCTTTATGATTTATCTTTGTTTTTGAATGATTTTAGGCTAGTGATAGATGCAAAGTTTGTTTTGGGAAAATGGTGGAATCCACAAACTAAGGGCAAGGTTGAGGGCTTTCAGTCCATTGGGCTATGGAGTCTAAGGATGGCTTTACTGGATTTCTTTTCTGAACACAAGATGGTATTACAGGGCAAGATAGCTAGACAGAGAACAATCCTTAAAATTTAAAGTGGATGTATGGTCTTGAAGGGATGAAAGGCAACTAAGAATCTTTCACCATATTCAAGAGGAAGAAGAGAAATGATTACAAGCAAAGAGCAATGAAGGATTCTTTGTTACAGTAATCAACAATATTGAATCAGCCAAACATGAGCAATTAAGAATTCATGCTTATAACTAATCCAAAAGAAAACATCGAGAATAATCACATTTGAAAACAGAGTACAATTAAGCAAATTCTGTTTCAATCTTTTATGTAAACTATTCAGAAACGGATATGATGATAGCATAAACTAATATAAAATTTAAACACAAGGGTTGGAAAACTTATTGAACTGAAGTCCAACACATGAATCCTGCAACAAGTCCAGAGCTTCAAAACGTCATCCAGTAAGCCACAAGTAAATTTGTCCAAAAGCTTTTTATTCCGAAAACCTCAATGTTACAGCAGAGTAATAGAATCCACCCCAAATGCTTTCTTTGGGGATTTATTTATACAAAAATAATCCTAACAATCTTACTCTATCCTAGCCAATAATTTAGGCTGACTTAAAGCATATTTACAACAAACAAGAGACACATGGTCTCGAAAATAGAATAACGAGTAACGGCTGATGTGTTGTTCCTTTTTTCATGGACGTGCTAAGGATAAGTGCTCAAAATAGGGCTCTGTGCTGTCCTTTGCGTATTCCTTTGACTTGTTGAATACTTTTTCTTCTCACGGATACTCTTTAATCTTTCATCTGATACTCTTTCATCTGCATTTCTGTTTTTTACCATTTACTCAATAGTAAAGATAAAATTTTATCCTGACAACATTTTTTACAAAATTTCCAGCATTTCCTTCCACCACTGATCATCTGGTATCATTGTTCTTCTGAGCTTCCTTAAAGTTTCATCGGCTTCAGTAAGTTTATAAAAAGTGGGCTCGTTTGGAAATAGATACTTTAACTCATGTTCCAGATGAAATAGATTCCTCACTTTTTCATAAATACTCTTCCCAGTTGGTACTGCAGGTTCTGATGAGCTAGTAGAACCTATATTAGTAGAACCTATAGCTGTATGTTTAGCATGAGCTTTGATTCTTTTCTCATAAGTTTCCAAGTCCACTATTTGATCCTCTGTGAGCATGGGACTTGGCATTTCACTGTCGAGCAGAGCTTGAAACTTTTCTCTGAAAACGTTGATGTCGACCAAAATATCAGTACACTTTCTTTCTAGATTTTGCATGAAAGTTCTCTTTGTGAAAATTTTCTTTGCTTCCAAAACTACACCTGTTCTGTCATCAATTCCTAGCAATGCTAGCTGTTGTTTTGTTCTGGAATTCAAAAACTGAATGAGCTGCTGGGCTAGCTCTGGCTTGCCTCTTAATTCATGTCTAGTTTTGTTTATTTCCTCTTGGGCTATCTTGACTAACTCATTCTGCTCAAAAATAGCGTGAATGGAAGGCCCGGTAAACGGCGGCAGATTAATGATGTTGTCCCAAAGAATATCATTTATTTCATTCAGAGGCTTTTCCAGTGTAAGATCTTTTTGCAAAGCCTCAACCAATTTTTCCAACCTTTTTATTTCTCTGAGGTTGTAAGCTACTGTCTTTTTGGATGTGTCATATTTTCCCTCCAATTTTGTTAATTGTAATTTTACTTCTTGGAGTTCTGTGACCTTTAGCTGCAAACTCTCCATCTGTTTAATCAAATCATCAGAATTCAAATTAGAAATATTCACCTGAGATGATTGTTCCCGTTGTCCTGTAGTACCCGTTTGCTGAAGTTGGCTTTGGCACCTTAGCTTTGAAGTGGCTCATTTGCATTTTACTTTGTGAAAGATCAAATGCTGACATCAACCTTTGCTGATTGTGAGGAGCCATCTTCATATACTGATCGTAGACCTTCATTTTTAATGGTTCATTCCTTGTTTTGATATCAATGAAGGTTTTCTTTATGTCTCCAGTATCTGTCTTGGGCGGTCTGAAAGAAGATACTTCAGTGCTCAGTTGCTTTTGTATCCTTTTCTGGCTTATATTTGTTTCACTTGCTGTACCTGTTTGCTGACTATCTTCCCTGCCATCATCAAATATTTCATCTATGATCTCTACATCTGGAGGTGGATCAGATTTATGTTTTTTAGCTTGATAGACTTGTGGGGCTCCTTTTGAAGGTGTGGTATCTGGAGCTGACCTCTTTTTCCCTATTTCCACATTCAGTGGAGTTTGCATCTCTGGAGCTTGGATTTGCTTTGCTGGTGTTTGAGAAGCTTTAGATTGTTCTGGTGTTTTGGAACTCTGTGATTTTTCTGCCATGACCAGGGTTTCAATGACCTGAACTATAGGTTCTTTTCCTTTACCTTTAGGCTCTCCTGCTACTGATGGGCTGTCTTCCTGTATAGCTTGTTGTAGAGTGGTTGTTGAAGATGTGCCAATATAGGGTACCTGCATTTGATCATATGCTTCTAGGTCAAATTTCTTCTCAACATCTTTCATAAGTTTATTCAATTTGTCAGCTCCACTTCCCTCTTCAACAAGTGTTCCTTTAACCCATTCATCTTGATTTGCATACTGTTCTATGTCAGGAATTCTGTGATGCATATAAGGAGATGACTTATTTTTTAACCTTCTTTCACAAATGAAACCAAAGGGGTCATAAGGGACCCAACGGAAAGATGTCTGGAATTTTCTCTCTAATAAAAGTTCTGCTTCTCTCTCAGCTTCTCTAGAATTGCAAACGAAAGGACCTAACTGGCTTTTGATCCTTAACTGTGCTTTCTTCTTTACATTGCAGAAATGGATTACATCTGAGTTATTCATCTGTCTAAAGTATTCCAAAGCAAAATTTCTCATTGGTACATATCTGGGTAACTTGAATGGATGTAATTCACATCCATAAATCCTGATGACTGTATGGTTTTGGTATAAGTACCAATCCCCAACTTTATAACTCTTTGACAATTGCAGGGTCTTTCTAATCTCAGTACTAAGCCTGGGGGGAGAAACTCCTGTTAACAAGGTTGTAGCAAGATGTACAAACTGATCAATGAATTCTGAATAAGAGTAGGGAGAATCAGAGGACAAATGAATGATGGGGGACCAAAAAATAACAGACCTGGGATTACCTTTAGCATCAATTTTCTGAACAGGGAAAGGGAATTTGTCTGAGTGATAGAAAATTATGAGGTGATAGATAACTGAGGAGTACTTGAAAACCTTTTCATCATCTAGCCTTAAAAATTGATCATGGATTTTGTTGGCAATGAAGGAAGCATAGTCATACTTAATCTCAGGAGGCTGCCCAGGGGTAAAGATAGATAGCAAAGCCAGAGTTATCTCGTCAACATACTCACCGGTATTGAATCCTAAGACAAAGGATATTACATTCACAATAAGCCTTCCCAATTGATTGAAAAAGTAAAAACCATAGGGGGGAGTCCCTTTTGGCTGATGCTCAGGTAACATGAAGTACTGACACATTGCTTTCAATTTCTCTGGAGTTAACAGTCTGGTTTTCTCAATTAGCCCTTCCATGGATAGAGGTGCTAATTCTTGTTCTGGTTCAAATTGTAACATAGCATTGATAGCCTGAGGTGTTATAGGGAACAAAACACTTTGATCAGGAGCTAATACAGCTCTTTGTGTGGGATCATAATTTGCATGACAATAATGAATGATTTTAGGGAAAACGTGAACTGTAGGAATGAAATACCTTGGGAGATTGGATTCCCACAACCCTATAAGATCTTGCCCCTTTGAGTATTCGTCTCTGCAGCGACAGAAACTCAAACGGGGACTTTCATCGAAATGCAGGTCTTTTATTTGGAAATCTTCATCTATGAGAGGCAAGTAGTCTAAATCTCGGTGAGGAGCATTCAAAGGAGTGACATTTAGAGCAGGAGGGGCCTCCATTTTGGTTCTTGTGGATTCAAAATGGAGGTTTCAGTTTTTCTTGCAGACCGGACGGGATATCTGACAAAAGAAGAAATTGGGACAAATTGCAGGTTTGGGAAGCAAATTCACAGGTTTTAACTCTTCAATGAGGACTCAGAGAGGATTTTTAACCACTTTTTCAGAGAAAAACACAAGAAACCAAGCTTATCTTGCAGTTGGGGTGCGGAATGATAAATACCTGTTTTTTAATGGAAACTGGTTCTTCAACAGGTAATGGACAATGGCAGGAACGTTCTTCAACACGGGCGCAGCGGAATTTCTGAGTAATTTGGTGTATTTGCAGCGAATTTTGAAATTTGCAGCGGGAGCTTAGTCTCTTTCGAAAACCAAAATAACTGAAAAAAAAAAACGCGAAAAATGGCTTAAAAACAAGTCAAAAGGGTTTTTGTCGTTTTCGAGGTGATGATGTCATTTGACGTACGGGGTGACGTAAGGGAGTGGGGCCGGCGGTATTCGATAAGCGGTAAGCGGTGAGCCCGCACCGCTTATGGAGGAAGGCGGTAAAAATCGCAATGGCAGCGATTCCACAGGATGCTTGCCACGTGGAATGCTGAGTATGGTGGCGCAGGATTCCGTCGTAGTTTATTCTTGTTTTTGGTGTTAAACACATATGTTACGTGTCTAACGCTTTTCTATATATATTTTATTATACGATGAATAAATTAATATAATTAATTCATCATAGGGGCGGAATGTATATATAAGGTTATAGTTTTACCAAAGGGCTTTATAAAGCGGGGTATTTATTTTAAATGTGAGGGACTATATATACTTTGGTAAAACATTATAATAAGAGGGTTTTGGGGATATTTATTAGAAAAGGGAGTTATATACATAGGAAAAAGGGATTTCACTAGGGATTTAATATAATAGAGTTAGGTGTTAATATGAAAAAAGGACAAGGAAAATCAATACACCTTTGTACATCTAAGAAAGTGAAACTTATGAAGTAAATTGCACATTTTTATCTTCAACACTTAAACTTAGAATAACAAGTTGTTTTGAGGAATTTTATGGAATGTTGCATCAGTTTCCTAAGTAAAATAGGATTTTACTTAGGAAAAAGTTAAAGATGGAAGATAATCAATGATGGATTATTTCAAGTGCTTAGGTCTTTTTGATCATTAGGCCGAGGGTCCGGTCCCTCCAGAAGTCAAGGAAATGCCTTGAGCCCCTTTGATCTCAAATTACCTTAGTACTTTTGGGGAAATTAGTAAAACTCTTGAGGGGGAAAATGATGAGGGAGGTTAATGAATTTGACTTTGCTTGCTGTGATTTTCCAGTGTATTTCTTGCTTTAGTACTTGTGATGAAAGTAAATGATTAACCAACATGTAGCAGCACCATTCATCAGATAACACTTTGCAGCACCATCTACCTACCCTATCTACTTAACACTACCATTTTGTCTTCTTTATTAGGGTGCATTTAGACTTGCAAACCCTTTTCAATCTTTTTCTTTTTACATGATAAATCTATCTATTTCTACCCTTATTACATCCAAGGGCTCAGATTAAACTGTTGAACACCTCTTATTTACTCTACCTATCTACTTATCTGCCAAGATTAAACTGTTTGGCTAGATATTTATTCTCTAATCTACAACATGAAATTGAAATATGACTAAGTCAAGTTTAAACATTTTGACTTATTCATGAATTGTGGCAAAGTTTAACAAGCTGCACACAATCACTTATTTACAAAAATGAAATAGTAGTGGCATTTGGATTTGCACACTTTCCTTGGTCTATTTTTTGCTTGGGGTTCATTTCTTTCACTTTTTTGACCATTTTATTCTTTTTACCCTTTGATTTTTCTTTTAGGGTATACCCTCTTTACATTTTTTAAATTTTTTGATTTTTTGGTTTTTTCAAGAATATGGAACACCTTCGCTCAAGTAAGAAGGTTTGAACATATTCCACACTTCCATCAAGACAATCATGAAAGATGAAACCTATTGATATAGGAGGCTAACACTGGCTCCACTTGGGGATGGCTTTTCCTTGTGGAAAGTCAAGAATCAGTAGATCAGATGCCTCAGAATGTCTTCAAACTGACAGTAAGGAATTTTCCTTCTTCTGGTAGCTTTATTTACATATGATAGTAAAACTTTTTGGAACTTAGGGCCTTCACTTCGGGCTTCAATTCCAAGAAGTCACCATCCAATCCAAACTGCAGTAACAAAAATAAAACAAGCAAACAATATATTATGTACAAGTTAGGAACATTTAAACATTCTAGTAAATTGGATCAAAATAATGCTTAAGCATTCGACCATTGATTGGTCCTTCTTCAACTTCTGAATTGTCCAAGTCCTTCAAAAAATAAGTATTGTTTCCCTGCAAGGCATGAATGATATAAGGCCCTTTCCACAAGAAATCAAACTTCCCATGTTTCCCTTTTTCTTCTCTTCTAGAATCCCATCTTAGGACCTTGTCTCCTAATTGAAAATCCTCTGCTTTAGTCCTTTTATCAAACATTTTCTTTAGCTTTTCCTGTAAGACTTGTGATCTTTGGTATACCTCTTCTCTGGTTTGTTGTAAGTGGATTGTTTGATTAATTCTTCTTTGAATGTCATTTGGCTCCACTTGAGCCTCTTGAAGTAATTTCATGACAGGGATTCCTAAAGATGAAGGGAATCTTGCTTCCAGACCATAAACTAACTCATATGGACTAGTCCCAATGGATTTCTTGGTTGTGAGTCTGTCTGCCCATAATGCATAGGTCAGTTTCTTATGCCAGTTCTTTTTATTTTCCTCCAACAATTTCTTAATGATATTGATCAACCTCTTATTGGAGGATTCTGCTAGTCCATTACCCTGGGGGTAATAGGCTGTTGAATGGCCTAAAGTAATATGATATTTATGGCAGAAACTAATCATTTTCTTTGATTTAAATGCAGCAGCATTGTCTGTTATAATCTTTTCCGGACATCCAAATCTTGAAAGTATGTTGGTTTCAAGAAACCCTATGATTACAGAATCATTGGACTGTCTACATGGGATGGCTTCAATCCATTTGGTGAAATAGTCTGTAGCAGTTAAAATCCATCTATGTTGTCCTGAAGACGGGGGGTGAATTTCTCCAATAAAATCTAATCCCCATTGTTGAAAGGGTCTTTCCGTGGAAACTGGTTTTAAAGGTAGAGGTAACAACTTTCTTTTTCCCTCAAATATCTGACATTTGTGACAACTTGTTACAAATTTCTTTACATCAGAAAATAATGTTGGCCAGTAAAAGCCAGCCCTTAAGATCTTGTCTACAGTAGATTTCCAGTAGAGATGTCCTCCACAATCCCCTGCATGAAATTCATTAAGCACTTTATCAGCTTCATCTTTTAAGAGACAATTCAATAAAATTCATTCATGATTCTTCCAAAATAAAGTGCTATCTAAAATACAATATTTCAAAGATGTCATCTTTAAAAATCTTTGCTTAGTTCTGGACAACCCTGGAGGATCTTGCAGGTTTAATAAAACATGAATTATATCAGAATACCAGGGTGAATCTAAAAAAGCTTGACTGATCTGAGGAGTCGCCATCTCCTGATCGTTATCCAGTTCATTGATATCTAAGGCTTGGCAATTGGTTTCTGTCATGAGTTGTGCTAAGCCTTGGCCTTTTATCAGTTTGGTTGGCTTGATTTCAATATCATATTCCAAAATGGTAGCTATCCACTTACCTCGTTTACCTTCAATGCCATCTTGAGTCAAAATATCTTTAACTACTACATTGGGCACATATGCTATCACATGAGAATATAATATGTAAACTCTAAAATCTTTGATTGCTTTTACCAATGCAAAAGCCTGTTTTTCCATAATATTGTACTTTAGAGGTGCATCCCTCAGTGCTTTACTAAAAATGCTATTGGCTTTTCACACCCTTGGTCATCTTTTTGAAGTAAAACAGCTGCAACAGTATGTTCAGAAGCAAATGAAAAAATAATAAAGTCTCTATCAAATTTAGGATTGGTCAGAACTGGTGTCCTTGTTAAAGCCATTTTAATTTCCTCGAATGATTGCTTGGCTTCTACAGTCCAGTCAATGCTTGAATCTTTCCTCAACATGTTAGTCAGTAATCTAAGTAACTCTGCTAGACTAGAAATAAATCTTCTCAAGAATTTGATTTTTCCTATAAATGCTTGCAATTCTTTTATGTTTCTGGGGTGGGGTATTTGCAAAGTTGCTTGAATTCTTTCAGGATCAATCCTAATGCCATCTTTAGAAATGATATGTCCTAAAAGCTTTCCTTCTTCCAAACCAAACAATGACTTCTTAGGGTTTAAAGAAATTCCATATTTTCTGCACTTTATAAATACTTGCCTTAGGTGACCTAAATGTTCTTGATATGTTTTAGAGAAAACGGTCAAATCATCTAAGTAAATAACCAGAAAATCATGTATCTCTTTAGCAAAAGCAATGTCCATCGCTCTTTGAAAGGTAGCTCCTGCATTCTTGAGTCCAAATGGCATTTTGACATATTTAAACGTACCCCATGGTGTGGTAAATGTTGTTTTATCCTGATCATCAGGATGAACCAGAATCTGGTTGTATCCTGAAAATCCATCTAGTAGTGATATTCTCGAAGATCCCACTACCCTTTGCAAAATGTGATCCATTTTCGGCAGAGGATAGTTGTCTTTTAAAGAAACTTTATTCAAATTCCTTAAATCAACACACAGTCTGATTTCTCCTGTCTTTTTTCTGGTTGGTACTAGGTTAGAAACCCATTCTGAAAATCTGATAGGAGATATAATCCCTGCTTCAAACATTCTTTTGATTTCCTTTTTAATTGAGGGTAATAAAACAGGATTAATTCTCCTAAGCTTTTGTTTAAAAGGTTTCTGGTCTGGTTTCAAAGGTATAGTATGTTGAATTATGGATGTATCATAAGATTTGAGGTCTTCATAACTCCAAGCAAAGACATCCTGGAATTCTTTTAATAGTTCAACATATTTTACCTTCTGATCTTTTGGAAGAGATTTAGACAACTTAACAATTTTTGGATTTTCAGGTGTTCCTAAGTTGCATTCCTCCATATCGGCTTTAACAGGTTCCATTTTAGGTCTGAATGGAATATCATTTGAGTCGAATAGATCTTCCAAAGGTGTTAATCCTTTGGGTAATTGATTATCTTTTAAATTGATGATTTCTGTCTCATCTATGATCTCATCAAATTCCATTTGTTTCAAATTTTGCATGTCTTTTTCAGTGAATGTGGTTGGATGCAGCATATGAATTGCATTTTCTCTTGAAATTTCCATTTTTTGTTCTTTTTCTTGATCAAATTTATCAGTAGTCATGTCTTCATCTATATTACAGTTAGAAAACTCATTCTGAAGTGTCAAAAAACTATTGATTTGATGGTTATTCACAAATACTTGCCAATTCAAAACATTGTCGGGTATTGCAGGCCTGTGTCTTATCTCAGCTGAAAACTGATGATTAGGATCCAAAGGCAACTTACATGTACTAGCAAACATTGCTAAACTGTGAGCATGCAAGTTTTGTTTCCTGGGAATCTTGGCAAGTTGGGCTTGTAGAAATGTGTTGAGAATCTCTACAACTGTCTCTCGGTATTGTTTCAGTCTCATGTCTTTTGTTGCACATTCTCCTTTAATCTGTTGGATAATTAGTTCAGAGTCGCCTATGATTGATACCCTAATGCCTCCTAACTTCTTGACATGTTTAAGCCCCAATAAAAGAGCTTCATACTCTGCCATGCTGTTAGTGCATTTGAAATTTAACCTATAAGCATGACCCTCTGCATGATTGTTCTCTACATTGTGTAACCAAATTCCAGCTCCTGCACCTAGTCTGTTTACTGAGCCATCAAACTCTAAATGCCATAGAATTTCATGTTCGTAATCTTCATCAATTGTTTTAACAGATTTTCTGACAAGAGCTAGTTGTTTAGTTTTTTCAGGTTCTTCTTGGTCATCTGGTGTTTCTTTGTTTTCAGAGATTTCTTCAATTTTAACAGTGGTTTTGTTTATGATTTCCATTTCAGGAGCTTCTATTTCAGTAGGAAGATCTGACTCAGCATTGTATAAAATAAAAGAATCCATGTCAGAATGTACAGAATAAACAAGGAAGTTTTCAGGCTTCTCATGGCTACTCACTAAGTACTTCATCAAAGTTTCTCTATATAATCTTTTAGGCTGACCAAATACTGAAATAGTTGCATAAGACATGTCTAATTGAATAGATCCTCCAAGTTTAGCACCCCAAGACCTAGACAATAACATACCATATTTGGGTGGAATATCAGCAACTACTATGTCCATTAAAACAGACTTAGCAGGGTATTGGACCAAAGTGACACACAGATCTTTAATTAAACCTAAACATTTTAACTGACTGGAATCAAATGAAAACAAATCTTTGTATGGTCTAGTAATATCTAGATTCAATCTTTCCATTACTGCTTTTGGCATCAAATTGTGAGATGCTCCATAATCAAGCATTGCATTATGGAGTATCTTGTCATGAACATTCAGGCTTACATAAAATGGAGGAGTTCCCCCACTTTCTGGTTTGCCATTAACCTCAGGGCCAAAAAGAAGTTTGGGTTGATCATCAAGAATATTTACTGAATCATCCAATCCAGTAATGTTAATGTTTAAAGACTTGGAAATCTGATTCCTATAGACACCATGTTTAGCCAATTCTGATAAAGGAACAGCTATCTTGAGTTTGCCTATTTCAGCTTCTAGATTAAAGGGTTTTTCTGTTTGAGCTTTAGTGTTTTGCACAGTTGGGTTTTCTCTGTTTATTGGGTCTTCAATGTTTTTCTCTTTTTCATGAATGAAGTTTTGTTTTGAAGATGTTTCAGGACTAACTTCTACTGTTTCTTCTACATTTCCTACATGAGGAGATGTATTGGATTGTTGTTTGTTGTTTGGTTGGTTGTCCGAGACATCTTCAATTATTGGATTCGAAGGGTTGGGAGTTATTCTAGACAAAATTTGTACTTGGGGACTGTTTTGTACAGGGGGAATGTTTTGTTTACCTTTGACATTTTGTTTTGTGGTTTTCTGTTTGCTATTCTCTGGTACATCAATCCTCCTACTTCTCAAGTTGTACTATTTATGAACCTCGTAGATTGCTGTGTCATAGCCTTCCTTAAAATCGAAAGTCTCACCTGAATGAGTTTGGAATGTTTCAAGGATGTGATTCTCTTGATCATCTTGGGATAGGAAGACTTCTGGTTCATTTTTGTCATCAGTTACATTGTTTGATTCTACATCTTCTGTAGGTTCTTCAGAGGTTGAACCTTCAACAAAGTTTTCTTGGAAAGGTGGCCTAATGTTTTGATCAGGGACATTCTTTCCAATATTTTGGTTCAGATTCCTCCTAAAGTTTGGGTTTCTTGCAACATTCTGGTTATCAGTAGCAGACTTTCTTTCAATGGTTTCCACTCTATCACCTAATCTTTCCATACCTTTAATGATTACAACCAGCTTCTTTTCAAAAGCTGAAGGTTCTTCCTTCATAGGCATTCTTCTCTCTGCCCTATCTCTGACTCGTTTTTCTATCAGATTTGCTTCTACGCTCACCACTATGCTCTGCATTTCCTCTAGTGTTTGTGGAGCTCTTTCCCTAAGAGAATAAGCTATTTCAGAGTCAAAACCGTCTGGGAATTTGACCAACACGTTATTAGGTGGGGGTCTTAGATTCAAAGGAACTGCATGATATGATTCATTAAATCTTATGATGTAATCTGGTACGGTTTCATTTGGTCTTCTTCTCAATTTTTCAAATTCTGATAGGATCTGGAGAGGATCTTTCTTTTTTTCCCATCTGTTCAAAAATGCCCTATACAAAGCTTCTAGGTCAGCAATACTGTTCGGGGTAAGAGCCCTAAACCAAGTTCTAACTTCTCCAGTAAGACTTTGTACAAAAATTCTCATACGGATACCATCAGTATCAATCTCATAAAACTCAAAGTAATCTGTCATCCTTTTGGTGTGTTGTTGAGCTGTGTAGGTACCTGATCCGTCACAAGGTGTGATCTTACTTTGGTAGTCTGGTGGTAAAGCTGGAGGGTTGGCTGGTAATATTAAAGGGGCATATCGTATCAATAATAAAGATAAAGTGGAGTAACAAGAGTAGCTTGGCTCAGTAGGAGGAGATGGAGGTCCGACAGTGGAGATGGAGGTCCGACAGTGTTTGAAAAGTGGTCGAGTTCGGAGATGCTTCATTTATGCGTAAATGTTTCGAGCTTTCTTCAAAGGCTTTGCTCAAACATTGAATGGAGTTATGAAATTCTCTCGTCAAGATGATGGAACAAATCTATATTGGGTAATTCTTCAATGAACCAAGGATCTGGAATCAACCTAGATAATTCAGTCTCAGAAAAATTTACAAACAAAGAAGTTTCAAATCTCGCATCAAAAGGAACGTCATCAATATAAATAATTTTCACAGGACAAGATGCAGATCTAGAGAGTGGTCTAGAACTACCTGTACTTTCCTGAATTCCTCTTTCAGAACTTTCTTGACTTCCTTGTCTTCTAAGAATCCTAGGGATCAGATTTGGATTTTCAAAAATTGGTGGTGGATTTGGGTCAGGGTTTGACCTAGTATGTCGGATCCTTTCTGAAGCCAGTTTTCTTAGAATATGTGTTTTTGAATTTTGGGTTTTACTTGAAAAATAAATACAACTTCTACAAATTCTTTAAGAAATAATGATATGTGATTAAGATTTCCTCAAAGATCTGTTTAAACTAGAGATTCTGATTGAAAAATTTGAAACTAAGATTCAATTTATAAGCTAAATCAGAAATAGACTGAAACAACATTTATTTACTTTTGCAATTGCATAGCAAAAGCAATTTCAAAGGCTTCCTGGCTGATTTTCAGACTCTGTCTGTAGATTATAAATCAAACAATAGTATCAATAAAATGATTCAGATCCCCAGTATGGTCGCCACTATGTTATCACTCAGGTTTTCCTAGAAGTGGTGTAAGAGGAAAGTGTACCCGAGGTAACCACAAACCAACCTTTTAGATGCAGAATCTAGCCAATCTGCATCCAGAGAGGGCTCTCTCTTTATGATTTATCTTTGTTTTTGAATGATTTTAGGCTAGTTATAGATGCAAAGTTTGTTTTGGGAAAATGGTGGAATCCACAAAACTAAGGGCAAGGTTGAGGGCTTTCAGTCCATTGGGCTATGGAGTCTAAGGATGGCTTTACTGGATTTCTTTTCTGAACACAAGATGGTATTACAGGGCAAGATAGCTAGACATAGAACAATCCTTAAAATTTAAAGTGGATGGATGGTCTTGAAGGGATGAAAGGCAACTAAGAATCTTTCACCATATTCAAGAGGAAGAAGAGAAATGATTACAAGAAAAGAGCAATGAAGGATTCTTTGTTACAGTAATCAACAATATTGAATCAGCAAAACATGAGCAATTAAGAATTCATGCTTATAACTAATCCAGAAGAAAACATCGAGAATAATCACATTTGAAAACAGAGTACAATTAAGCAAATTCTGTTTTAATCCTTTATGTAAACTATTCAGAAACGGATATGATGATAGCATAAACTAATATAAAATTTAAACACAAGGGTTGGAAAACTTATTGAACTGAAGTCCAACACATGAATCCTGCAACAAGTCCAGTGCTTCAAAACATCATCCAGTAAGCCACAAGTAAATTTGTCCAAAATCTTTTTATTCCGAAAACCTCAATGTTACAGCAGAGTAATAGAATCCACCCTTCAAAACTCTCTTTGAAGGCTTATTTATACAAAAATAATCTTAACAATCTTCCTCTATCCTAGCCAATAATTCAGGCTGACTTAAAGCGTATTTACAACAAACAAGAGACACATGGTCTCGAAAATAGAATAATGAGTAACGGCTGATGTGCTGTTCCTTTTTTCATGGACGTGCTAAGGATAAGTGCTCTAAATAGGGCTCTGTGCTGTCCTTTGCGTATTCCTTTGACTGGTTGAATACTTTTTCTTCTCACGGATACTCTTTAATCTTTCATCTGATACTCTTTCATATGCATTTCTGTTTTTTACTATTTACTCAATAGTAAAGATAAACTTTTATCCTGACAACATTTTTTACAAAATTTCCAGCATTTCCTTCCACCACTGATCATCTGGTATCATTGTTCTTCTGAGCTTCCTTAAAGTTTCATCGGCTTCAATAAGTTTATAAAAAGTGGGCTCGTTTGGAAATAGATATTTTAATTCATGCTCCAGATGAAATAGATTCCTCACTTTTTCATAAATACTCTTCCCAGTTGGTACTGCAGGTTCTGATGAGCTAGTAGAACCTACACTAGTAGAACCTATAGCTGTATGTTTAGCATGAGTTTTGATTCTTTTCTCATAAGTTTCCAAGTCTACTATTTGATCCTCTGTGAGCATGGGACTTGGCATTTCACTGTCGAGCAGAGCTTGAAACTTTTCTCTGAAAAAGTTGATGTCGACCAAAATATCAGTACACTTTCTTTCTAGATTTTGCATGAAAGTTCTCTTTGTAAAAATTCTCTTTGCTTCCAAAACTACACCTGTTCTGTCATCAATTCCTAGCAATGCTAGCTGTTGTTTTGTTCTGGAATTCAAAAACTGAATGAGCTGTTGGGCTAGCTCTGGCTTGCCTCTTAATTCATGTCTAGTTTTGTTTATTTCCTCTTGGGCTATCTTGACTAACTCATTCTGCTCAAAAATAGCTTGAATGGAAGGCCAAATATCTCTTATTAAATTAATGATGTTGTCCCAAAGAATATCATTTATTTCATTCAGAGGCTTTTCCAATGTAAGATCCTTTTGCAAAGCCTCAACCAATTTTTCCAACCTTTTTATTTCTCTGAGGTTGTCAGCAGCTGTCTTTTTGGATGTGTCATATTTTCCCTCCAATTTTGTTAATTGTAATTTTGCTTCTTGGAGTTTTGTGACCTTTAGCTGCAAACTCTCCATCTGTTTAATCAAATCATCAGAATTCAAATTAGAAATATTCACCGGAGATGATTGTTCCTGTTGTCCTGTAGTACCGCGTCGAAGTTGGCTTGGCACCTTAGCTTTGAAGTGGCTCATTTGCATTTTACCTTGTGAAAGATCAAATGCTGACATCAACCTTTGCCGATTGTGAGGAGCCATCTTCATATACTGATCATAGACCTTCATTTTTAATGGTTCATTCCTTGTTTTGATATCAATGAAGGTTTTCTTTATGTCTCCAGTATCTGTCTTGGGCGGTCTGAAAGAAGATACTTCAGTGCTCAGTTGCTTTTGTATCCCTTTCTGGCTTATATTTGTTTCACTTGCTGTACCTGTTTGCTGACTATCTTCCCTGCCATCATCAGATATTTCATCTATGATCTCTACATCTGGAGGTAGATCAGATTTATGTTTTTTAGCTTGATAGACTTGTGGGGCTCCTTTTGAAGGTGTGGTATCTGGAGCTGACCTCTTTTTCCCTATTTCCACATTCAGTGGAGTTTTCATCTCTGGAGCTTGGATTTGCTTTGCTGGTGTTTGAGAAGCTTTAGATTGTTCTGGTGTTTTGGAACTCTGTGATTTTTCTGCCATGACCAGGGTTTCAATGACCTGAACTATAGGTTCTTTTCCTTTACCTTTAGGCTCTGCTGTTACTGATGGGTTGTTTTCCTGTATAGCTTGTTGTAGAGTGGCTGTTGAAGATGTGCCAATATAGGGTACCTGCATTTGATCATATGTTTCTAGGTCAAATTTCTTCTCAGCATCTTTCATAAGTTTATTCAATTTGTCAGCTCCACTTCCCTCTTCAACAAGTGTTCCTTTAACCCATTCATCTTGATTTGCATATTTTTCTATGTCAGGAATTCTGTGATGTATATAAGGAGATGACTTATTTTTTAACCTTCTTTCACAAATGAAACCAAAGGGATCATAAGGGACCCAACGGAAAGATGTCTGGAATTTTCTCTCTAATATAAGTTCTGCATCTCTCTCAGCTTCTCTAGAATTGCAAATGAAAGGACCTAACCGGCTTTTGATCCTTAACTGTGCTTTCTTCTTTACATTGCAGAAATGGATTACATCTGAGTTATTCATCTGTCTAAAGTATTCCAAAGCAAAAATTCTCATTGGTACATATCTGGGTAATTTGAATGGATGCAATTCACATCCATAAACCCTGATGACTGTATGGTTTTGGTACAAGTACCAATCCCCAACTTTGTAACTCTTTGACAATTGCAGGGTCTTTCTAATCTCAGTACTAAGCCTGGGGGGAGAAACTCCTGTTAACAAGGTTGTAGCAAGATGTACAAACTGATCAATGAATTCTGAATAAGAGTAGGGAGAATCAGAGGACAAATGAATGATGGGGGACCAAAAAATAACAGACCTGGGATTACCTTTAGCATCAAGTTTCTGAACAGGGAAAGGGAATTTGTCTGAGTGATAGAAAATTATGAGGTGATAGATAACTGAGGAGTACTTGAAAACCTTTTCATCATCTAGCCTTTAAAAATTGATCATGGATTTTGTTGGCAATGAAGGAAGCATAGTCATACTTAATCTCAGGAGGCTGTACAGGGGTAAAGATAGATAGCAAAGCCAGAGTTATCTCGTCAACATACTCACTGGTATTGAATCCTAAGACAAAGGATATTACATTCACAATAAGCCTTCCCAATTGATTGAAAAAACAAAAACCATAGGGGGGAGTCCCTTTTGGCTGATGCTCAGGTAACATGAAGTACTGACACATTGCTTTCAATTTTTCTAGAGTTAACAGTCTGGTTTTCTCAATTAGCCCTTCCATGGATAGAGGTGCTAATTCTTGTTCTGGCTCAAATTGTAACATAGCATTGATAGCCTGAGGTGTTATAGGGAACAAAACACTTTGATCAGGAGCTAATACAGCTCTTTGTGTGGGATCATAATTTGCATGACAATAATGAATGATTTCAGGGAAAACGTGAACTGTAGGAATAAAATACCTTGGGAGATTGGATTCCCACAACCCTATAAGATCTTGCCCCTTTGAGTGTTCGTCTCTGCAGCGACAGAAGCTCAAACGGGGACTTTCATCAAAATGCAGGTCTTTTATTTGGAAATCTTCATCTATGAGAGGCACGTAGTCTAAATCTCGGTGAGGAGCATTCAAAGGAGTGACATTTAGAGCAGTTGGGGCCTCCATTTTGGTTCTTGTGGATTCAAAATGGAGGTTTCAGTTTTTCTTGCAGACCGGACGGGATATCTGACAAAAGAAGAAATTTGGAACAAATTGCAGGTTTGGGAGCAAATTCACAAAGTTTTAACTCTTTCAATGAGGTTTCGCAGATGATTTTTAACCACTTTTTCGCAGAAAAACACAAGAAACCAAGCTTATCTTCATAATGGGAAGTATCGACAACACCGTTTTTAATGGAAACCGGTTCTTCAACAGTGGACAATGGCAGGACGTTTCTTCAACACAAGCAATGAATTTCTCGAGTACTGGTGTATTTGCACACTTTGAAATTTGCACGTGAGCTTACTTTTCGAAAACCAAAATAACCGAAAAAAAAAACGCGAAAAATGGCTTAAAAACAAGTCAAAAGGGTTTTTTTCGTTTTCGAGGTGATGATGTCATTTGACGTACGGGGTGACGTAAGGGAGTGGGGCCGGCGGTATGTGGTAGGCGGTAAGCGGTAAGCCCGCACCGCTTATGGAGGAAGGCGGTAAAAATCGCAATGGCAGCGATTCCAGAGGATGCTTGCCACGTGGAATGCCGAGTATGGTGGCGAGATTCCGTCGTAGTTTATTCTTGTTTTTGGTGTTAAACACATATGTTACGTGTCTAACGCTTTTCTATATATATTTTATTATACGATGAATAAATTAATATAATTAATTCATCATAGGGGCGGAATGTATATATAAGGTTAGATTTTTACCAAAGGGCTTTATAAAGCGGGTTATTTATTTTAAATGTGCGGGACTATATATACTTTGGTAAAACATTATAATAAGAGGGTTTTGGGGATATTTATTAGAAAAGGGAGTTATATACATAGGAAAAAGGGATTTCACTAGGGATTTAATATAATAGAGTTAGGTGTTAATATGAAAAAGGACAAGGAAAATCAAAACACCTTTGTACATCTAAGAAAGTGAAAACTTATGAAGTAAATTGCACATTTTTATCTTCAACATTTAAACTTAGAATAACAAGTTGTTTTGAGGAATTTTATGGAATGTTGCATCAGTTTCCTAAGTAAAATAGGATTTTACTTAGGAAAAGTTAAAGATGGAAGATAACAATGATGAATTATTTGAAGTGCTTAGGTCTTTTTTGATCATTAGGCCGAGGGTCCGGTCCCTCCAGAAGTCAAGGAAATGCCTTGAGCCCCTTTGATCTCCAATTACCTTAGTACTTTTTTGGGGGAAATTAGTAAAACTCTTGAGGGGGAAAATGATGAGGGAGGTTAATGAATTTGACTTTGCTTGCTGTGATTTTCCAGTGTATTTCTTGCTTTAGTACTTGTGATGAAAGTAAAGGATCAACCAACATATAGCAGCACCATTCATCATATAACACTTTGTAGCACCATCTACCTACCCTATCTACTTAACACTACCATTTTGTCTTCTTTATTAGGGTGCATTTAGACTTGCAAACCCTTTTCAATCTTTTCTTTTTACATGATGAATCTATCTATTTCTACCCTTATTACATCCAAGGGCTCAGATTAAACTGTTGAGCACCTTTTATTCACTCTACCTAGCTACTTATCTGCCAAGATTAAACTGTTTGGATAGATATTTATTCTCTAATCTAAAACATGAAATTGAAATATGACTAAGCCAAGTTTAAACAGTTTGACTTATTCATGAATTGTGGCAAAAGTTCACAAGCTGCACACAATTGATTTATTACAACAGATGAAAAAGTAGTGGCATTTGGATTTGCACACTTTCCTTGGTATATTTTTTGCTTGGGGTTCCTTTCTTTCTCTTTTTTGACCATTTTTATTCTTTTTACCCTTTGATCTTTCTTTTAGGGTATACCCTCTTTACATTTTTAAATTTTTTGATTTTTTGGTTTTTCAAGAATATGGAACACCTTTGCTCACGTAAGAAGGTTTGAACATATTCCACACTTCCATCAAGACAATCATGAAAGATGAAACCTATTGATATAGGAGGCTAACACTGGCTCCACTTGGGGATGGATTTTCCTTGTGGAAAGTCAAGAACAGTAGATCAGATGCCTCAGAATGTCTTCAAACTGAAAGTAAGGAATTTTCCTTCTTCTGGTAGCTTTATTTACATATGATAGTAAAACTTTTTGGAACTTAGGGCCTTCACTTCGGGCTTCGATTCCAAGAAGTCACCATCCAATCCAAACTGCAGTAACAAAAATAAAACAAGCAAACAATATATTATGTACAAGTTAGGAACATTTAAACATTCTAGTAAATTGGATCAAAATAATGCTTAAGCATTCGACCATTGACTGGTCCTTCTTCAACTTCTGAATTGTCCAAGTCCTTCAAAAAATAAGTATTGTTTCCCTGCAAGGCATGAATGATACAAGGCCCTTTCCACAAGAAATCAAACTTCCCATGTTTCCCTTTTTCTTCTCTTCTAGAATCCCATCTTAGGACCTTGTCTCCTAATTGAAAATCCTCTGCTTTAGTCCTTTTATCAAACATTTTCTTTAGCTTTTCCTGTAAGACTTGTGATCTTTGGTACACCTCTTCTCTAGTTTGCTGCAGGTGGATTGTTTGATTAATTCTTCTTTGAATGTCATTTGGCTCCACTTGAGCCTCCTGAAGTAATTTCATGACAGGGATTCCTAAAGATGATGGGAATCTTGCTTCCAGACCATAAACTAACTCATATGGACTAGTCCCAATGGATTTCTTGGTTGTGAGTCTGTCCGCCCATAATGCATAGGTCAGTTTCTTATGCCAGTTCTTTTTATTTTCCTCCAACAATTTCTTAATGATATTGATCAAACTCTTATTGGAGGATTCTGCTAGTCCATTACCTTGGGGGTAATAGGCTGTTGAATGGCCTAGAGTAATATGATATTTATGGCAGAAATTTATCATTTTCTTTGATTTAAATGCAGCAGCATTGTCTGTTATGATATTTTCTGGACATCCGAATCTTGAAAGTATGTTGGTTTCAAGAAACCCTATGATTACAGAATCATTGGACTGTCTACATGGGATGGCTTCAATCCATTTGGTGAAATAGTCTGTAGCAGTTAAAATCCATCTATGTTGTCCCGAAGAAGGGGGGTGAATCTCTCCAATAAAATCTAAACCCCATTGTTGAAAGGGTCTCTCTGTGGAAACTGGTTTTAAAGGCAGAGGTAACAACTTTCTTTTACCCTCAAATATCTGACATTTGTGACAATTTGTTACAAATTTCTTTACATCAGAAAATAATGTTGGCCAGTAAAAACCAGCCCTTAAGATTTTGTCTGCAGTAGATTTCCAGTAAAGATGTCCTCCACAATCCCCTGCATGAAATTCATTAAGCACTTTATCAGCTTCATCTTTTAAGAGACAATTCAACAAAATTCCTTCATGATTTTTCCAAAATAAAGTGCTATCTAAAATACAATATTTCAAAGATGTCATTTTTAAAAATCTTTGCTTAGTTCTGGACAACCCTGGAGGAGCTTGCAGGTTTAATAGAACATGAATTATATCAGTATACCAGGGTGAATCTAAGAAAGCTTGACTGATCTGAGGAGTCGCCATCTCCTGCTCGTTATCCAGCTCATTGATATCTAAGGCTTGGCAATTGGTTTCTGTCATAAGTTGTGCTAAGCCTTGGCCTTTTATCAGTTTGGTTGGCTTGATCTCAATATCATATTCCAAAATGGTAGCTATCCACTTACCTCGTTTACCTTCAATGCCATCTTGAGTCAAAATATCTTTAACTACTGCATTGGGCACATATGCTATCACATGAGAATATAATATGTAAACTCTCAAATCTTTGATTGCTTTTACCAATGCAAAAGCCTGTTTTTCCATAATATTGTACTTTAGAGGTGCATCCCTCAGTGCTTTACTAAAAAATGCTATTGGGTTTTCACACCCTTGGTCATCTTTTTGAAGTAAAACAGCTGCAACAGTATGTTCAGAAGCAAATGAAAAAATAATAAAGTCTCTATCAAATTTAGGACTGGTCAGAACTGGTGTCCTTGTTAAAGCCATTTTAATTTCCTCGAATGATCGTTTGGCTTCTACAGTCCAGTCAATGCTTGAATCTTTCCTCAACATGTTAGTCAGTAATCTAAGTAACTCTGCTAGACTAGAAATAAATCTTCTCAAGAAGTTGATTTTTCCTATAAATGCTTGCAATTATTTTATGTTTCTGGGGTGGGGTATTTGCAAAATTGCTTGAATTCTTTCAGGATCAATCCTAATGCCATCTTTAGAAATGATATGTCCCAAAAGCTTTCCTTCTTCCAAACCAAACAATGACTTCTTAGGGTTTAAAGAAATTCCATATTTTCTGCACTTTATAAATACTTGCCTTAGGTGACCTAAATGTTCTTGATCTGTTTTAGAGAAAACGGTCAAATCATCTAAGTAAATAACCAGAAAATCATGTATCTCTTTAGCAAAAGAAATGTCCATCGCTCTTTGAAAGGTAGCTCCTGCATTCTTGAGTCCAAATGGCATTTTGACATATTTAAACGTACCCCATGGTGTGGTAAATGCTGTTTTATCCTGATCATCAGGATGAACCAGAATCTGGTTGTACCCTGAAAATCCATCCAGTAGTGATATTCTCGAAGATCCCACTACCCTTTTCAGAATGTGGTCCATTTTCGGCAGAGGATAGTTGTCTTTTAAAGAAACTTTATTCAAATTCCTTAAATCGACACACAGTCTGATTTCTCCTGTCTTTTTTCTTGTTGGTACCAGGTTAGAAACCCATTCTGAAAATCTGATAGGGGCTATAATCCCTGCTTCATACATTCTTTTGATTTCCTTTTCAATTGAGGGTAGTAAAACATGATTAATTCTCCTAAGTTTTTGTTTAAAAGGTTTCTGGTCTGGTTTCAAAGGTATAGTATGTTGAATGATGGATGTATCATAAGATTTGAGGTCTTCATAACTCCAGGCAAAGACATCCTGGAATTCTTTTAATAGTTCAACATATTTAACCTTCTGATCTTTTGGAAGAGATTTGGACAACTTAACAATTTTTGGATGTTCTGGTGTTCCTAAGTTGCATTCCTCCATATCAGCTTTAACAGGTTCCATTTTAGGTCTGAATGGAATATCATTTGGGTCGAATAGATCTTCCAAAGGTGTTAATCCTTTGGGTAATTGATTATCTTTTAAATTGATGATTTCTGTTTCATCTATGATCTCATCAAATTCCATTTGTTTCAAATTTTGTATGTCTTTTTCAGTGAACGTGGTTGGATGCAGCATATGAATTGCATTTTCTATTGAAATTTCTATTTTTTGTTCTTTTTCTTGATCAAATTTATCAGCAGTCATGTCTTCATCTATATTACAGTTAGAAAACTCATTCTGAAGTGTCAAAAAACTATTGATTTGATGGTTATTCACAAATACTTGCCAATTCAAAACATTGTCGGGTATTGCAAGCCTGTGTCTTATCTCAGCTGAAAACTGATGATTAGGATCAAAAGGCAACTTACATGTACTAGCAAACATTGCTAAACTGTGAGCATGCAAGTTTTGTTTCCGGGGAATCTTGGCAAGTTGGGCTTGTAGAAATGTGTTGAGAATCTCTACAACTGTCTCTCGGTATTGTTTCAGTCTCATGTCCTTTGTTGCACATTCTCCTTTAATCTGTTGGATAATTAGTTCAGAGTCGCCTATGATTGATACCCTAATGCCTCCTAACTTCTTGACATGTTTAAGCCCCAATAAAAGAGCTTCATACTCCGCCATGTTGTTAGTGCATTTGAAATTTAACCTATAAGCATGACCCTCTGCATGATTGTTCTCTACATTGTGTAACCAAATTCCAGCTCCTGCACCTAGTCTGTTTACTGAGCCATCAAACTCTAAATGCCATAGAATTTCATGTTCGTAATCTTCATCAATTGTTTTAACAGATTTTCTGACAAGAGCTAGTTGTTTAGTTTTTTCAGGTTTTTCTTGGTCATCTGGTGTTTCTTTGTTTTCAGATATTTCTTCAATTTTGACAGTGGTTTTGTTTATGATTTCCCTTTCAGGAGCTCCTATTTCAGTAGGAAGATCTGACTCAGCATTGTATAAAATAAAAGAATCCATGTCAGAATGTACAGAATAAACAGGGAAGTTTTCAGGCTTCTCATGGCTACTCACTAAGTACTTCATCAAAGTTTCTCTATATAATCTTTTAGGCTGACAAATACTGAAATAGTTGCATAAGACATGTCTAATTGAATAGATCCTCCAAGTTTAGCACCCCAAGACCTAGACAATAACATACCATATTTGGGTGGAATATCAGCAACTACTATGTCCATTAAAACAGACTTAGCAGGGTATTGGACCAAAGTGACACACATATCTTTAATTAAACCTAAACATTTTACCTGACTGGAATCAAATGAAAACAAATCTTTGTATGGTCTAGTAATATCTAGATTCAATCTTTCCATTACTGCTTTTGGCATCAAATTGTGAGATGCTCCAGAATCAAGCATTTCATTATGGAGTATGTTGTCATGAACATTCAGGCTTACATAAAATGGAGGAGTTCCCCCACTTTCTGGTTTGCCATTAACCTCAGGGCCAAAAAGAAGTTTGGGTTGATCATCAAGAATATTTACTGAATCATCCAATCCAGTAATGTTAATGTTTAAAGATTTGGAAATCTGACTCCTATAGACATCATGTTTAGCCAATTCTGATAAAGGAACAGCTATCTTGAGTTTGCCTATTTCAGCCTCTAGATTAAAAGGTTTTTCTGTTTGAGCTTTAGTGTTTTGCACAGTTGGGTTTTCTCTGTTTATTGGGTCTTCAACGTTTTTCTCTTTTTCATGAATGAAGTTTTGTTTTGAAGATGTTTCGGGACTAACTTTTACTGTTTCTTCTACAGTTCCTACATGAGGAGATGTATTGGATTGTTGTTTGTTGATTGGTTGGTTGTCAGAGACATCTTCAATTATTGGATTTGAAAAACTGGGAGTTATCCTAGGAAAAATTTGTACTTGGGGAATGTTTTGTTTACCTTTGACATTTTGTTTTGTGGTTTTCTGTTTATTTTTCTCTGGTACATCTATCCGTCTACTTCTCAAGTTGTACTGTTTATGAACCTCGTAGATTGCTGTGTCATAGCCTTCTTTGAAATCAAAAGTCTCACCTGAATGAGTGTGGAATGTTTCAAGGATATGATTCTCTTGATCATCCTGAGATAGGAAGATTTCTGATTCATCTTTGTCCTCATTGACATTGTTTATTTCTACATCTTCTGTAGGTCCTTCCGAGGTCGAACCTTCAACAAAGTTTTCTTGGAAAGGTGGTCTAATGTTTTGATCAGGGATATTCTTTCCAATATTTTGGTTCAGATTCCTCCTAAAGTTTGGGTTTCTAGCAACATTCTGGTTATCAGTAGCAGACTTTCTTTCAATGGTTTCCACTCTATCACCTAATCTTTCCATACCTTTAATGATTACATCCAGCTTCTTTTCAAAAGCTGAAGGTTCTTCCTTCATAGGCATTCTTCTCTCTGCTCTTTCTCTGGCTCGTTTTTCTATCAGATTTGCTTCTACGCTCACCACTATGCTCTGCATTTCCTCTAGTGTTTGTGGAGCTGTTTCCCTAAGAGAATAAGCTATTTCAGAGTCAAAACCGTCTGGGAATTTGACCAACACGTTATTAGGTGGGGGTCTTAGATTCAGAGGAACTGCATGATATGATTCATTAAATCTTATCATGTAATCTGGTACGGTTTCATTTGGTCTTCTTCTTAATTTTTCAAATTCTGATAGGATCTGGAGAGGATCTTTCTTTTTCTCCCATCTGTTCAAAAATGCCCTATACAAAGCTTCTAGGTCAGCAATACTGTTCGGGGTGAGAGCCCTAAACCAAGTTCTAACTTCTCCGGTAAGACTTTGTACAAAAATTCTCATACGGATATCATCAGTATCAATCTCATAAAACTCAAAGTAATCTGTCATCCTTTTGGTGTGTTGTTGAGCTGTGGAGGTACCTGATCCGTCAAAAGGTGTGATCTTACTTTGGTAGTCTGGTGGTAAAGCTGGAGGGTTGGCTGGTAATATTAAAGGGGCATATCGATTGGCCATTGGAAGATAAAGTGGAGTAACAAGAGTAGCCGCTCTAGTAGGAGGAGATGGAGGTCTGACAGGTGTTTGAAAAGTGGCCGAGTTCGGAGATGCTTCAGTTATTACAGAAATGTTTGAGCTTTCTTCAAAGGCTTGCTCAGATTGAATGGAGTTATGAAATTCTCTGTCAAGATGATGCGAAACAAATCTATATTGCAATTCTTCAATGAACCAAGGATCTGGAATCAACCTAGATAATTCAGTCTTAGAAAAATTTACAAACAAAGAAGTTTCAAATCTCGCATCAAAAGGAACGTCATCAATATAAATAATTTTCACAGGACAAGATGCAGATCTAGAGAGTGGTCTAGAACTACCTGTACTTTCCTGACTTCCTCTTTCAGAACTCTCTTGACTTCCTTGTCTTCTAAGAATCCTAGGGATCAGATTTGGATTTTCAAAAATTGGTGGTGGATTTGGGTCAGGGTTTGACCTAGTATGTCGAATCCTTTCTGAAGCCAGTTTTCTTAGAATATGTGTTTTTGAATTTTGGGTTTTACTTGAAAAAATAAATACAACTTCTACAAATTCTTTAAGAAATAATGATATGTGATTAAGATTTCCTCAAAGATCTGTTTAAACTAGAGAATCTGATTGAAAAATTTGAAACTAAGATTCAACTTATAAGCTAAATCAGAGATAGACTGAAACAACATTTATTTACTTTTGCATTTGCAGAGCAAAAGCAATTTCAAAGGCTACCTGGCTGATCTTCAGACTCTGTCTATAGCTTATAAATCAAACAATAGTATCAATAAAATGATTCAAATCCCCAGTATGGTCGCCACTATGTTATCACTCAGGTTTTCCCAGAAGTTGTGTAAGAGGAAAGTATACCCGAGGTAACCACAAACCAACCTTTTAGATGCAGAATCTAGCCAATCTGCATCCAGAGAGGGCTCTCTCTTTATGATTTACTTTGTTTTTGAATGATTTTAGGCTAGTTATAGATGCAAAGTTTGTTTTGGGAAAATGGTGGAATCCACAAACTAAGGGCAAGGTTGAGGGCTTTCAGTCCATTGGGCTATGGAGTCTAAGGATGGCTTTACTGGATTTCTTTTCTGAACACAAGATGGTATTACAGGGCAAGATATCTAGACAGAGAACAATCCTTAAAATTTAAAGTGGATGGATGGTCTTGAAGGGATGAAAGGCAACTAAGAATCTTTCACCATATTCAAGAGGAAGAAGAGAAATGATTACAAGCAAAGAGCAATGAAGGATTCTTTGTTACAGTAATCAACAATGTTTAAATCAGCAAAACATGAGCAATTAAGAATTCATGCTTATAACTAATCCAGAATAAAACATCGAGAATAATCACATTTGAAAACAGAGTACAATTAAGCAAATTCTGTTTCAATCCTTTATGTAAACTATTCAGAAACGGATATGATGATAGTATAAACTAATATAAAATATAAACACAAGGGTTGGAAAACTTATTGAACTGAAGTCCAACACATGAATCCTGCAACAAGTCCAGTGCTTCAAAACGTCATCCAGTAAGCCACAAGTAAATTTGTCCAAAAGCTTTTTATTCCGAAAACCTCAATGTTACAACAGAGTAATAGAATCCACACTTCAAAACTCTCTTTGAAGGCTTATTTATACAAAAATAATCTTAACAAACTTACTCTATCCTAGCCAATAATTCAGGCTGACTTAAAGCGTATTTACAACAAACAAGAGACACATGGTCTCGAAAATAGAATAATGAGTAACGGCTGATGTGCTGTTCCTTTCTTCATGGACGTGCTAAGGATAAGTGCTCTAAATAGGGCTCTTTGCTGTCCTTTGCGTATTCCTTTGACTTGTTGAATACTTTTTCTTCTCACGGATACTCTTTAATCTTTCATCTGCATTTCTGTTTTTTACCATTTACTCAATAGTAAAGATAAACTTTTATCCTGACAACATTTTTTTACAAAATTTCCAGCATTTCCTTCCACCACTGATCATCTGGTATCATTGTTCTTCTGAGCTTCCTTAAAGTTTCATCGGCTTCAGTAAGTTTATAAAAAGTGGGCTCGTTTGGAAATAGATATTTTAACTCATGCTCCAGGTAAAACAGATTCCTCACTTTTTCATAAATACTCTTCCCAGTTGGTACTGCAGGTTCTGATGAGCTAGTAGAACTCATATTGGGCAGGTCCCATAGCCGTATGTTTAGCATGAGTTTTGATTCTTTTTCATGTTTCCAAGTCTACTATTTGATCCTCTCAGAGCATGGGACTTGGCATTTCACCTGCCGAGCAGTAGCTTGAAACTTTTCTCTCAAAACGTTGATGCTCTAATTAAAAATATCAAGACACTTGCTAGGGTGTTCATGCAGCGGAAAGTTCTCTTTCGATAAATTCTTTGCCTCCAAAACTACACCTGTTCTGTCATCAATTCCTAGCAATGCTAGCTGTTGTTTTGTTCTTGAATTCAAAAACTGAATGAGCTCCTGGGCTAGCTCTGGCTTGCCTCTTAATTCATGTCTAGTTTTGTTTATTTCCTCCTGGGCTATCTTGACTAACTCATTCTGTTCAAAAATAGCTCGAATGGAAGGCCAAATATCTCTTATTAAATTAATGATGTTGTCCCAAAGAATATCATTTATTTCATTCAGAGGCTTTTCCAGTGTAAGATCTTTTTGCAAAGCCTCAACCAATTTTTCCAACCTTTGTATTTCTCTGAGGTTGTCAGCTACTGTCTTTTTGGATGTGTCATATTTTCCCTCCAATTTTGTTAATTGTAATTTTACTTCTTGGAGTTCTGTGACCTTTAACTGCAAACTCTCCATCTGTTTAATCAAATCATCAGAATTCAAATTAGAAATATTCACCTGAGATGATTGTTCCTGTTGTCCTGTAGTACCTGTTGCTGAAGTTGGCTTTGGCACCTTAGCTTTGAAGTGGCTCATTTGCATTTTACCTTGTGAAAGATCAAATGCTGACATCAACCTTTGCTGATTGTGAGGAGCCATCTTCATATACTGATCGTAGACCTTCATTTTTAATGGTTCATTCCTTGTTTTGATATCAATGAAGGTTTTCTTTATGTCTCCAGTATCTGTCTTAGGCGGTCTGAAAGAAGATACTTCAGTGCTCAGTTGCTTTTGTATCCCTTTCTGGCTTATATTTGTTTCACTTGCTGTACCTGTTTGCTGACTATCTTCCCTGCCATCATCAAATATCTCATCTATGATCTCTACATCTGGAGGTAGATCAGATTTATGTTTTTTAGCTTGATAGACTTGTGGGGCTCCTTTTGAAGGTGTGGTATCTGGAGCTGACCTCTTTTTCCCTATTTCCACATTCAGTGGAGTTTGCATCTCTAGAGCTTGGATTTGCTTTGCTGATGTTTGAGAAGCTTTAGATTGTTCTGGTGTTTTGGAATTCTGTGATTTTTCTGCCATGACCAGGGTTTCGATAACCTGAACTATAGGTTCTTTTCCTTTACCTTTAGGCTCTGCTGCTACTGATGGGCTGTCTTCCTGTATAGCTTGTTGTAGAGTGGCTGTTGAAGATGTGCCAATATAGGGTACCTACATTTGATCATATGTTTCTAGGTCAAATTTCTTCTCAGCATCTTTCATAAGTTTATTCAATTTGTCAGCTCCACTTCCCTCTTCAATAAGTGTTCCTTTCACCCATTCATCTTGATTTGCATACTGTTCTATGTCAGGAATTCTGTGATGTATATAAGGAGATGACTTATTTTTTAACCTTCTTTCACAAATGAAACCAAAGGGATCATAAGGGACCCAACGGAAAGATGTCTGGAATTTTCTCTCTAATATAAGTTCCGCATCTCTCTCAGCTTCTCTAGAATTGCAAATGAAAGGACCTAACTGGCTTTTGATCCTTAACTGTGCTTTCTTCTTTACATTGCAGAAATGGATTACATCTGAGTTATTCATCTGTCTAAAGTATTCCAAAGCAAAAATTCTCATTGGTACATATCTGGGTAACCTGAATGGATGTAATTCACATCCATAAATCCTGATAACTGTATGGTTTTGGTACAAGTACCAATCCCCAACTTTGTAACTCTTTGACAATTGCAGGGCCTTTCTAATCTCAGTACTAAGCCTGGGGGGAGAAACTCCTGTTAACAAGGTTGTAGCAGGATGTACAAACTGATCAATGAATTCTGAATAAGAGTAGGGAGAATCAAAGGACAAATGAATGATGGGGGACCAAAAAATAACAGACCTGGGATTACCTTTAGCATCAAGTTTCTGAACAGGGAAAGGGAAACTGTCTGACTGATAAAAGATCATGAGATGATAGATAACTGAGGAGTACTTAAAAACCTTTTCAGTATCTAGCCTTAAAAATTGATCATGGATTTTGTTGGCAATGAAGGAAGCATAATCATACTTAATCTCAGGAGGCTGCCTAGGGGTAAAGATAGATAGCAAAGCCAGAGTTATCTCATCTACATACTCACTGGTATTGAATCCTAAGACAAAGGATATTACATTCACAATAAGCCTTCCCAATTTATTGAAAAAATAAAAACCATAGGGGGGAGTCCCTTTTGGCTGATGCTCAGGTAACATGAAATACTGACACATTGCTTTTAATTTCTCTGGGGTTAACTGTCTGGTTTTCTCAATCAACCCTTCCATGGACAAAGGTGCTAATTCTTGTTCTGGCTCTAAGTGTAACATAGCATTGATAGCCTGAGGTGTGATAGGGAACAGAACACTTTGATCAGGAGTTAATACAGCTCTTTGTGCGGGATCATAATTTGCATGACAGTAATGAATGATTTCAGGGAAAACGTGGACTGTAGGAATAAAATACCTTGGGAGATTGGATTCCCACAACCCTATAAGATCTTGCCCCTTTGAGTATTCGTCTCTGCAGCGACAGAAACTCAAACGGGGACTTTCATCGAAATGCAGGACTTTTATTTGGAAATCTTCATCTATGAGAGGCAAGTAGTCTAAATCTCGGTGAGGAGCATTCAAAGGAGTGACATTTAGAGCAGTAGGGGCCTCCATTTTGGTTCTTGTGGATTCAAAATGAAGGTTTCAGTTTTTCTTGCAGACCGGACGGAATATCTGACAAAAGAGGAAATTGGAACAAATTGTAGGTTTGGGAAGCAAATTTACAGGTTTCAACTCTTCAATGAGGACTCAGAGAGGACTTTCAAACACTTTTTCAGAGAAAAACACAAGAAACCAAGCTTAACTTGCAGTCGGGGCGCGGAATGATAAATACCTGTTTTTTAATGGAAACTGGTTCTTCAACAGGTAATGGACAATGGCAGGAACGTTCTTCAACACGGGCGCAGCGGAATTTCTGAGTAATTTGGTGTATTTGCAGTGAATTTTGAAATTTGCAGCGGGAGCTTAGTCTCTTTCGAAAACCAAAATAACTAAAAAAACGCGAAAAAATGGCTTAAAAACAAGTCAAAAGGGTTTTTGTCGTTTTCGAGGTGATGACGTCATTCGACGTACGAGGTGACGTAAGGGAGTGGGGCCGGCGGTATTCGATAAGCGGTAAGCGGTGAGCCCGCACCGCTTATGGAGGGCGGTAAAAATCGCAATGGCAAAATGATTCCACACGATGCTCGCTACGTGGAATGATGAGTATGGTGGCGCAGGTTCCGCCGTAGTTTATCCGTGTTTTTGGTGTTAAACACACATATTGCATGTCTAACGCTTTTTTATATATATTTTTATTATATGGTAAATTAATCAATACATAACTAATTCACCCTAGGGCGGGGATTAATGGTATAACGATATATTTCACCAAAGGGTTTATAAAGCGGGGTTTTATTTTCAATGTGCGGGAATATATACTTTGGTAAAACATTATAATAAAGGGTTTTGGGGATATTTATTAGAAAATGGAGTTATATACTTAGGAAAAGGGATTTCACTAGGGATTTAATATAGTAAAATCAAATGTTAATATGAAAAAGGAAAAGGAAAATCAAAACATCTTTGTACATCTAAGAAAGTGATAACTTATGAAGTAAATTGCAACATTTTATCTTCAACACTTAAACTTAGAATAACAAGTTGTTTTGAGGAATTTTATGGAATATTGCATCAGTTTCCTAAGTAAAATAGGATTTTACTTAGGAAAAAGTTAAAAATGGAAGATAATCAATGATGGATTATTTCAAGTGCTTAGGTCTTTTGATCATTAGGCCGAGGGTCCGGTCCCTCCAGAAGTCAAGGAAATGCCTTGAGCCCCTTTGATCTCCAATTACCTTAGTACTTTTTGGGGGAAATTAGTAAAAATCTTGAGGGGGAAAATGATGAGGGAGGTTAATGAATTTGACTTTGCTTGCTGTGATTTTCCAGTGTATTTCTTGCTTTAGTACTTGTGATGAAAGTAAAGGATCAACCAACATATAGCAGCACCATTCATCAGATAACACTTTGTAGCACCATCTACCTACCCTATCTACTTAACACTACCATTTTGTCTTCTTTATTAGGGTGCATTTAGACTTGCAAACCCTTTTCAATATTTTTCTTTTTACATGATGAATCTATCTATTTCTACCCTTATTACATCCAAGGGCTCAGATTAAACTGTTGAGCACCTTTTATTCACTCTACCTAGCTACTTATCTGCCAAGATTAAACTGTTTGGCTAGATATTTATTCTCTAATCTAAAACATGAAATTGAAACATGACTAAGCCAAGTTTAAACAAATATTGATTCTATTCAAGAATTGTGCAAAAGTTTCACAAGTCGCACACAATTGATTTATTACAATGTATGAAAAAGTAGTGGCATTTGGGATTTGCACACTTTCCTTGGTATATTTTTTGCTTGGGGTTCCTTTCTTTCTCTTTTTTGACCATTTTTATTCTTTTTACCCTTTGATCTTTCTTTTAGGGTATACCCTCTTTACATTTTTAAATTTTTTGATTTTTTGGTTTTTCAAGAATATGGAACACCTTTGCTCACGTAAGAAGGTTTGAACATATTCCACACTTCCATCAAGACAATCATGAAAGATGAAACCTATTGATATAGGAGGCTAACAGTTCCTGCAATTTTTTGTATCCCAAAGACATAGTATAGGAGCCCGATAGGGGACCCCAGCCAAGTTTATCGGCTCTCCTCACATGGATCGGAGCCATACCTTTCAGGAGCACCATTAAGTCATCCCAATCACGTTTCAGCTCCAAAGGCACTTGGAGCTACTTCCAACTGTGCCAGTTATTGTCTTTCCAGCATGAGATATCCCACAGGGTGGTGAGGCCAGCATTTGACATCCAATTCCGCAACATTTTATGGGAATATGTTTCGGCAAGAGGAGGATTATCCATGATGCGATCCTCCCATATTTTTATTTGCTTGCCATTGCCCGGGATCCAGAATGCGTGGAGATTGATCAGCGGTGTGGCTTTAGCCCAAAGCTTGATAGATTGTGATCCAATTTTAGTGCAGGGATTGTCCATACAGCGTTTTCTAAGACCGGAGAAATTGTAATTTAAATGTTAATAACTTAAATATTATTTATTAAAAATACATTTTTTTTAAATAAAAATAAAACTTCAATTAAAATAACTAATACTTATGTTTTAATCACAATTCAACCATTTAATCATTGTAGTAAGTATAAGTAAGTAAATCTAGGGTTCCACGCAGTAGTAATAGAAGGGTAAGGCATAATTGTTGTACCTGCAAAGTGTTCCATATAGTCGGTCCTAGACCAAAAACTAGGTTAATCCATCCCAACCTACTGGGGGGTGTCACACATAATCACTTGTATGCCTCAACAAGTTTCACTTTCCCATCAAAAGGAAAATATACCTAATCTTGTTTACTCATCTAAAAAATAGGGTTTGTTATTTTATCCTCCCTACTTATTGCTTGCCCCGGGGAATGAAAATAATATGGTTTTTGTATGATCTCGTATGCTATAAATATCCATCCCTCCACCCATGCAATCTGGGTGGGCATGTGTTGAAGTAGTTGGATTCTATAAGCAAAAACTTATTAAGTTGGGGTTGTGTGAAGAGAAAGGGTAAGGTTGTGGTGGGGTTTTCAAGAAGAAGATCCAAAGGGTGAGATGTGTAGCTGCCCTGCTTACAAAACCTTATTGCCTATTCTAAGGGGCAGTTTGGTGGGCAGGTGGATCAACAACTGTTGGATGGATAAATCATTCTTGCAGACAAGACAGATCTACCTAGTATCCTACGGATAGCTAGCAACAAACAGACAAACATAAACTATTTTCTCTAGATAATATTCGATCTAGAATTAGCTACAATGGAGGTTTTAAGGACTTACCTGTAGTCCAGCACTGATCGTAGTAGTCTTCTTTCATGTTGCTTGAAGAAGTCATCTTTTAGGATCTGCAATGACAAACATGAAAGAATCAAAAGCACCTGCATAGTATAAACTAACTCACAAATCATATATCTATCAAGATGATCAAGGAATTCAAGAAACAAGCTATTTAAGTAAATAACTCATTGAGAAAACATGATCCATTTGTATTACCTTTGAATGAAGAAAGAGCCTTACAACCGTGTTCGCCTTGATGTCGTACATGTCCTTTTGGGGTCCGGAACATGCGTTTCCTCTACTTTGACAAGCCTTGCACTCTCTCAGCTAAAATACACATGGGTGTGTAACCATTCCCACATAATGAGAAGTTAAGAGAGTCTAAGTTTCTACAACATTTCTCCTCAAAAAATCCCAAAGCCTAACTCCCTTTGAGGCTGCACTATGGCCTCAATTTATAGCAAAAGAGAGGATGTTGCAGCTCCAAATAAGAGGGAATAGAAACCTCTTTCAAAGGGATTAGTTCCATATACCAAGGGGTAGGCTCCTTTAATGGAGGGATGTATGTACATGAAAGAAGCAAACTTTCCACCGGATAATTGCTTCTAGAAGCTTTGAAAATCGATTAGCTGGGCTTCTAGATTTTACTTCTGCCTTCACTTTACCTTTTACAGGGGTCCGCACCTTTAATGAAGAAAAAGTGCGATGGGTTCCGCAGGCTATAGAACAAACAGATGCGATACCGCATGTAATGCTAAAAGAAAGTGCGATACAAGTGTTTTTATGACTTTTATGAGCTTTTCTCTCATTTCAAGGCTTGATTTTAGGAACTTGATGTTTGTAGACCTCTAAGGGAGTAATGTATGAGTAATGATGAACCCATACAGACAGTAAAACGTCATGGTGACAAATTTTAGTGTAACAGATTGCCCCCTAAAGTGCGAATTCTGAGATATTCGAAGAGTGACGTGCTTTATCATTTCAAAGATTAGCCTATGGACACCCTAGTCAGAATCCTAAAAAAACATTCAATGCAAACATATATATATCATCGCTGAGGTAGGCATTCCCATACTCAGATCAAACACTAACTAAACTTGTTATGATATAGAAATGATCTCACTATCACATCAATAGTGTAGACACAGTATGGACGCAACAATTTGTTTATGAATAGTCTATTGCATAATGAATAATAAAACTCCTCGCAGCCTGGATGGTGGAAACTAGATCCAGGGTCTTGATTTCCGCTTCCCGAACTAGTATGATTCTATCCATGCGATTTATTGTGTCAAAGTCGAACATGGTAGAAACCGCTTGATTACCAGTCAATGATGTAAATTGTTAACAAGTGCGAGAGAAACCACCAATAATGAAAATGGCCCTCAAATTACTCAGTACAATCCATGAAATGTGGATAAATGATCTAAAGTCGAACACTTCACGGAATCGTTCGATCGAAGGTCAATGATGTAACCTGTTGTCGAAGGCGAGAAACCTGCCATTAAGGCATGCAAATTCCAAGGTATTGAAGGATTCTAGATCAACTTCCTAGATGATGAGCCGTCGTCGATAGAAAGTGAACCATCGTAGGCAAGCCCACGACACGAAACCATTAGGTCAAGTTTTGAAGAAATATTTGGCAAAGACTGACTCAGGGATGGTCAACGCAAATGGAGACAAATGTTTGCAAATGAATGGTTTGTTTGAACTGCCCTCTTGAACACATAATGACACTACAGATGGTTTGGTGACAATTGACCTAAGCCAATAACCAGATCCGGCTGAAGACTTTCAATATGGTTTGATTAACTGATAGGCAAAGGAGTTTCCCAACCCAGGTAGAAGTGTGACAAAAAGTGTCGTGTTCAAGAGTGGTATGCTACTTTATAATCAAAGTGTGACAAACGGATTCATTTTCTCTCTTTTCCCCCACCATTTCTGGAAAGTACCTCTTTATTTTTGACAAGCTTGAGAAGGATAACATTTGCTTGTTTATAAGCTCATCCTTCAGATGAGTCCAACTTAGTATAAAATCGAACCCTAAGAAGGAGTGGTTCGTTCCTGTTTGTAATCGACAAGTCCTTTACTGTTAAGTTTTAACGAGTCCAGTATAGGAGAAACTCGGTGTTTTTCAATTTTAGGGAGTCAGAAGAAAAAACTTAAGAAAACTCTGTGGGTGTACTTTTTCGTAAATTTAGTGTCTCAAGCCCAAAAAATAATAAAATAATACAGGAGAGAACTCTATTGACCATGATTAGTAACGTATACCTTTTTCTTAAATAGTCCATTTTAGTCCTGAAAAGGGGTAAACTTATATTGAAGAGACGACCGTTCATTTCCTTTAACGAGTTCGAATAGTCAAGTACTTGGCAATCTTTTCATATTTAGAGAGTCTGAAAAGGGCTTAAAAGAGGACTCCAGACTTTCACTTTTTCGTAATTTTCAAGAGCCCGAAAAAGTGATAAAAGTGTACTCTTCGTAAAAAATGACCATTTCACCAAAAAAATCCGATATTCTGCACAAAAACTCAAAAATTAAACGTATCTGATTTAAATAAATAAAAATATTTGAAAAAATCAAATTTTTAAAGTGAAAAATAAACAAAATTAAATTTCATTTATTCAAAAAATCTTATAAAAAGGAGTTTTCCAAATTCATTTTTACTGTTTGAGTTTAGAGTAAAATTTGAGAGCTTTTGGTAAAAAAAGCTCCAGAAGAGATTACGGACAATCCGACCGTTCAAATTGGAAACCGTCAGCTCTAGGTAATCCACAACATCTTTTCCTTCTTTTTTGTCTGTTCATTTCCTTAATTTAGGTCTTAAATTCATTTTTTATAGGGAAAATAAGTTTGAATTTCCACTCACGGGGGTCCGCAGGCAAGACACATGGCACCTGCAGACCTCGACATTTTCCTAAAAGGAAAAATGTCATGGTCTTGCACTTTTTGTACAGGACATGTGCGGATCTTTGCATTGTCTCTATGCAAAAAGTGCGGAGGCACCGTGAATGAAATTAAAAACTAAATTCTCTTCAAAATAACCAAAATTTTCCATTCAAGTTGATTCTAAGATTTCAATTTGTTCATTGCAGGATAAATACAATGCTCGAATGGCGGGAACGGGAACATGAGGAGGTGGATGAAGCAACAATGCTTCATGCACCTACATTACAAGTATTGAGAGCATGTGGCTTATATAAATTCTGGGTTATTCAGGGCGTGAGGACCCAAGTAAACTTACTCACTTATTTGGTAAACAAGTGGGATATTCAGGACCAGTGTTTCTTGATCAGAGATAACTGGCTCGAAATCGAGCTGGAGGATATATATTTTCTCACTGGTTTTTCAAAGAGAGGCAAACCAATTTCTCTATTTGGGGCTAGGCCAGGTGGGCAATCTGTTACTAGCCTTCAACAAGAGTTTTGTAACGAAGAGGCAGATCCCAAAGACAAATGGATTGACATCAAAACAATAATCTGTCCTGAATTGAAAGTGGTTGCGTTTACGGTAACTAGGTTGTGTGGAATTGCAGCGCCACACGTAGCTACTAGATCCCAGATGCAAACCGCAGTTGACTGTTTTAGAGGCACCATCTTCAATTAGTGCGAGGCAGTGTTGGCCAATGTCAAGGGCCAACTTACTAGAGCAAATAACGCAAAGTTGAAAAACTTCGGGTATGGAGCGATCGTGGTTACATTTTCTCTAGAGAGAATTCCTCTATTGGCCCCACAGCTCATTTCAGTTGATTCAGTTACAGTCCGGGAGCCTCGGATGGTCCGATGGGTCGCATTGATGGCCCGTCATAGCGAGGGCATTGAGGTTGTCCATTTTCCTTCGGCTTACTTCCATTGGTTGCAAAACCAAATCTTCGTGATAGAATATTTCCCTTATGCCGGGATGGATTACCGCGGCGATCAAGATATGTCACTTCCTCTGGGAGCTCAGTGGGATGACTCAGGTGAGAATCATTTTGACGTGTTCTAAATTCTAATTTTTATTTTGTTTTTTGAATTGTCCAAAACTGATAACCAAAATTTTAAATGCAGATGTGGGTCCACGCCGACCAGCATCTCTCTGTCCCTTCGAAAAGAGGCAAAGGGATACAGCTGCAGCACCACCACCACCACAGGATCAGACAACAAATGTCCTTACTGACCTGGAACACCATTTGGAGCGGTTGACTTTGGATATCCCAGAGACTACCATAGATGACATTCCGCTCCGCTTGCAGAGATATGTTATCGGGGTTCCAGGACTATTCAGGATATTCTTGAGCAGGGCGGCACGAGCTGTAGTGTATTATCATGATCATCACCACGAATAGTGGATGATTGCGTCGACTTATATCATTTTTTGTATCACTTTTTTCTCGATCGTAAGGCGTTTTGAACCTATGATCGAGGATGATGTAACATTTATGAAAACACTACTCTTATGCTATGATATTACTACTATTTCCAGTTATTTGTCCAACATGTTATCAAATGCTATTTTGATTCACTGCTTTCATTATCGCAAATGTCTGTTTATAACACTAGTAACTACTACATCTGCTAATGTGTTTAAATTTCTCGGAATGTGATGATATTCAATATAATCAAATTCTCGTTCCAAGAGACGAAATTTCAAAAATAATCTTAACAACACTGGGTTTTTAATTGCATATACTCTATTCAAATGTAATACAACGAGTTAAGAATCTAACCTAATGATCAAACTCCGAATTCCAAATGAAATGGATTCAAACAATAACTCAATAACTGCGCTATATTCTGCAATATTATTCGTTGTTTGACCGAGGCTTACCCCATGCATAGATACTAACTCGTCAGTGGGTGAATAAATAACCCAAGCTGCGGAAGAAATGTTTCGTGTACTACGACGAGCACCATTAGCAAAACCAATGTATGTTTGAAGGGACGTCAACATCTGCAATATCAAGAGTAATTCATATAAGCAGGGATAGCAGTAAAAGCACATTTTAAACTAGGCACACTTTTCTAATCTAAGGCACACTAGCTATAAAAAGAATTAATCTACAAGGAATATCTCCACACAAGAATCAAGCATAATATCTCTTCAGATAAAGCCCATTTCTGGGTTTTTCTAAAGAGACCCCGTTAAATTCAATCAGTTCATAGGCCCCTTTTGCAAGTTGTCGCTTGACAATGTAAGGACCATGCCACATGGGTTCGAATTTCCCAACCCCTAGCTTATCATTAGCTTGATCATATACCAAGACTAGGTCTCCTTCTGAAAAAATACGAGGTGTAACACTTCTATCATACTGAGCTTTCATTCGTTTCGCATGAGCCTCGGTAGCTAATGTAGCGGTGCGCCGAGTCTCGTCTAGCTGAGCTAAGTACAAAAAAAGTTTTTCCTCCTCAGAAATAGCTGGTAGTAACTTTATGGCTAATTGGAGTGATGGTATCTCGTATTCAATTGGTAACACCACTTCTAAACCGTAAACCAGTTGAAAAGGAGTGAAACCAGTCGATGTTTTTGTTGAGGTCCGATATGCCCAAAGTGCTGAAAAAATCATGGTATGCCAATTTGATTTATGAATTCCGATGATCCGTTTGATCATGGTGACTAAAAATTTATTAATAGCTTCAACGAGACCATTAGTCTGTGGGTAATATGGAGTAGAGCTATCATGGCGCAATCCAAGTTGATCAGTCAGTTCGGTCATCATGATGTTTCAAAAATGACTCCCATGGTTAGTAATTATGGCTTGAGGTACACCGAAACGAGCAATCACATGAATGAACATGAAAGTAGCTACAGTTTTTCCATCTGCCGCAAATGTAGGCATCGCCTCGGCCCATTTGGAAAAATAATCTACTGCGAGAATAATATACCCATGCCCCCCGGCCGAGTGAGGGTTACATGTAATGAAGTCAATGCCCTATTTTTCAAAAGTACTGACAACAATTATAGGGTGAAGAGGAGCGGGTGGTGCACACATCTTATGATCAAATATTTGACAATTGTGGCATTTTCGGATCGCATAAATACAATCTCTAAACAAGGATGGCTAAAAATAACCAACACGCAATATCTTTTGGGTTGTGGCATACCCAGATATATGACTGCCACATGCTCCAGAGTGACAGTCATTTAAAACCCTTTCAGCTTCTTCAAAGGTGAGACAGCATCGAAAGACAGAGTCTGCACCACAACGGTATAACGTGTCACCAACAATATTGTATTGTTGAGATTGGAAACGAATTTTTTGTCGTTGTGACCGTGAAATTTCTGGCCGAAAAGTTTGGGTTTGGAGATAAATGATGATATCCCCATACCAAGGGTCAATGTTACTAATAAGAGACAAGGATTCATCCGCGATTGGATGTTCCGACACAGTTTCTGTTTCAGTTCTTGGGAAGTCACACATAATTTCAGCGAATACTAATGATTTCTTTGATTTGGATTTGTCAAATTCCAGATAAAACTCCTGCAGGATAACAATACATTTGGAGTATTTGCCCCCTAGCAATTGTTTGGTCAAAATATACAGCATAGGGTTACAATCAGAAATCACTGTGGTTTTGCGTAACAGTATTTAGTGACGAAATCTTTGGACAGCTTGAACAACTGCGAAGGCCAATTTCTCCACATGTGAGTATTTGATTTCGGTCGGATGCAGATTGCGACTGAGATAGTAAATCACATGTTCGTTGTGCAATTCATCTTCTTAAACTAAAACCATTCCGATCGTGGAATTGGAAGCGGCGAGGTATAAAAAGTAATCCTGGTTGTAATTGGAAGGATACAATAACGGTGCATGGGTCAATGCGTGTTTTAGAGCATCAAAATATCGATCAACGATATCGTCCCAAAAGAAAGGAATATTCTGTTTCAACAACCTGGTAACACCTTTCGTTAACTCAGCATAGTTAGGAATGAATCGACGTAAAAAGTTTGCTTTCCCTTGCAAACTTTGGAGTTGGCGAAGAGTAGAAGGAGGAGGTAAATTGATGATAGCCTCAACCTTCGATGGCTCAACACGAATGCCTGCCTTTGAGACAACAAATCCCAACAATCGTTCATATTGTACATAAAAGACACATTTGTGAGGATTCAGATGAATCCAATAATGACTACATCTCATAAAGATGGCTTGTAAATGAGTAAGATGATCGGCTCTGCGCGATGAATAAGCAGGTAAATCATCGAGATAGGGTTCCACAATGTGTTTAATGTCATGAAATGCATAAGACATTGCCCTTTGAAAAGTTGCACCAGAGTTCTTCAGTGAAAAAGGTAATTTGTAGTAAGCAAAAGTCTCCCCATGGATAAATGAAAGTTGTTTTGGGTTGATCAGCACGAAGTATGTTGATTTGATTGTCGCTGGAAAATCCATCCAAAAACAAAAAAATTTCACTTCCGGCACAATCGTCAATAATTTGATCGATATAGGGGGTTGGATAATTGTCTTTTGGACAAGCTCGATTTATATCCCTATAATCGATACATACTCGTATCTTTCCTTGTTTTTTGTTAACAGGAACAATATTAGATACCCAATCCGTTAAAGGAATTGGATAAATAAATCCTACACGAAGTAATTTCTCAACTTCTGCTTTAATAACAGCAACCTTTCGTGGATGTATGTGACGTAATCTCTGTTGGACAGGGTTAGCATCCGAGTATGTTTTAATCTCATGAAAAACAATTGATGGATCGATTCCTGGCATTTCTTCATATGACTAGGCGAAAATGTCATGGAATTCTCGAAATAGGGCTTTATATGCTTGGAGTTCATCTGTCATACAAGAACCACCTATATGAATGTTTTCAACAATTCCTGGTTTTACTAAGATGTCAATGGGAATCATCGTAGAAATATTTTCTAAATTCAATTCAGAATCATAATTTTGGAGAGGATTCTGAGGTTCTTTGACATAATCAGCGGTGAAATGGAGGAAAAATCAGTTTCAAAATGATCGAGATCAGGTAAAAATAAAGACCTATGATGTAGATCCTCCCACGGCAATTCATCTATAGACAAAAATTCATGAATATGCTCATCAATATGGAATACTTGTTGAACAGGATCAGGAATTGATGTCGAAGCTGAGCTCGATATGGAAAGTGATTCCTCATTGATCACATTCACGGGATCAGGTTCGGTTGAAGGAGTATCAGAAAATGACTGTACTGCCTGATATGCTACTTCAAAAGGACTCAACGGCATCGCGCCATCGAAAGAATCCAGTTATGAGTCTGAAGGTACTATCCAAGGATCATCAAAGGAAATAGTACTTGCTGTAATCATATGAATGTTTGCAATAGGAGGCGGTATGTTGGGAGCAGGCAGGGAAAAAATTCCTAGTAAAGCAGAATCTTTAAGTAAACCTAGCCCAACATCTTTATAGGGGATAGTCGATTTTCCAATATGCTGGGTGTTATCTGTAGCGTTCGGGTCGGATGAAAAATATGTAAGCTGGTCTATTTTAACGATATTTCCCTTATGAAGAAACATTATGAGACGAAAGACCGATGATATGACAACAGTCCTGGCATATGATCAACTGCGACCCGGGAGAAGGTTGTAATCTAGAGGGGCATCAACCACTTCCAAATCTAGATTAACAATTTTTCCTTCAACCTCTATAGGTAGATCCTGTAAAATACCATACGGATGGAATCCTCTTCCATCAAAAGCTTTGAGAATAGTCAAAGATTGGTTAAGTGTTGGAGAACCTAGTGATTTCCAACATTTTAACGACATGATACACATAGAAGCCCCTTCATTAATCACAGTATGAAAGCAACGTCTGTTTTTGACTAACACTAGAATATGGATAGCCATTTGATGGGGTAGGCGAGGTGTAAAATTTTCTAAATCGAAGATCATTAGGTTCGAATTGTGAAGATCTACAGCTCCTATGGCTGATAATAGTAATTTTTTGTTATGCTGGACATGATTGCAACACTTCCAAAGCCAACATTGCTGAAGGGGAAATCGCCAAATCTTTAACAATATTGTAGTTTTGAGCAGCTCTCGTATGTGGATTGAAGGCTGATTTACAAAGCACACCTTTAGCAGACAGTTTGATTACTAAGTCAGGATTCGGTTTCTCGATCTGTAGCGGATCAGAAACTAAAGGGGATGTAGTTGATGTTGAATTAGAATTTTCTACTTCTTTACCATCAACAGGATTTTTACTACCATAATCTTGCGATCGCATCGCAACCATTACATGTGACATCATCAAGATATCTTTTGATGTATTCGAGGAAGATCCAATCATTTTACTATCTTGAACAGGAAAAGGATCCTTCAAGACAGCAGGTGTGGACGAACCTTTAATGAATTTCGATACCTCGGCTCGATGCTGGCACTCTTTAGTGAAGTGATCCTCATCACAGATCAGACAAGGATAGCGAGGTTTTCATTTATCGTCAGTTGGTTCAGTTTTATCGTTTTTATCTTTTGAAAATTGTTTATTTTTATTCTTACCCTTCTTCTTAGCACCAGTTTTAGATTTGGCTGTAGATGACTCTACAACATGTATATCGACAGAAGTTTCATTGGAAGAATCTCCTTTTGGTGAATCAGGTAAAGTTATAATAGGAGAAGTCGTCTTGGAAGATTTCTTCTTAGTTTTACTAGTGCTAACTGAACCAATTACACCATCAACGGCATGAGACCCTGAAGGAGTTGTAGTTAACTGACCAGGTTTTGGTAAATCGGGGATTTTCTCATACAAAGTACCTGACTATGTATATACAAGGTTAAGGTACTGAGCTTGAGCAATGACTTGCTCTTCTGTAAGAATGCCTCCTTTGGCCACATCTTCAGTAATTTTGGACAATAATGATTTGATAAACCATTTAACTAAAATTTGATCCAGAATAAAGACTTTCACTAAATGCCTCCTACGTCTCCATTCATGAATGTGATCAGATATGTACGTAGACGTAGATTGTTTTAATGAGGTCAACAATTCCGTGCCATTGTCGTATCTGACAGGCAACTCAAAATGGGTTAAGAAAGCAATGGCTAGTGCATTAAAATTATTAAATGAGCCTCGCGGTAACTCAATGTACCATTTGGTAGCTAGACCACTGAGAGTTCTATGAAAAAGACGTAATCGAATCGAATCATTAATTAGTGAATTGGATGCACACCAGAGGTGATAAGTCATAACATGATTAGATGGATCCTCTCCTGACTTACCTTCAAACTTTGGAATATCACTAGGAAACTTATTAGGCATCGACGGCCAATACAGAAGATAAAAGATTGAATCATTCGTAAGGTGCGATAGATCAGGTAAATCTAAAGTTTCTATGAACGGTAACCGATGGTTAGGGTCTTGATAACCTTGTGTGATCAAACTAGTTCCGGGAGGAGGATATCCAGGATATCCTAGAATTACCTATGCATTGGGAATTAGAATGCCTCCCGGATAACCAGGATTAACCGGACCATACTGGGGTTGTTGATGTGTCTGATAAGTATACCCAGGATACGGTTGATACTGATATGTTGGATTTTGTACAACAGGTCCAAATTGATATTGCCCCTGGTACAGTTGATAAGTAAATTGTGGTTGACTTGTCAAAATCGTACTTGGACCAGGTTGTCCTACAGACATTTGGACCATAGTTTGAATCGTAGGTCCGGACTGTGGTACAGAAACTTGAGGAATTTGTATTGATACAGGGGTAGTAGAAACATAAACTAAAGATACTCCAGGAATAGGTGTGGTAGGTTGAACAGATATTGTAGCGGCAACAGATTGAGGCGGAGTTCGAGGCGTACTAGGACCGGGTTGCTGAACAGGACCAGGTGCAGAGACTTCAATGGTAGGCTGGACAGGTTGCTGGGTTGAAACAGAACCTATGGATGGTCTAGGTTGATTGGGTAACTGCACATTAGGTTGCAAAGTCTATTGAATTTGAGATGGATCCCACACTGTATTAATTACGGTATACTAACCCATAGAAGGTTGTGCATATGAAGGACCAAAACCAGGTTGAACGTAGGGTTGATAATTAACTCACAAATTTCCAGCTCCTTGTAATAATGGTTGACTGGAAGGAGGTTGAACACCTTGAGCTGGGTACTGACCTTGAGGTTGATAGTGAATTTGGGGCATGTACTGAATCTGGGGTTGATATTGACCCTAAGGAATGAACTGACTCTGGGGTTGATATTGACCTTGAGGTATGTATTGTCACTGAGGTTGATATTGACCTTGAGGTATGTACTGTCCTTGAGGTTGCCCCCCAGGCGATATTTGACTACCTTGAGGTTGAGGATTTGGAATATTTCCAAACATCATAAATATATGTTATGTGTTCAACGTTTCATTGTTTGTGCCATTCGTACCAGATGATATTACTTGTTCAATTGGTTTAGGAGCTGCCCTTGAGAAAGTACCAGAGAGCGACTGGTATCCCGATGGAAGAGACAGACCACCATATAAAAATGTTTCTGGAGATTCAGAAAACATAGATGACTCACTCGACATAGCTAATGAAGGTTGATGTCCTCTTGGTGTAGGGTAAAAAGGAATTCAAGGTGGTGAATAAGTAAGACCTGCGTTTTGTAAGAAATTGGTTAATGATAAATACCAAGTGTCAGTTCTAAAAGGACTGTAGAATATTGATTCACGCTCTCTAAGATTCAAAGTGTCTTGGGTTTCAGAAAGAATTACTTCTTCGTCTAGACCAAAAAGTTCTTCAATACTTATGAGATCAGAAGGAAGGTTTTCGATAATGCGATGTCTTACTCTAGGTGAATCAGGATCATTAGAAGTCGGAGTGACAAATCCTGAAGATGTTTCAAATGCAGCAGGTTCAGTTTCTGGCTCAGAAATTTTAGGCTCTTCAGCTAATTCACTGGTTGGAGAAGTAATGCCAGTGACGTTGGAAATTGAAATTGGCTCCTGAATATATATTGTTGTTTGATTTATTTCATGATAATCAAGATGAGTAATTATGTATGATTCTCCTGGTTCCGTTGATCGAATTCTACTAATAGTATGTGGTACCAGAGCTTTCAGTCCTTCAAGTTGGCTTGGTGTATACTCAAGGGATTTCCGCTGGAGTTTACACGATTGTCTTGGTAATTCAGCTACGATTAAAAATTATTAATCACATGCAATCAAAGAAAATTTCAATGAAAAATCCTATAGTCATTAAGGAAACAATCAAATGATCACACACCTAAAAATCTAGGAGATCAAACCAGACAAAAACAATAGATTCCCACAATAAAAACACTAGTTGGTGATGAAATCCAACATCGTAGTCTTTAATGTAGAAATGGCAGTTGGAACAGTTACCCCGCAAACCTGCTTAATGAAACAGACCGGTGCAAGTCTCTCCACTTAAACCATCTCGAGTGAAGATAACCCTCTGGAGAGTCCAAGTGAGTCTAGTCGACGTTTGCTCCAGGTACAGTGAGATCTTTCCTCCATCGTCACCTTAGGAAAAAATCTTAAAGTTTATGGCCACTAAGGTCACCAACAGGAACAAATATACCTGGGGGAACATTCTATGATCCGATATACGCGCAAGGGCAGAGTAACAAGTTTCCCCAATCCCCATTCACAACAACCCAAGGTATGTCTAACAGGATCTCCAAGCTCCTCAAAACAATGCTCAATCCGAGGTTTACCGTTGCTAATACGCACACATCTTCTATCGTTCCCAATGAGATAGAATTGATCACCCACCGGTTCGGATATGATCTCATGCTTGACTCTTTTAGGAGAGCTTCCGCAGCATGTTATTGATTTTTCCTACCCATATCACTAATTGTTTTAATTGTCTTGAGAGTTAATTACTCCAACTAAGATAAGGCCTAAGCTATACAGGGAGATGAGTCCTAGAAATAGGTATCAATAGATTGATTTTAATTAAGCGTTGTTTTTAGTTAATGCTTCTTAGACAATAGAGTTAAAGTGAAAACTTTAAATGATATGTAGTGACTTGAATCAAAACACACTAAAAATGCATCTATTATGAGAAACAATTCCTTTCCTTTCAATGAATTCTATCAAAAAGAAAGAGCTGAGAAATGCAATCTTTTAAAACAATTCTTTCCTTCAGAAAAGAATAAATTAAAAGAAATCTAATTTCATGAGAACTAAAAATTATCAACTACTCAAAAATAAATCCCTTTATTATTCAAGATCGAAACTATAAAAAAAAATTCTCCAAAAGAACACTACAATTTCTAGAAATAACACTCAAAACTAAAAAACACTAATTTTGAGATCTAAAAATTCTAAAGACTAGATCTGAAAAAACTTTAAATATTTTGAGGATGTTTTGCTTAGATTGTTATATAACTAAGAAATTCTTTGCTTAGATTAGCAAGAACTCAAAAAACATCCAATTATGGTTTTTTAAGTGAAATTCCAAACTTATCAAATTTTTTTTTTTAAAGATTTGCAAATGAGAAAATGGAATCTAAATCTCATAAAACAATTTCTACTATGAAGTAAAACTTAGCAAGAAAGCAAGAGAAGATCGGTGATCTAAGACAATTAAGGCTACTAATTTTCGAGTGCCACAAAGACAAACAAAAATCAATATATAACATGCGTATCTTGTAGTCTAATCAAACTAACATGCTAAAAAAGAAACTCACACAAACACAAAATAAAATATAAGTTTTGGTATATTTGAGAGAATCTAAGTCTGATCCGAAAAAGAGAATTTTAAGTTTTTCCAAAAAATTTCTCAGGGTCTGTAGGTTTCAGTAAACATGTGTGGTGCCGCACTATTTAGATAGGAAAACAACAGAGATGACCACACTGTGCCTAAAGGAAAAGTACGGTTGTTTAGTCAATTTAGTGTCCTAAATTGCTAACATAAATGATCGATCAGGGTTAGTAAACTGATGAAGTGTGATGCACTATATGTGCCTAAGTATCCATTTTTCTTACTTCGCATTGCTTTTATTATTTTATTGATGTTTGGGGGCTTTTATGTTTGATGCTTAGTATGCTACTATGTTAAAAGATGAAGTTAAATTTATGTCAAGAGGAAGAAAATGAAATGTTAATAAATGAATTAAAACAGAGTTTATTTGCAAGTTCTATTCCTAACTCGGAAATGATGAAAATAGAGAGTCCTAATCCATGGATATTACAGTTTCTAAATGAACATTTATGAAATTAAAAGTAATTCAAAACACTACAACTTAATCTGATTCTTTTAGTTAGAGATTTGTTGGAAGAGCTTGTGAAAAAGATTAATTCTAATGTAATGAGGATCTCCTAAAACATAAGAGGAAATGCTGAAACAAACAATAACTTAGAACATTACAGTGAAATCTCATTCATTTGATAGACGTTTATTGGAAGAGCTTGAGAAAAAGATTACTATAATGTAGTAAGGATCTCCTATGAACAGTCGAAACAACTTATAAGACATTACAACTAACCACACCATGAGTGAATACTTGAAGAGCTTTGAAAGATTAGACCATGTGATAAGGAAAAACGATCAATAACTCACAATATTACAACTAAGTCTCATTCGTGAATTAGAGGTTTATTGGAAAAGATTTTGAAAGAGACTAACTGCAGTATAATGAGGATCTTCTTTTTAACTAAATAACAGAAAATGAAATGCTAATAACTCAGAATATCACAATCGAATCCCATTCATTTAATAGAGATGTATTGGTAGAGTTGAGAAAGAGACTAACTGCAATATCATGAGGATTCTTTATCTAAGCAAATGACATGAAAAATAACGCTAAAAACTATGATTTCAGAAAGCAATTTAAGTAAGGAAATATTATAAAACATAATTGAAAATGACTTATCTAGAAAACATGTAAAAGCTCCTCAAATAGCAGGAGCCCTTTGCTACCAATTCGGTGTAATCCTTGGCTCCTTGAAGATGTGATTAAAACAACATCAAAGAACTTCTTTATTGATAAACTCACAAATCTACATCCCATTTCATCTTAAGCTTTGTTACAAAACAATCTCTAATCATTTCTTTTCTTCTCCTATTTTTCATTACCCTTGATAGGAAAAAGCTTCCCCTATTTATACAAAAATATGAGAAGTTATCTCATTAATGAGAGTCCATGAATTTCTCCCTCTATCTCTAGAGTTACAATAAAAATAGGAAATGATATGACACATGTATTTTTAGAGTTTCAATACAAATAAGAAATGAGACACATATCTTTTTAGAGTTTCAATACAAAAAAGAAATGAGACACATGTCCTCATGATCCCATGATCTTCTCCACTCAAATTCGAATTTGGTTTTGGGAGGCCACATAAAGGTCTTTTAGAAGCTTCCTTTTGACCTACACATGTCACAAAACTCATAACACACATATAGATATATGAAACTATGTTAATTTTCTAGTTTCTAATCATAAATTCACTTTAAACACATAAAATAAATAACTTTGGAAGACAAGGATCCTAACCCATATATTTATGAAAATGGTTACTTGATGTAGGGTTTTAGGTCAAATAGTTATGAAATGAGAGCTAAATGGTAATGACATAATGGAAATATGTATGAATATGGAAAACACTTTTGAGACTCAACATACCCCCCAACTGAAGTTGTTGCATGTCCTTATGCAACTATTTCAATGATTCATTTGTTCATGAGTTGATCTTTTATGAGTTTTGAATCATATTGATTCGTTCCAAACTTTGCTTTATAATATTTTCTTTTGGCAAAGTATAATACATTTTATTGCAACTTTTTTTTTATGGTTGGTTCTTGTGTGACAACCAGTTTTTTTGAGCAATGGTTCTTGTGTAACAATGCTTTATTTTCTTTGTTGCATCAAAGTTTATGAAAACATTTAGAATCAATTACTTCATCAATGAATTGATCATTTGCAAGGCATATAATATTTTGGATCATGTTGCAACAATAATTCGTTCGGAAGTATATGCGTGTGGAAATGAAATGAAAATGTGTGATAGTGTATGACATGTGGATATGAAATGATGTCCCTTTCTCCCCAACTAAAGATATGACAATGTGAAAAAGGGAGTGAGGAATTTTTCCAAAGTTACAATTTTAGCATTCTAATGAATTACATGACTAAAAATTAGAAAACCACATATCTTCACTTACCTTAAATGTGGATGAGTTGTGTATACTGAAGAGTGTGGCTGTTGATGTTGTTGGATCAGGAACTATGTAAACAAATGAATTTGATCTGTTTCTTTGTTCTCTTTGTGCTGATGGCAATATTGAGATCTTTATCGCTGTTGATACAAATTGATTCCTGCTACAAACTGCTGAAATGATGTAGTCTTCAATGTTACAAAATTCGATGGTACAATTCTAATCATGCAAATAGATGTGTTGATGTCGAACATAAAGAGAAGTCATTGGATTACCGACCATTGATGAATGTCGTTAACCAATGCGAGACAAACTCACCATTAATGTCAATGAGTGCCAAGGTACCTAAGTACATCTTGCAAAGTGCGAATAAATGAGCTGATGTCGAGCCACTTGCAAGATCTAACGATCAAGAGACATTGATGTATTCCCATGATTGTCAGTGAGAGAACTTGTCATTAATGCATACAAGCCTCAAGGTACTATTAAGGACTCTAGTCTTGGACCTAGATAATGTGCTGATGTCGATAGGCCAAGACTTGTTAGAAGGGAGACCTTAAGGAATCCTCCATCATCTAACGCGAGCATGAAAGAATAATTTTTAAAGGACTATGAATTCAATAATTTGCATTGAAGCAAGGTTTATTTGCAAAATGAAAAGGATAGGAAGAGGAAAATGGAAATGGACAATGAAAAATGGAAAATAACAATGGGAAATAAGCATGTAGGTGAGCTTCTTGCTTTTATTTGTGGAGTAGACAAAAAGTAATGGAAAGTGTATGTGAATGAAGGAAAATGAACAACTAACTCTTGCTGGGGAAAAATGGTGGTTTGCTTTGAATTTCTTGGTTGGATTTACAATTCAAAAAGGGAGGAAAAGTAATGGTCTTGATGGATATGAACATGGACTTGTTCTTATGTTTCTCATGAAATCGGTCCTTTGAAAACCAATCGTGCGCACAATTAGTTTTCTTCAATGATCATTCGATCATCCCAAATCTGCAAAAAAAAGGCTTGACATAAAAAACATAAGTGTGTTAAAAAAGAAGTAGCTAATTTCTTTTTGATTCTTACACAAAAATTAAATGTCAAATAAAACAGATTAAGGTAAATCAAAAAGTTCTATATTCGGTTCAATTCATGATATCGATAACAATCCATTTTTAAAGAATAACCATGAAAAATAAATCAACTCCCTATTGTCGAATGACTTCATGCACTATGCTTAATAAAACAATTGACATCACAAAGATTCGATGTGTTCTGCAAGTTAAAATTTTATAGAAAAATACACATCAACAATATTAATGCCAAATGTTTAGAAATCATCTAAATAAACTTCCAATTGTCCTGCAAACCATTATTAAGAAGAATTATTATTTTTTTTTGATTTTTTTTTCTTTATTAAAAAGAAATTATTAATAAATATTTTATTTTATTTTATTTATTTATTTTTAAAATATTATTATTTTTATTTTTATTAATGAAATAAAGCATGGATAAAATAATTGTCCTTATAAATATTTTTGAAACAAAGTCATGCCAATGCCTCTTTCATGAAAGATAAAAATAAAAAGCTTGAAATTTCTAAAGTCAAATTCCTATCTAAGAAGGAGATGGAGGCAGAATCCTTCTCAATTTATACAACTTGCATTTGATGCACATGTGATAATGTCTTTGCCTCAAATAATCCATTTGTCACTCATCATGTGCCACCACAGATGAACTCTGCCACATTTTCCTTCAAATAAGGAAACCAGATCCTTGATTATTTCTCAAAATTGAATTTTATAAAACCGTCACTGTTTAAAAAAAAAAAACATTTTTCTCTCCGCACACTACAAATTAGTGCTCCGAAGAACCCTGAATTTCTCTCAAATGGCTGCGAATTTCAGAAAATTCTATCAAGATTACCTAATTCACCCCGTTTCTGAAAAAACCGATGTTTTATTTTTTTCTAATTCGCCTCGGTTTGCTCAGAAAATTCGTTTTAAAATCGGGGGTTTTTGACAATTACGCATTTTGTTTTCTGGCAATTACTTGTGGTTTGATTTGTTTTTATTTGTAGGTTTTGAAGTGTAATGACTTGTATCTCACAGAGAAGTTCAGATCGATCTCCCTCATTCCAATTACTTGCAATGGAATCTGCAATCTTCTCTTCATCAACAGTCTAAAATCTTCTCTTCATCAGCAATTTCTTCATATGATACACTTCCATTGTTTGTCCCTACAATTGAATTTGTAATCTTCTCTTCATCAACAATTTACAATCTTCTCCTCATCAACAATTTGCAATCTTCTCCTCATTAATAGTTTCTTTATGTGATATACCTTCATTGTGTGCAAATTTTTAAAAATGATTTCTAATAACTGTTAAAATTGCAGTGCATGGGTCTTTGTGTGGATTGAAGGACTGCATATATGCGTAAAGCCAAACCAAAGGCTGGCTTCATGCGTATGCGTGAGTCTTATTTCCATGAGCCAATTTTTTTTTTTTAATTATTATTATTATTATTATTATTTTTTAATTGATTTGTTAATAAAATTATATATTATATTTTCAAAAATTCAAAAATATACATATATATTTCATTAAACAAAACAATTATTGAAATTAAAATTTTTCATCATTTTTAAAGTTTATTGTAAAATGAAATGAAATGATGAAAACATAATTTATTATTATTTTTAACATAAAAATTCTTTTTTTGATCCTCTAGATCACACAAAGTGCAGGAGGAGAGCATACATGAGAAATTATTAAATTTTTTTTTAGATGTAACAAATAAGGCTACCTAGTTACACTTCCCCGGCAACGGCGCCAAAATGTTTAGTCAATTTAGTGTCCTAAATTGCTAACATAAATTATCGACCAGGGTTAGTAAACTGATGAAGTGTGATACACTATATGTGCCTAAGTATCCATTTTTCTTACTTCGTTGTTTTTAGTATTTTATTGATGTTTTGGGATTTTTATGTTTGATGCTTAGTATGCTACTCTATGCTAAAAAGATGAAGTTAAATCTATGTCAAAAGGGAGAAAAGGAAATGTTAATAAATGAATTAAAACAAAGTTTATTTGCAAATTCTATTCCTAACTAGAAAATGATGAAAACAGAGAGTCCTAATCCATGGATATTACAGCTTCTTAATGAACATTCATGAAATGAAAAGTCACTCAAAACACTACAACTTAATCTGATTCATTTAGTTAGAGATTTGTTGGAAGAGCTTGTGAAAAAGATTAATTCTAATGTAATGAGGATCTCCTAAAACATAAAAGGAAATGCTGAAACAAACAGTAACTTAAAACATTATAGTGAAATCTCATTCATTTGATAGAAGTTTATTGGAAGAGCTTGAGAAAAATATTATTATAATGTAGTAAGGATCTCCTATGAAATGCCGAAACAACTTATAACATTACAACTAAATCTCATTCATGAGTTAGAGGTTTATTGGAAGAGCTTTTGAAAGAGATTAATCATAATGTGATAAGGAAAAACAATCAATAACTCACAATATTAAAACTAAGTCTCATTCGTGAATTAGAAGTTTATTGGAAAAGATTTTGAAAGAGACTAACTGCAGTATAACGAGGATCTTCTTTTTAACTAAATAACAGAAAATGAAATGCTAATAACTCATAATATCACAATCGAATCCCATTCATTTAATAGAGATGTATTGGAAGAGCTTGAGAAAGAAACTAACTGCAATATCATGATGATCATTTATCTAAGCAAATGACATGAAAAATAATGCTAAAAACTATGATTTCAGAAAGCAATCTAAGTAAGGAAATATGATAAAAGATAATTGAAAATGACTTATCTAGAAAACATGTAAAACCTCCTTAAATAGCAGGAGCCTTCTGCTACCAATTCGGTGTAATCCTTAGCTCTTTGAAGATGTGATCAAAACAACATCAAAGAACTTATTTATTGATAAACTCAAAAATCTACATCCCATTCCATCTTAAGCTTTGTTACAAAACAATCTCTAATCCTTTCTCTTCTTCTCCTATTTTTCACTACCCTTGATAGGAAAAAGCTTCCCCTATTTATACAAAAATATGAGAAGTTCTCTCATTAATGAGAGTCCATGAATCTCTCCCTCTATCTCTAGAGTTACAATCAAAATAGGAAATGATAAGACACATGTATTTTTAGAGTTTCAATACAAATAAGAAATAAGACACATATCTTCTTAGAGTTTCAATACAAAAAGGAAATGAGACACATGTCCTCATGATCCCATGATCTTCTCCACTCAAATTCGAATTTGGTTTTGAGAGGCAACATAAAGGCCTTTTAAAAGCTTCCTTTTGACCTACACATGTCACAAAACTCATAAAACATATATAGATATATGAAACTATGTTAATTTTCTAGTTTCTAATTATAAATTCACTTTAAACACATAAAATAAATAACTTTGGAAGACAAGGATCCTAACCCATATATTTATGAAAATGGTTACTTGATATAGGTTTTAGGTCAGATAGTTATGAAATGAGAGCTAAATGGTAATGACATAATGGAAATATGTATGAATATGGAAAACACTTTTGAGACCCAAAAGCGGTTATCAGAAAACTTAAAGAAAAACTAAAAAGTCTAAAGCACTTTTAAGGGATCCTACATGAATAAATTACCCAAGCTAGTATCAATCAATCAAAATCAGAAAAAATAGTTTCACAAGTCAAAAAATAAAATAAAACAGAGTTCAAGATCCATTCCCCAGTGGATTCGCCATTTTGTTGGATGGATAAATCGTTCTTGCGGACAAGACAGATCTCCCTTGTATCCTACGGATAGCTAGCAACAAACAGACAAACGTAAACTATTTTCTCTAGATAATATTCGATCTAGAATTAGCTACAATGGAGGTTTTATGGACTTACCTATATTCCAGCGCTGATCGTAGTAGTCTTGTTTCCTGTTGCTTGAAGAAGTCATCTTTCAGGATCTGCAATCACAAACATGAAAGAATCAAAAGCACCCTGCATAGTATAAACTAACTCACAAATCATATATCTATCAAGATGATCAAGGAATTCAAGAAACAAGCTATTTAAGTAAATAACTCATTGAGAAAACATGCTCCATTTGTATTATCTTTGAATGAAGAAAGAGCCTTACAACCGTGCTCGCCTTGATGTCGTACAGGTCTTTCTGGGGTTCAGAACAGACGTTTCCTCTACTTTGACAAGCCTTGCACTCTCTCAGTTAAAATACACATGGGTGTGTAATCATTCCCACATAATGATTAGTTAAGAGAGTCTGAGTTTCTACAACATTTCTCCTCAAAAAATCCCAAAGCCTAACTCCCTTTGAGGCTACACTATGGCCTCAATTTATAGCAAAAGAGAGAAGGTTGCAGCTCCAAATAAGAGGGGATAGAAACCTATTTCAAAGGGATTAGTTGCATATACCAAGGGGTAGGCTCCTTTAATGGAGAGATGTATGTACATGAAATAAGCGAACTTTCCACTAGATAATTGCTTCTAGAAGCTTCGAAAATCAATTAGCTGGGCTTTTAGATTTTACTTCCGCCTTCACTTTAACTTTTACAGGGGTCCGTACCTTTAATGAAGAAAAAGTGCGACGGGTTCCGCAGGCTATAGAACAAACAGATGCGGTACCACAGGTAATGCTAAGAGAAAGTGTGGTACAAGTGTTTTTATGACTTTTATGAGCTTTTCTCTCATTTCAAGGCTTGATTTTAGGAACTTATGTTTGTAGACCTCTAAGAGAGTAATGTATGAGTAATGATGAACCCATACAGACAGTAAAATGTCATGGTGACAAATTTTAGTGTAACAACAACTAAAACTATTTTTTCTGGTGAAGCCACTTAAGATAATAATGCAACTCAATAAAATGGAACTGCATTTGCTTCTCCCTTTACTACAGGGATTTGGGACTATATAGGAAACTAGATATGCAATTGGAATTGGTGGCGACGATGAGGAATTATAATTTGGTTCTCGATTGCAAGAATTCGAATAAAGCAGGTACTTCCCTTCAATAGGGATTATTAGGTAAGGAGAACGTTTCTAATGATGCGAGTCAACATAGAAATGGGCATACTAAAGGGAAGGCTCACTAGACATAGAGGAATGGGAATTAGACACAGAACACTATCACAACCTTTAACTTATAATTAAATTTATATACATGATATCATGTTGTTTTATTCTTGTTGTTTGTGTTAAATAGTTAGGAAACATTTTTTAAGCATTATGGAATGTGTAATTTTTTGGAATACATGGACACCCGTAAAGGAAATGTTAATGGAAAATGTCCTTTACTTAAGTCATGTCTTAAATGTGGCAGCCTGCAGACTAACAAGATTTTCTTTCTTTCAAATACGCGGCCATTGGAAACCATGGCAGCGAGGCGTTCCTTCTTTCGATTGGGACGTGGAGAGTGATGCGCTGAATGGAACACATCTGTTTTTTTTTTTTTTTTGTCTTCGTGTTGTGTTCCTAAGACACATTCCTTTTATTCCCTACGCAGTAATAACCAATTATACTTCCCATCTCCGCACCTGCATTATGTTCATCACATAAACAAACAAGGAAAAAGCAAAATGCAATGGGTGGCTTTTCCCCTTCCATGACCAGGTTGAAGTTTAAATGGTTCATTTTATCCATCTCCTTGCTCTGCCTCTTATGCTGGGGTATTCCCAGTGTTGATGGCCATGGATGACAATATATATGGAGAGGAGGTGCAATAATATATCCCTGCAACATCCACCCGCTCTCAAGGAGTGTGTGACAGACATACTGGATGCCCCGGACATGTGGAAGACCATGGTGGTGATCCTGAACTTGGCCCCGTAACTGTGTACCCATTCCATAAAAATGTCATAGACAATGCAAACTGGAGAGGAATGATGAGCTTTGGTAATCTTATTTTTGTTATTCGTATTGTACAATTGTTTCTCCAACCATTGTTCGAACAACCCGACCAGCTTGTGCGAAGTAGCCACGAGTATGTTGGCAAGATGAAAGGGAACATTGTCCCAGTTGTCGATTCCTAGGGGCACCCCTTCCATGGGAGACATGGGCATAGACACCAATCAGATGTTCATATTCAATTTTTGGACCTGAGGCTATAGTCGTTTGTTGATTCCCATAGTCATTATATAGGAAACAGTGAGGCCCTTCAAGGTGAGTAGGTTGGACAGTTCCATGAATGGAATGAGATGGCCTTGCAACATTCCTGTGACCCGGAGAGATTGTTTGATTGTCGGAACTACTTAGAGTGTATGAGACAACAACAATTGGAGAGATGCTGCAAAAAATGTAGATGTGAACAATATGGTAGACGTGAACACTAGGGCCCAAAAAATGACGTACAATGCAGTGGCAGATGTTGTTGGTGTATGTAGTGGTGGATGTTTGGCATATGAAGTGGAAAATGTTGCGAATAATTGACGTATGCAGTGGCGAATGTTCAAAAAATGTTCATGACTCGATTGGCCACATGTAAATTTCTTATTAGAAGGAGGAGGATGAAAATAAAAACTTCTGATTGGGTGGGGTGAATAGTGTCTGCTCACCCCAAGCCCGTAGAGAAAACGCCTTTCGACCTAATAATTTTTTTAAAAAATTTATTATTATTATTATTATATGCTCTAGTTAATTTTAAAAATTACAAAATTATAATTATTATTTAAAATATTTTTTAAATTTATAGAGTTAAAATTGTAATTTAAAATAGATTTTAAAAATGTAAAATGAAAATGAAAATTTACATTATGAGAGATGATAAAATTTAGCTATCAAAAACATTTATTTAGATTTGAGGTAAATGATACATACATTATCAATAATTTTAGTATGTAAATTAGAATTAAAATACAAGTATAGAGTATATATTTCAAAATTTAAATCTTTGTAAGCACCATAGATATCATAAAAAGATGGCACACCTGTGAACATTTCTGAATCTAACAACCAGAAATCGTACGACAGTTAACTGATTTATATTTCCTACTTGTGTTCTTCAATTAACAAGTTACTTGCAGAATTATTCGGTAAACATTAATGCAAATACATTGCAGCCTACACCAATATACAGATCAAAAACTGAAAAATAAGATGAGACAATCACACAAATGACACACTTATTTTTGGACTAAACGTCCTCGGAAAAACCCAATGCAGTAAAACCAGTGCAATAGATATGAGGGTTTTATTATTTAGAAGATTTCTAAATACAACTAGGGTGCCAAATCCGGCTCACCCAACAGAGAAAAAATAATGGTAGAAGTACTTCTATCTGGAGACAGATATTTTGGCTGATCCAGCAACAGAATGATCAAGTGCCACGGGTTACTGCATTGTCCCCAGTGTTGCACAACAACAGTTTCTCCTAGCTCTGCGTTGAGATTGCGTCACCCTCCTCATGAGCCTTCCTGGCTTAGAAATCGAACTGCTGAATTGATGCCCGATCTGCCTCACAAAAATCCCAGCGTCGCCTCTTCAGTGACTGCGCCACCTCTCTTAGGCTCTGCAACACCCTCCCAGGTGTTGCAATGTCTCTTCGTGGTGCTGCGTTGCCTCTCTGCAATGTATTCTCGGCCTTGGACAAAAGTCCCACTTCTGAACTGCCTCTCTTTGCACTATAAGCTCACTTTGAAATTCTTAGCAAAATGCGCCCCAGAATTTTGACTTAGCTCAAGTGCTGCTCTTCGTGTGTATTCTCCAACTGACCCTCAAGCCTTCCTTTATACTTTTTCTGTTGAGAGATCAATGACCATGGTCAAATATTTAATCAAAGACTAAGATTAAAACATACTTGATCCTCGTCACTTAGAAGCTTCTCACCCACATTTACATTAATTCACTTTAATTATTTTAATTTCATAAGTTTTAACTTAGGATCCATTAAAAATAATTGATTATTTGAATAAAATGCACTCCGGGTGGAATTTATCCAAACAATTTCTAGGTCTTGGAGATCTCATGTGTTCTAGCTCCTCCGCAAAATTTTGGAGCTAGATCACATCCGATGCTACCCAAAAATCAACTCTCCCTCTTAGCGAGGAATGTTCTCTAACAATACTTCTCACCAGAAGCATCACCCTGATCCACGACATCGGTCCTATGCGTTTTTGATGCTCAACCTACTGCCCCTCATACACTGCGCTGCTGCAATCTGTACTGCTACCCATGACACTGCCACTGTCACTGTTGCATATGTATTGCAACTCCTTCTCAATATGCTGCATTATTTTTCCCATAGCACTGCCACTGCTAACTGTTGCACTACAAGTCGGTTGTTGAGAGTTAAGAAACTGAAATACATCCCAAATCCTGACATACTAGTTAGTCTGGATGCACCTCGATGTTGAAGCTTCCTCTATTGCTAATATGCACTGATCCTCTGATGCTACTGCATTGTTGTTGTATCTATTCTATGCCTCCCGCACTGCTGCAACACTCCATTGCGGTGCTTCAAACTTTGGCACTCTAGCCCAACCACTCTCTCTCCATCATCCCTCACACCAATTGACTCCCGTCACTTTGCTACTGTCATTAATGGATCCCATAGCCGTATGTGATCCAATATTTTGGGCACCTCAAGGATCCTGCCCTTTTTTTCTCTAAGTAGCTCCAACTACAAACCCATATCTCCCCACCTCTTCTCTAGAGGTGCATGAGCACTCATGGCATAGTGATCGTCATTCTCTTCATCAGCATGTGTTGGAGCAGCCTTCGAGTTGGGCTTCTCTTCTTTTCCCTTCTTCTTCAGAGGGCATTGCATGGTGAAATGTCTCATTTCACCACATCTGAAGCATCTGACTTTCGAGATGTCCTTTTCTTTTGTCTTTGCTACCCTTGTTGTCCCTTTGATTCTAGAGTTGCATCCTCCTCTTCCTCCTTCTTGACTTTAATCCTTTGCTTCTGCTTGCTAGAAAATTATATATTACATAACAATGGAACACATAAAAATATGTAGAAATATAAACACTAAAAAACATATAAAAAAAGAGAGACACATATTAATGTGGTTCACCCAACTTGGGTTATGTCCATGGAGAAACAACCAGTCCTTCCTTTCTATTATCCAACAAAATGAAGAGACACAACCTACAATAGATCCGTTGTAATATCTTCTACTCTCTCATACAGTCCCCCTTTCTCTTTCTCACTCAGAATACACTCTCAACGCACAATCACAATATAAATTCCCTCATGTAAACCAAGGGGTTTCTTTCTAGGGAAAAAAACCCTAAATTAAACATAACTTCTACCGCAAGATCATCCGCCTAATGAACGACCCAGATTGACTACGAAATTACAATATTTTACAAGGAAATTTTACATTTGTTTTTAGCTTCGCGGGCGCTACCCCCGGACCCCCCAGGCGAGGGGGATGGGCCCTCTCGAACCCCCGCGAGGGGGACAAGTCCTCCCCTCACCTCCTTACGTGGAGGGGTGTGCACTCTTCCTGGGGTATACATCCGGCTGAAACAAATACCTCTAAATTAGGATGGTAATCAAGCTCCACGCCCAACAATCTCCTACTTGGAGACTGATTGTAGCAACTCCACTGCTGCTTCATTTGTTGGAAAATGACTGCACTTTGGACCTGGTTTTTTCTCATCTTCATCATTATACTTGAAGATGAATTGAAACTTAGCAGAACCTCAGTTTCTCCCTAGTTACAAATTTTGTTAACATATTTGTAGGATTCTAGCTAGTGTGTAACTTTTCCAGCTTCAACTATCCATCTTCCAACACTGACTGTATGAAATGGTACTTGAGCTGCATGTGTTTAGTCTTGGAATGAAATGTTGAGTTCTTTGCAAGATGAATGGCACTCTGGATGTCACTGTATAGCCTACCCATCTCTTCCTTCTTACCCAATTGATCCATAAACCTTTGTAACCAAATCATTTCTTTAATAACCTCTGTAGCATCAACATATTTTGCTTCAGTTGTTGAAAGTGGAACAACACTTTGCATTTTTGAAACCCAACTGACAGTTGTTCCACCTACAGTAAATACATACCCTGTAGTGCTCCTCCTGTTATCTCTATCACATGCCATATCTGCATCAACATATCCCTATAGAGAAATGTTTGAACCACCAAAGGATAATGCTTAATTTTTGGTACCTCTTAGATACCTGAGAATCCATTTTACTACCATCCAATGTTATTTTCCTGGATTTTTGTTGTACCTACTTACAACTCCCACTACATGTGCAATATTAGGCCTTGTGCAGACCATTTCATACATTAAGCTTCCAATTGTTGATGCATATGGAGCTTTAGACATATAATCCATTTCTTCTTGGGTCTTGGGGCCCATCTCCTTACTAAGTTTGAAATGGCTAGCCAAATGTTTACTAACTGGTTTTGCATTCTGCATATTAAATCTTTCCAACACCTTTTGTATGTACTCATTCTGAGGCAATGTTAATTTGTTATTTGTCGTGTCTCTAGTTATTCTCATACCAAGGATTTGTTTTGCAGCTCCTAAATCCTTTATTGCAAATGAATTTGCCAATTTTCCTTTGAGTACATTTATTTCTCGCATGTTAGACCCTGCAACAAGCCTGTCACCTACATACAATAACAATATAGTAAAGTTGCCATCATTTTGATTTTTTAGATAAACACAATGATCTGAGTGACATCTAGTATAACCTTGTTCAGACATAAACATGTCAAACTTTAGATACCACTGCCTTGGAGCTTGTTTTAAGCCATACATGATCTTCTTCAACCTGCACACTAATTTTTACTTCCCTTTGACCTCGTATCCTTGTGGTTGTTGAATATAGATCTCTTCCTCCAAATCTCCATGGAGAAAGGTTGTATTTACATCTAACTGTTCAAGATGAAAATCTTATGCTATTACAGGACTTAAAATAGTTCTGATTGAAGTCATTTTAACAATAGGAGAAAATATTTTATCAAATTCAATACCTTTCTTCTGTGCAAACCCCTTCACCACAAGTCTAGCTTTATACCCGTAAACCCATTTATTTTATAATGTTGTTTTACCTGCAGGCAACCTGATTAAGTCCCAAGTCTGGTTATGTACCAAGGATTCCATCTCTTCTTTCATGGATAGCTCCCACTTCTTCTTGGTTTCTACCTACATTGCTTCTTCATAACATTCTGGTTCACCAGAACCAATCAACAATACATAATATAATGAAGGAGAGTATTGTTCAGGGGGTCTACTTATCTTGGTAGATCGTCTGACACCACTTTCAGGTGTTTGAGGTGCCTGTTGCTATTGTGGTGGTGGTTTTTTTGTGTGTCTGTTTATTATTATTATTTTCAGGAACCTTTAATTTTTCTGTGATCTCATCAAGAACTGTGTATTCTTTGTTTTTTTTTTTCCCGTTTCTTTTCTTGCAACTGATCCTTATACACACTAAAAAAAAAAAGAAATTGGTGAGGGTCGTGCCTGTGACGGACCTTTAAGGCCAGTCACCAATGTCACATATGGTGACGGTCCTTAAAAAAGCGTAATTGTAAGTGCATACAGTGACGGTCCTTTAAGGTTTGTCACCAAAGCCATTTTCAGTGACACTTTTGGCGAGGGTTGTTAAAGGCACGTCACTAATTCTCTCTTTGGTGACACTTCTAGTGACGATCTTTTATTGACCCTCACCAATGCTCTTTTTTGTTACTTTTGGTGATGGTCAAAAAATGTTCGTCATCGTTGATCATTCCAATTATTTTTTGACGATGTTATATGCATGTTACTATATTTTTTGTCAAAAGATAATGATTTAAGACCATTGTTGTGGAGTATTTTCCTTATGTGTCTAAGGCGATATAGTGTTAGAGTCAGTCAATTTGTTAAGAAGTAATTAGTGCATATCATTTCCCTTAAGTAATGAGAATATAGTTTTCCTATGAGTCAATACATGATTCATCTCTATTAGGTTTATTATCTAACAAATTCCCTTTAGGAAAAGTTCCAATAGTGTATGTAGAAACTAAAATATTTAATACATAATCAAGATTTGTAAATTTGATTAATGAGAGAAATCTAGCACTCCTCAACACTCTTGGCACATATTAATATGCTTTGTCACACACTAACATTCATTGTCACCTCACATGTCTTAGAACATCTTTGTACCTAGAACATATTTCCATGACTAGGACACCCAAGCACATGTTGGAAAGCCCTATCATATCATAACACTTTGCTAACATGTGTTGGTATGCCTTGAAGTCCCTAGAATGCCCTAGAACACTTTGGCATGCATTAACATACATGAGCACTTGGCACACATTGGAACTTGGCATGTAATGGAACCTATTATTAGTGTGCCTAGCATGCCCCTTTTGAAAAAAATATAAAGTCTTGACTTATTAACCCTCTTATGTGTTCATTTATTTGCATTTTAGCTTGGTTTTTTTCTTTCCTTTATTCTCCTTGACACATATTGGCATACCCTGACACCCTACAGATCCTAGCATGCCTTCGCATCTTGCCTGTCTTGGCACTATTTGGAACATGTTAACACACACTCGAACTCCCTAACACACTCTGGAATTTCTTGACATGCCCTGATATTCCCCAATGAGCCTTACTAGTGCTTAAAATACCTTGTCACTCCCTCCTTGGCATGCTAGCTAGCACTCGTTGACACTCCCTAGCAGACCCTCATATTTATTCACTTCCATGAATTTTGACCTAGTGCTCCCTTGTGTTTCCCTAGTACTCCCTAACATTCCTCAGCATGCATTAGCACACTCTGTCACACCTTAGTACTCTTCGACATGCCCTTCCACTTCATAACATGTGTATCACTCCCTGACACATATTGGCACTTGGCACGTGTTGGCGCTTGGAAAGTATTAGCATGTCTAACATTCATTAAGATGCCTTGGTATGCTTTGGCATGGTTTAATATTAAATATTTTTGAGATCAATTATTAGAAAGTAGATGAGAAGTAATAGAGGATGATTTGGAACTAAGAATGCACTAACACTTAGCACTTGGAACCCATTTCCACCTAGTTTTGGTGTGCCTAGGATGCCCATCCTGGAAAAGGTAAATTGATAACTTATTAACCCTATGATGTGTTAATTTCCTTGTAGTTTAACTTGTTTATCCTTTTTGTTGCCTTGATATTCCCTGGCATGTATTGTCACACCCTTTCACATGTTGCCATGCCTTAGTGATTGACACATATTAGCACATTTGATATGCCTTCAAACTATCTGGCACATGTTATCATTCCTTAGCATGCCTTGGCACTCATGCCCTCACAACTAGCCTTGCATTTTTTCACGACTTGGGAACCCAATCAAGTCCTTAGCTACTACAGTTCATGTGACATTGTCCCGCTTCAGCTGCAACAATTTGACCGATTGCACCTACTACGAGTAGGTTGTGCCTTGTTCACATAGAACTTCCTATACCTAAACTTAGGCCACTCATGTCCAAGTTGAAATTGTCCCACTTAAGAACTTACCAAGACAAGGATCACATCTAGCCATGGCCATAAAAAAACTAAGCAACATAGCTTACATAGGCAATATTTCACATGTATGTCCTGTTCATATAAACAATAGAGCATTAATTGAGAGTTTGCAAGAACCATAAGATACACAAGACACACAAGATATAATTTGGCACAAGCCAAGTGCACCAAAACTTATACATAACAATGTACAATATGCAATTGTATAAAATAGTTTAAAACATGATCATCCGACCAAAGTGTGCCACATCATATAAAAATAATAGATAAAGGCAAAATAGTGTTGTGCCCAGGAAAAAGTCTCCCTTTGTCTAAAACTTCTTTGTCGAGCCCCTTTTCGCAATCATAGTCTTTCCTCTTCTAAATCATATTATGAAATTATTCTAACACACTTCATCCTTGGCACACTTGAATTCACTGACACTCCCTGGCACACACTCTTATTTGTTCATTTCCATGCATTTTGACTTAGTTCTCCCTTGTGATGCCTCAACACTCCTTAACACTCCTTAACACTCCTAAGGATACATTGACATTTTCTAGCATGTGTTAGCACACCTTTTAATTCCTTGGCATGCCCTAACCCTGCCCAGCTATCATGCCCTCACAATTAACCTTACTTAATTTGCAACTTGGGAACCCAACCATGTCCTCACTTGACTACAAGAGCTTAACCAAGTTACGAATACTACAACTAGACTATGTTGTTGAATTGTGTAGCTTGGGAGGTACTCCACAAGCCTAGTGAGATGGATTTGTGTGAGTTTGGTGACAAAATTTTTTATGGGAAAATAACCCAAGAGAAGGGGTTTTGGACCCAAGATGGAGTTTAAAATCTAAAAGAAATTAAAAGGGAAAAATAATATTTCCTAAGGTCTAAGTGGATAAATATCGTAAGTTCTAGAGGGTTCTTAAGAGGCCAAGCTAGGAAAATATATTTAAGGAGGCCTTAGTATGAAGGCAAGAAAATCAAGTGATAAGGATCTCATTTGGTCAAGGAGGCCATAAGAGATGTAGTCCTAAAGTAGGTCGAGTTAGAGGGTTGAGTAAGGGTTGCTAAAGGGAGGCCATGATCATCCACCAACAACAAGATCATCATGTGAGGGTTCAACATAATGTCACATACCTTAATGAGTTCGAGATAGGAAGTAGGATGGCACACTATTGGTTCTCTTATGGAATATCGAGCTCAAGAGAGGCAACTCATGAGAATTTGTGCATGTGATTTTAGTGGTGTTTCTATCTGAAGGCCACATCATATTTTGAAATAATAGAGAGGCTCGAGACCCTATCTTGTGGTGGTTAGTAGGATGCAAGGTCTGTGATAAATACAAACACAAATGGAGGAGGTTTTGCAGTATAATTTAGGGCTATAGTAGAAGTAACTGCATGTTTACTATTGATTGAGGTAACCATAGTTTGAGGGTCGTAGAGATCTAAAGTTCAGGTCAAGATTCAGTCAAAGAAATGCCCAGAATATATGGATCCATATGAGATAGGATGAGTCTCTTATGGAGGCAAGAGTTGTTGTTTTTTCTATTGGTGGATAGAGTTTGTTCTAAAGAAATTAGAATAGAAGTATAATGCCCTAGTTAGGGAGGTTTCCTAGCGTGTTCAATCCATATGGTATGCCCTCAAGACTTTGACAAATCTATGTAGAAGAAGAGGGGTCGTGACGCTTAGAGAGAGGTTTATCTCTACAATATATACCACATATTTGTAAGATGGTTTGCAGAAGTATGTGCATAGATAGAAAATACAAAGGAAGGTAGAGCATGAGTAGAAGAATGAGCAGAAGAAATGTGTCATATGAGGAATGGATTGACATGAAGAGGAGTTGATTTAGGTGGATTTTCCATAGAGTTTTAGACAGAGATATGAAGCAACCTATAAACAATTAGTCAATGGAATGTTAGTGGATGATTTGTGACCCTATTTCAGTCATCTACAAATGGTTAGAAAGATTATACGAGGAGTAATTTATATTTTTCCAAGATAAAAATAGCCCAAATCCATACATCAAAATTCATTCATCATCCAAAATAGTCCTCTAAAGAAAAATATGAAGTTCTCTAAAGATAGAGAGATCACAAGTCAAGTGATGATACAAATGAATCCAACTAAATCCTATTGATACAATGATTAGTATTTCGAATTAACCTATGGGCCTACATTAGCCCCTAAACATAAAATAATGTGCAAGTAAACATAACTTTTGGTGACAAGCACACCAAACTAGCTTGTACATGGAATAATAAGCCTCCTAAGAGGTGAAATGATGTTATAGGGCATTCTAGGAGGCATACTGGGGTCCATGAGTGCCATAATGATGCATGGGACCCATCAAAAGTGCTCAACAAGGGGATCGCCCCTTGTTTTCCAAACAATAAACCTGTGGTGCTCCCTATGGATGTGGGGGCACAGAAATGACCTCATGGGTCTCCAAATGAGTCGAAGATGCTTGTAGATGCTATGTGAAGGATTAGATTTTGGACTAAATGTTTTCGTGCCATTGTAAAATCCCTGGGGAACCCTCCAAGTGTGTGGTGCACATGTGGGGTCAGATGGGCATAGTGCATCTTCTTCATCCAAGTGTGGATCTCTAGCAATCTTTGAACATCCGAAGGGATCCATGGAGTGTTTTCTAATGTTGTGGAGGTCCATGGACCTCAAAACACAACCTACATGTGCCATTGTATCCCTATGGAGGTTTAGGACCCCGTATAGGGAGACCAAACCCAAAATGGACACCACCTGCAATCTTGTATAAGATCCAATGTGTCCCCTAGCCCTCTAGTACAAGTCATTATAGTAACTGAGTAAAAGAGCTGAAAAATCATATACAAAAAGTGGACACTTCATAGTGGCTTTCCCTTCCATAGTGGGCTTTGGGATGTGCTAATGTCTCTAGGCTCAAAAGGGGGTTAGCTAAGCACCTTATTAGGTGGTTTCAACCTTTAGAGGGGATAGTATGTCCAAGATCCATCCCTCAGATGGTGGTGGCATGTGATCAATATGTGAAATGGAGTAGAGAATGATAAGGGCATCTTGGGCCACATATTGGGGCATGGGGGTAGCCAAGAAAAGGGAAGCCCAAACCTGGGTACATGATGTGTAGGAGGGAGAAATCGTGGTACATGAGGTATCTCAGCCTTGATTTTCCACCCTTCTTTATATGCCTTTTTCCTTTTATGATTTTTCTTTAGTAAACTGCTCAAGGCTCAAAGGAAAAGAGCATGTTGTGTCAGATGTAGTAGTAAATACCCTGGTTTTGGTAGGGTGGTTCATATCCCTCTAGGGGTTGGGACAGTCATGGGTTCCTGAATGATAAAGGAGACTCATCTAGGACCTATGGAACTAAGGTGATGGCCATGGGATAGAGTTACAACACATGTATTGGCTTTTTGTCATGTGCTAAATATTTTTGTTTCGACCATATTTTGCATTTTGTGGTACATTTTCCTATTGAATGAGGTCATTTTTCTTTTTCTTTTATTTTATAGTTGCTTCAAATGTCAAGGCATCATTCCAGGCCTGACCTAAGGTGGGGGCATGTGAGAGGGGAGGCTAACCCCATGTGGACTGAGTGGGGGAATGTGGACCTAGGTGGGAGATATGATGAATGGGGTTATGGTGAATGAAAATAGGGGTAATATAGGTGGATATGGGAGCATAACCATGCAACCAAAGTTGGGGTTTCTCAATGAGAACCATCCTAAAACCAAATGGTTAGTAAAGGATATCCCACTAGAATAAAGCACAAAGGTAACATCAAAAAGAAGTCAAGGGGACATAAGAACAAACCAAGTCCACTCTTTTGTTCAAATCCCCCCATCAATCCATGTCCAAAAGTGTTCATGATAAGCAAAACCAATACTCAATTACCAAATGACAAGACATATCTTTAGCATTAGGGGAATTTTGAGGTCTAAAATGGGCCTCCTAAAGAAATTATAAAATAATAGTGGAAAAAATCAAATAAGATTTGATGACATCATCAAATTTTAGAGGGAAAAATGAAAAAACTACTTTTTCAATTCATATTTTCAACTTATCTCCCAAGTTTTTACTCCAAATTTCGAGCGGGAGTACTCGTTGGATGCGGAATTTAATTCCTCATCCAAGGAGTACCCATGTTTCATACTTTCGATGGGTCCTACTACACGAAAAATGAAATACATAAAAAACGTAGTTACAATCAAATTTTTTATGTATTCTCATTTTCGTGTAGAAAAGTTCATCAAGTATGCAACATGGGTACTCCTTGGATGGAGAATTAAATTTAGCATCCAACAGTACTCCATTGGCTGAGTAAAATTTTGGAGATAAGTTTAAAATGCAGTATTTTATTATTTTTTAATATTTTTACTTTTTTACTCCAAAAATGGTGAATCATCCATTATGGATGACATCATCATCTTGAATCCTATTGGTTCTTATAAAGTTTATTTTGGTTGTACATTTTTCTTAGGAGGCCCATTTTAGACCTCAAAATTCTCCTAATGTTTTGGAAGGCCCACCTTCAAACATACGACCAATACAGATGGGTGAGGGACCACATGGTTGGCTCAGGGGGCATAGAAATGGAATAATGGGTTAGTTGAGGGTTGCAAGGGGCTATTGGATGCTGGCTGAGGTCCATTATGGAGAAAAATTTCTCCTAGGGATATCACCCACGAAGTGGTGGGTAACACAGTTGATCGAAGACCCTAATTGTTGTTTGCCTTGAAGGAAAAAGGAGGCATGTAGAGGGTGGAGTTTTTTTAACTGAGTTTAGTAACCTAAAGGAGTTGAGCTCGTTGATAGCGGAAAATTGAAGAGTTGCATAATGGGAGGCAAGAAGACCTACCATACGTGTTCAGGACACATGGACTGAAAGGGTTGTGTGTGGCCACCATCAGCAACTAGGCCAAGCGTTGTCTTGTTTAGGATAGATTGGTTGTCAAAAGACTAACACCAAGCCCTAGTTGTATTGCTTGTATCAGTGTGATTATAAAGGGTCACGATCCTTGGTACAAGAGCTCTAGCTTGTTTTATTATAGTTTGTGATAAAATGAAGAAGGGTTTGAAAAAGGTAAAATTATCATGTGCAATAATTGATTCCTTGATTTGTGTAGATTCTGTTGTGCATTAAATTAGATGTGTTGTGGCACTTGAGTGTGTTTGCATCAAATATTCTAAGACCAAACCCAAATTCTCATGTGTCGTAGAAATTGAAAATATGCTTTGTTCACCTAAGAACTACCTATAACTCATCTTATGCTACTCATGTCCAATCTCAACTCATCCCACTTAACAAGTTACCAAGACAAGACTCACATCCAACCGTGGTAGTAAAACAACTAAGAAACACAATTTACATCTTGGCATTCCATATCACTTGGCATGTCTTAGAATGACTTGGCATTATGTGGTACATGTTAGCATCCCCTGCATTCCTTGGCATGCTTTGGCACTCCCTAGCACACACTACCACCACTTGACATGCCCTGGCGCTCTAGCATGCCTTGGCATTTCCTAGCTTATAAATTTGTTACTCCCTCCTTAACACACATGAAACTCATTGACACTCCCTATCACACACTCTTATTCGTTCATTTCCATGCATTTTGAACTAGTTGTCCCTTGTTTTTCCATGGCACTCCCCGACACACATTGACACACCCTGGAACTTGGCACGTCTTGGCATGTCACACTGGCGCTCTAGCATTCCTCAGCACTACCTATCATACCTTGTCACTCCCTCCTTAGCACACATAGAACTCACTGACACTCCCTGTCACACACTCTTATTCATTCATTTCCATGCTTTTGAGACTAGTGCTCCCTTGTTTTTCCCTGGCACTCCCAAACACTCCCTGGTATGCATTGGCACACCATGGCACCTGACACATATTGGCATGTTTCCCTGACCTATAGCATGCCTCAACATTTCCTAGAATACCTTGTCAATCCCTCCTTAGTACACACGAAACTCACAGACACTTCCTGTCACAAAATCTTATTTATTCATTTCCATGCATTGATTTTACCTACTTCTCCCTTGTGTTTCCCTGACACTCCCTAACACTTCCTAGTGCATTTTGCAAACCCTGACACCTATCACATCTTGGCCGCATGCTTCCTTGACACTATAGCATGCCTTAGCATTGCCTAAAATACCATGTCACTCCCTCCTTAGCACACTTGGGACTCGCTGACACTCCCTGTCACATACTCTTATTCATTCATTTCCATGCATTTTGACCTAGTGCTCGATTGAGTTTCCCTAGCACTCACTAACACTCCTTAGCACACATTGGCACACCTTAGCACTTGGTACATCTTGGCATGCTTCCCTAGCACTCTAGCATGCCTTTTCACTGCTTAACATACCTTGTCACTCCCTCCGTAGCACATTGGAACTCTCTAACACTCCCTATCAAACACTCTAATTCATTCATATTCATGCAATTGAAACTAGTGCTCCCTTGTGTTTCCTTGGCACTCCCTAACACTCCTTAGCATGCGTTGGCGTGACACCCTTGCATCTAGCACATATTGGCATCATGCCTTAGAAATTGGTATGTATTGGCATGCCTAACATGCCTTGGAACTGTCTAGCATGTGTTGGCACTTCCTCGCATTCCCTAACACACCATGGCACTCCCAAGTTGTCATGCCCTCATAGATAGCATTACTTTTTTTGTGACTTCGGAACCCAACCAAGTCACTGGAAGAATAATGTTCTTCCCAGCCCAAAGTCTCCCTTCGTATGAAACTTCTTTGTCTAGCCCCTTATTGCAACCATAGGCTTGCCTCCTATAAGTCCTACCATGAACTTCTCCTAACACACTTCGTCCTTGCGACACTTGGAATTCGCTGACACTCCTTGACATACACTATGATTCATTCATTTCCATGCATTTTGAACTAGTTCTCCCCTGTGATTCCTTGGCACTCGGTAACATTCCTCAACATGCATTGAAACTATTTGACATGTGTTAACACACCTTTTCATTACTTAGCACTACATAACTACCATGCCCTCACAACTACCCTTACTTGTTTTGAAACTGGGGAACACAACCAAATCCTACCTTGATTACAAAAACTTGACCAATTTATGATTACTACAACTAGACTATGTCTTGTTCACGTAATCACTTCTTATAACTCATATTAGACTACTCATGTCCAATCTCAACTCATCCAACTTTAAAAGTTATGAAGACAAGGCTCACGTCCAACTGTGGCCATAAAACTACTAAGCAACATAGTTTACATCTTAACATGCCATAACACTTGGCATGTCTAACAATCTCTTGGCACTATGTGGCACATTTTATCATCCCTTGCATTCCTTTGCATCCTTTGGCACTCTCTATAACACCCTAGCACTCCCTGACATGCCATGGCACTTTAGCATGCATTAGCATTGCCTAACATATAACCTTGTCACTCCCTCCTTAACACACCTAGAACTTCCTGACACTCCCTATCACACACTCTTATTCATTCCTTTCCATGCATTTTGACCTAATGCTCCCTTGTGTTTCCCTGGCACTCCCTAACACTCCTTGGCATGCATTAACACACCCTCAGACTTGGCACATCTTGGCATGTCACCCTGACACTCTAGCATTCCTTGGCACTACCTAACATACCTTTTCACTCCCTCCTTAGCACACCTAGAACTCACTGAAACTACCTGTCACACGTTCATATTAATTCATTTCCATGCATTTGAAACTAGTTCTCCATTGTTTTTCCTTGAAACACCCTGACATGCGTTGACACATCTTGGCACCTGGAACATCTTGACACACCTTAGCACTTAGCATGTCTTGGCATGCCCAACATGCCTTGGAAATTTTTAACATGTATTAGCACTTATGGGCATTCCCTGGTACACCTTGGCACTCCCCAGTTGTCATGCCCTCACCCCCCCACCCACCTAAAAGTAATTAGAATTAAAATTTTAGAGGTGATTGTTAAATGAATTCCTCCAAATGTTCATTTATCATGAATTTGGGGGAGGGAGACATTTTTGTGTAATGAACAGGGAAAGGGGACATAAGGGTGGCATGGATGGGTAGAGAGGTTCAAGCATGGTTTAATGAGATCTATAATTCTAACATTAAAGAATGAGAAGGGGCCTTAGGACCTCATGGAATAGGGGTTAGGGGGATTAGAGGGAAGGGAATGAGAGAAATTGATAGAGGAACCCCCATAATTGTGATAAGGGTATTAGGGGCTCCATTATCAAAACCCATAATCCCTTAACCCATAACCACTAAATTCCCTATGCCTTTAACCCCCAAGCCAGAATCCCTTAACCCCTTGATCTCTTAAAACCTAAGCTACTAACCCTTAACCCCTAACCGCTAACTTATAATCCTCGAACCACCCTTAATAGTCACGACAATGTAATTTTTTTAGGTAGTTTTGGACCACTCCCTTCCCAAAAGTCATTAGAATTAAAATTTAGAGGCAATTTTTAAATGTCTGCCTCCAAATGTTCAATTCTCATGGACTATGGGGGAGGGGGATATTTTGGTGTATTGAATGGGGAAAGGGGACATAAGGGTAGCATGGATGGGTAGAGGTGAGAGGTTCGAACATGGTTTATTAAGATCTATAATCCTAGCATTAGAGAATGAGAAGGGGCCTTAGGACCTCATGGCATAAGGGATAAGGGACCTACAGGAATAAATGAGGGCAATTGATAGGGGAACCCCCAATAGTTGTGATAAGGGGATTAGGGGCCCCACTATCACAATGCATAAGCCCTTAACCTATAACCACTAAATTCCCTATCCCCTTAACCCCAAAGCAATAATCCCTTAACCCCTACACTCACAAATCATAATCCATTAACCATAGAGACTAGAATGTAAACTAACCCTTTCATGCTAGAATGTAGAACTAAATCCATAGAGACTACTAACAGAGCACATATCAGGGTTTTCACTTGGTGTTAAAATGAGTGGTCATCGTGTTCCACACTTTAGATATTGATCATGTTTATGTGTTAATCTCATTTATGCTCAAAAAATAATCTATAACTTAACATCCTTCTCCTATTGCCAATACCACTAGACTACTTGCAAATGATGAGTAGAGCACCAAACATGGCGGGAAAGTAGCCTAGGATTAACGTTCGCAAATTGAATCTTAATAATTCCTCAATTCCTCTTCATGAATTAAACCCCCCCATTTATTCATTATTCGTAAGTTCCGACCCCAGAGCGGAATTCAAATTATTTTATGAGAATAAACCTCCAACAGAGGCCTCAAGACCTTCCATACCGTGTTTATTTATTTCAAACAACATAAATTTTCAATGGATTCCTTTCTCAAAATCACTCATTCCCTATCCTATTCTCTAATGCTTCCATTACCATGGATATCTTAGCCATCAAAACTCACCATTGTTATTCTAGCTAGCCAACCCTATCATAGTGGGCATACATGACCGTCTCAACAAGGGTAAATATAAATATCCCTTCTACCATTAACATTTCGATCCAAAGATGGATTTTTCATACTAATTTACCACAAGATCCCTTCTTGAACTTTGTTTCTTCCTTTGAGAGTGTTTGACAACGTTTTACGACAAACTCCAACAAACAAACTTGTATGATAGAGTCCACATAATAATTAATATGGATCATATAATGGTCTAGCTAATGAGGAGAAACCAAAGTCCATATGATCCAATACATGGTCCTCTTTTGTCAACAATTTGGACCCTTTGTCTCAATATATCTTCTCTTTGTTGGAAAGAGGACATAAACAAGTTGTTCTAGATATTTCGAAATGGAGTACTCTTCACCTATGTTCCTCTCCTTTATGCCACATGTGATGTGAATGCCAATTGTCATCCTCGTGACTTCGAAATTATTCTTTTGTAAATGTCACCGTTGACTACGCCATGAAACCCTCCAAAAAATTCTTAAATGATGGTAGCTCCTCTTCATGTTTGAACCCAGTGGAATGTGATAAGTCATCCAAGATACATCCAAATATTTAATTTGTGCCTTCTGGAATGTGAAATATAAACTCAATAGAAAACATGCATAAAATCTCATAGCTAGGAGCCCCAAATGTGATATGTTTCCACTTGTGCAATTGTGTTTTCAAATATGTGAACTCAACAACAAACCACACCTTAAAATACATTAATATCTCTCAACATGTGAAAGAAAAAGTAAACCCTTACCCTATTCTTCCTTTGTTGGAAATTTTGGATTTTTGTCACAAGATATCTTCTCTTATTTGGAAATAGGACATAAACAAACTTTTAGATGTTTCTAAAGGAGCGCTCTTCACTTATGTCCTTCTCCTTTACAACGCATGATATGAATTGCAATTTCCATATTATTGACTAATATGGCATTCTTATGCTATGACTATCCTTGACTATGCTATGAAATCCTTCAAAATATTCGTAAAGGTTGGGAGCTCCTCTTCATGTATGAAGTTAGTGGAATGTGAAAAGTTATCTGAAATTCCTCAAAACATGTGATTTGTGCCTTGGAAAATGTGAAAGTTTCCCTCAACTGAAAAATATGCATAAAGATTTGTTGCCAAGTGCCCTAAATGCGATGTGTTGCCACTTGTGCAATTGTGCCTCCTGTTGATGCTCAAACTGACACCCTAGTTGTGAAAGGCTCACAAGCTGTCACTTTGGGTCAACTCAGAGTTGTTTCCATTGTCACCTTAGCAACAAATCTTCTCACTTTGGATGACTTATTGAGTCATGGGGGTCCCAAAGCGCAAATTTATGGGGTCTTTTATGTGACTAGATCACTCGCACTACAAACCTTCTTTGCATTTTATCATTCAACATCTTGATGATCCCTATCTTATTGACCACAAATTTTTTATTCATTATTTATTTCATTGCAACACATCTAGTAGATATTGATGGTGCTCATGAGCCTATTTTTTTTCCCTTCTTTATGGAAAAAATATTATCTCCAATGCCAATATTTCTACCTTTGTAAATATTAGTTTTCACTTCTATCCCATCAGGTAAGTATCTTTCATCGATGAATGGTTACACAATAGGAACCTTATGAGCCAATCATTCATGTCATCAATGTAGTGCACACACGACACATGTATTCGATGGTCTATCATAACCAGACACTCTATGATGGGTTTCATAGATACCTAACCTATGAAAACAAGCTACATTCTATTACTGAAACTTGTAAGAAGTGAAAGAATTATATTTTTACTAAGGAAATGGCCATCCATACTAGTTGTAGGTGTAGAATTGTAACTACTCATGAAATTTTAATCTAAATCGCAAGACACAATCCTACTCTACTGCTATGCAAAATTCGATTCACAATTTAGAGCATCAATCACAAACATGTAATGAGAAATAACTCACATGCACACAATATTTTTACAGGGGAAAGAAATTGATAAAAACCCCGTATGCCTTCTTGCATTAAATCAGACGAATAAAGATGTATTGCAATTTCTTGCTCGCTCTTAGCACAACCTACAAGTGAATAACCTATCTCTCTGCTCATTGAGAAGCTCTGACCCAGACTTCATCAATTTCTGCCTCTGCTTGAGCCCCTATTTCCTTGCGCAATTCCTGAGGAATTAGGCGCCTATTATTTAGGAAATTCCTCCAAAATGCTTGCGCAATTTCCTAGGGTTGATCACTTGACCAATACAATTCATGTACACTCAATCTAGTATATAATAATTGTGCACTGCCTTGGAATCTTCACCATAGTTGGGGAACTTGAATTCTATGCATTCACTAGCTATTTTGGGTTGATTGATCAGTTATCTGGATGATCATTGAGTTAGACTGAAGTCCCACTACACAACTGGCCTTCCACTAGTTCCTCCAATAGTTAATACTAGTTTAACTGAAAACAAATTGAAATAATTGACCTTGATTGCTACAAATTAGCATTCACACATGCTTAACTGAATTCCAACTCCTCTAACTAAAATTTACTAAGCTAAATTAGTGACAAGATCCATGTCACCTCAGTTAACTTCCTCTAAGTTTTTCGTTCATGTGGATATCCAATTTTTCTTAATTTGACCAAGGCAAAGTCAAATTGAGATTTTCTTGCTACATTTTTCAACATTAGGTATTTTCATACTCTAGATAATGTTTTCCCTCAACCAAGCATGGTAAAAAATGTTTTTTGTTGTTGTTGTTGATCGCTTCCTTTAGACGAGAATTTTGGCACCCTATAAGAAGATTGTTGAAACAAAATCCACTCATAAGCTCTTCTTCGAGCATATTTTGGTTCATTTTGGGTTGCCAAAGACCATATTTCTTGATAGGGATAGTAGGCTCCTCAATATTTTCTGGTTCAACCTTTGGTCCATGATGGACATCAAGCTTGACCAAATCCATTTCCTTCCATCCCTAGATTGATAAATAAAAAGTACTGGATATGATCATTGTAGATGTCCTTAGAGTATATAATTGTGAGGATCCACATACACATGTTGAAAGCCTTCCTTATTTTCAACAGAAATTAGACATAGCTCTTCATATTTATATTACCCATAAGCCTTTTCAGGTGTGCTTGGTGTCCCAACAATTGACACAAATTGATGTAGCTATATTCATGGAATAAGACACGAAGATACTGTTGAGTCCCAAACTTGCATCTTTCCTATACACCTTTCTAGAATTTTTCCATTCACCTGGACCTCCTAAGTCATCAACATCATTGCATATTAATCATAAAAGAGCATTTAAAGTGGTTTTTAACTATTTTTTGTGTCTTCTGTTTGAATTAGATTTTTTCTCATTGAGCTGCGGAATCTTGTCACTTTCCGCAGCTGCTTCAACTTTCCGCAGCCATTTTGTTAAAGTCTATATTGTAGGTGTCTTCAGGCAATTCAAGCCACATGGGCAAGTTGGAAATGACATGGATATGGACCGAGTCCTATTGGCTCAGTCGAATTCACCAAAGAAGGCCGTGGTCAAATGTAGTCAAGCGATGGTCAACCTAAGAGTCCTACGGTGACAGAACTCCGTTTTTCACCACGTGAAGACTTGCGTGGCCGTTCCTAAATCTCAGGGGACATATCAACACCTGTGAACTGCTCCATAAGCCGAATCCAACGGCCACCCTCCATAGATTTAATCTTCACAGCAGCCATAATGCTAGATTTCTGGACGTGGTTGTTCACGTGTCTTTTATCAGCACAGATTGTAGGAAAGTAGTTATGTCATCCTCTGTTATAAATAATGCGTTCTCATACG
>JAXQQM020085471.1:0-29268 GCA_034641835.2 Pinus albicaulis | reverse complement strand
TATTTTATTGCTACCCTTTTCTGTTAAAATTCACCATTTATCTATCATTTTCTCCATAAACTTCCCATAAGTCCATTGAAATTGATTAAGTAAAGCATTATAGTTGTTATTTTGCATTAAATTTAATTTATGAGTTTTTATGTTAAAATTTGAAATTTTTCAACAAAATTACAGGAAGTCACTACATCCTGTAATTAGTTTATGTTGTGACATGTGGCGTGACAGGAAAATCAAAATAGAAGGCATGAACGTGATCTAGGATGTACAAATATGGTATAAAATCTATTTGCCATCAGATTTGGAGTTCCTGGATATATGGTCAAAGTCGGTCAAACTCAGCCTCTTCAGCAGAGAAATCAGAAGCTATAATGATGTACTTGATCTTTTGCTTAAAGTTAGGAATTTTGAACTAATTCGAACTATGTTGGAATTAGTTAAGATGAAGAAGGAACGAATATAGCCTTCTAGTTGTAAATTTTAATAAATAGGAGGATTTTGATTAGAAAGTTTAGCTAATGAAAACGTTGTAGAAATCAGACTTAAGACTGTAAAAGCGTATCCCAGCACTCTGTTTTGAATGCAATCATTTCCAGAACTTAATGAAAATCAAAATTTCACCAATCACAGTGTTTACGAGTTAAAGTTTTATCATTTGAAGTTATCAAAGTGTGCCATCAGTGCGTGGAAGGGCCCTACGTAAAGATTGGTACACTTTCTTTTACGTTTTATGTTTCATAGAGTTTAGTTTTTCAGATCTGAACAGCGTATTTTATTTCATTGCTTGTGAGTTCATTCATTGCTTGTGAGTTCATTCATTTAACTAGAAGTTCTTGAAATTATTGTTAATTTATGGTTCATAGCAATAGCTTGAAGATTCGATTGCAGAATTATTGAAACAGTCCTTGTAAAAGGTGTAATCGAGCATTGGATTTCAAAATATCTCTATGAACTCTGTTTTTTTTTATGAATTTGATTTCTAGAATGTTCAGTGTGTTATATTAAAGGAGTTTTTGTGAAAAATATCCTCGTAAGAGGATTGAAAAGCTCAGATTAGAAACACTCTGTTTTTAAGATTAGTAGATTAAAATTTGATAATATAAGTGTTTAAATTGTGAAAAGGAAACATATTTTAACCTCTTGTAAAGGAGTACTGAAGCCTGTCACAATTAGACATTTATTTAAACATATAGAACATAACCTTTTAGGTCTAAAAATATTAGATGTGCCTCTAAGACTACTGACCGGTCGACATTAAATGAGTCTAATCTAGCATCCTAGATTGGTCGTTACATTTTGGCGCCGTTGCCGGGGAGGCGCAACTAGAGGAGTTCTAAAAAAAAAAAAACTCAAAACAAACAAAAACATAGATTTAATTTTAATTCTAGAAGTCATGTTTACATATTTCTAGACCTAGGGATGATAAAGGTAGATTTATAAAAACCCCCCATCCAAGAACTAACCCACCATTAGGAGCAGATCCTTTAGAAAGAATTGAACACACAACACCAGCTGGGAAAGTCACTGTACAAGAACTAGAGGATAAACAGAAATCAGGCCAAAGACTTACACTTATAGAACGACAAATTCTATTAGCATACGAAACAAAGAAGAAACACTTTCCTGAATCCTCTACAACAAGAGAAGGCATCAAAACAACTCAACAATCTCTCCTTGAACCTACTGTTATTGAACAAATTCAATTAGGAGAAAAACCAACACAACAACTTCTCTTTGAAAAAAGTGACACTGAACAAGAACTTAAAACAACAGAGGAACCTATCAAAATGGCTGAGGAAGGAGGAGGATCAGCAAGAGGACCTACTCCTGAACAACTTAGAGAATATGAGAGACAACAGGAGGAAAGAAGAAGACAACGAGAAATTGAACTGAAACAAAAACAAGATCAAGATCAAAGAGAGGAGGAAGAGTCAACATTTAAATTTCCTATTCAAGAACCAGGAGAAAATCATGATGAGGAAATCAAAATGAAAAACATACCTCCATCTGTGTTACCAATTTTTTATGGCATGGCATCAGAAGATCCAGATTCATTCTTGTTTGAATTTGACATAGTATGTCGAACATATGGTTACACAGATGATGCTCATAGGCTTAGACTCTTCCCAGCAACATTAAAGGCATCAGCATTAAGATGGTTCATGGGACTAGGTGAGCATGCAATAACTGATTGGGATGGCATGCGAAAAATATTCCTAAAGAAATATCAACCTTATTGTAGATCGAAAGATTCTAAAGATGATATCTTCAGAATGAATCAATAGGAGGATGAAACTTTAGAGGAGTATTTGGAACGATTTGTCTACAATTTACAAAAATCAAAACATAGAACCATGTCACTTGATCTGATTCGAACAATATTTTTGAAGGGCATTCGAGAGGAATACTTAGATGATCTTAACTTGATGGGAAAAGGTGATATTTCCACCTTACCTTTTGATGAAATTGCTGACTTATGTGAAAAGTATTCCAGGAGCAAAGCTAGAAATGGAAAAAGAGCTATATCATCCAAAGCCACAAAATCTGCTTCAGCTAGTGTCACAAGGGCTGACATAGGAAATCTATTAGAAGAATTCAAAACAGACCTATTGAGCACCTTAGGAAATCAAATTGACACTATGAAAGCAAAGAAAAGACAAGAAGAAGAAGATCAATTAATGGTTGTCTTTTGTCCAAAATGCCGGAAGAAACATGCTTTGAAAGATTGTCCTTTAGAAAATATTCAAGTGTGTGCCTTTTGTACTGAAAATCATGATATATTTCATTGTTCTAAAATAAAGATTTTGCAGAATTGTAACTTGGAAGCGAATGCAGATTTGGAAAATATGTATTTCATGGGTGCAAAGAGACCATGGCAGCCAAGACCTCCACCTCCAGGTATGTTTCCAAATAAGAATTTTCAATTTCCTGCACAAGATCAAATGTACGTTCAGAATTCTTGGAATGTACCTATGCCATGGAAACACCAAAATTACCCTCAACAACAATGGAAACCATTTCAACAATACCCATCATATCCTCAACCATACTCATCATATCCTCAACCATATCAACAGTATAATCAGCCATATCAGCAGTATCCTCAAACATATCAGCAATATCCACAGCAACAAGTTGTTCATCCACCCCAAAACATTCAACAAACATTGCCTGCTCCTCCACCAATAAATCCACCCCAATTACAACTTCCATCTAACCAACCTCATAGACCCACTCAGATTCCTGCTCAACCTGTATCAAATCCAAATAATAGAGCAGAAAGACCAGTTTACAGTGTAGATGAGGGACCATCATATCCCACATTACCTTTACAAAATATTGAGTTGAGGTCTGGTAAGGTACTTCAAAAAGAACTTCCCATAGCTTAGAAACAAGAGGAAGACAAAAACATTGAAAATGAAACACCAAACCAAAAGAAACAAAATGAAGACAAGAAAAATAAACAAATCCAACCATTGCAACCACCACCTTTTCCGGAAAGATTGATTCAACCAAGGCTTCCCATATCTTTACCACAGTTTGATGCTTTAGATGAGCTGAAGAATGTCTATATAAAAATTCCACTTCTCCAAGCCATAAAATACATTCCTATATATACTAAAGCAATTAGAGAGTTATGCCTCAAGAAGCCTACAAGAAAAAGACTTGATCCACAAACAATTCACGTTATTGGACACTTAGCTGGCCTTATGTCAAACACTATATCAATGGAAAAGTATGTTGATCCTGGCATTCCCAGAGTCACTACAATCATCAACAACATACCTATTCCAAATACTTTAATTGACTTAGGGGCAGCAATAAATGTGATGACTCTTGACACAATGAAGACACTACAACTGAGAAACTTGTAATACACACCGATTGTTTTAGAACTAGCCGATAGGTCTAAAGTGATTCCTGAAGGAATTTTGGAGGATATAATTGTTTCACTGGACTCTTGGGAGTATCCATTGGACTTTTTAGTTCTTCAACCAAAATCTAATTTAGGAGGTCACCCTATCATTCTTGGTAGACCATGGTTAGCAACTGCTGATGCATTCATAGGGTGTCGATCAGGTAATATGATCATATCACGAGGAACTGAAAGGAAGCAACTCACTCTTTACCCATCAGCACAAACACCAGCAGTAGCAAACAACTTATGGATAGATGATAAATACAATGATAAGGAAGAAGTTCAATCTGTTTTTAGCATCAATAAGATCTATGATTTTCATGAAGACAATAATGATGATTTGATAGAATTGTTCCTTTCTGAACCTGAAATGTCTGAAGAAATAAGAAATGAACAATACCATGCTGCAGATGAATTTTTGGCACAAAATTTTCAAGAAATATGCACACTCCATTCTTTGCAATCATCATTTGAAAACACTTTTCCCATTCAATCTATCACAAACACTCAGAGCAAGACTATAGAGATTAGTCCGGGCAAAACATTGAATATTAGCACTCACCTAGACTTGTCTCAGGAAGAAAAACTGATTCAATTATTGAGAAAGTATCAGCAAGCATTTGCTTGGGACTACACCGATATGCACGGAATCCACCCTGAAACATGCACTCACCATATCTACACAGATAATAATATAAAACCAGTGAGGCAACCACAGAGAAGAATGAATCCCATTCTTCAAGATATTGTTAGAGAGGAATTGCAAAAACTATTGAAAGTTAATTTTATATATTCTATCTCTGACAGTCAGTGGGTATCACCATTGGTAGTAGTGCCCAAGAAAAATGGCAAGTGGAGGATTTGTTTTGATTATAGACAGTTGAACAAAGCAACCCTCAAAGATTATTTTCCACTACCATTCATCGACCAAGTGCTAGACACTTTAGCTGGGAAATCATCATTCTCTTTTCTTGATGGTTTCAGTGGCTATAACCAAATCATGATAGCTTTAGAGGACCAGGATAAGACCACTTTTACTTGTCCCTGGGGCACTTATTGATCCGGATTTATGCAGGAACGCAACAAAATAAACACATAACCATAAATACAGAGATGCAGCGGAAATAACACTTCATTTCATTAATATCAAAGAACTGAAATTTGCTTACAGACAGAATGGGAATAAAACTAGCTAGGGCACTGGTAGCTATCTCTGAGAAGAGATGTGGCGGCTACAGGCCTCTGAACTGAGTTACAATGAGGCTCGAGGGCCTATTTATTATTGAGAAACAATGGAGAACCCTCAACATCCCAAAAAACTAACCCTAGGAGATGAAGCGCCAAAACTATGGGCCCCGTTTGGGTAAATTGGTGTTTCAACTTCCCAGGGACGTAACTTTGGCATACTATCTTCGTTTGACGCACATGATACATCATTAGAAAGCTCTATCCGAGGACTACAACTTTTGTGACGATTTGATGATCAAATCGCAGCAAATTTCATACCCAAAAAACGTCGTTTAGGGCCTCAAAACGGCTCCGGAAGTTCAGGACCCGAAAAAGTTTAGGGCCTCAAAACGGCTCCGGAAGTTCAGGACCCGAAAAGCGCACAAAATAGTAAGTTATTAAAGCCGAAAAAGCTGAAAGGGGAACAATGGTGGGGGCCCAAGTGGAATAGGCGGGTGGCCACCAATATCCACCTGGATCATTCCTCCCCCCTTAGGAAACAATGGTCCCCATTGCGTTGAGTTCCTCCATGAGATGAGGAAACTTCTGCTGAAGTTGGTCCTTGGTGAACCATTTGCCTTGGTGTGGGAGTTGGCCGACTTTGACAACGTCTGATTGGATCTGCTGTTGACGAGTGTTCTTGATTTGCATGTCCATGATACAATACGTGGTGGCTGTTCCATGCGATGCAGGTTTAACTACGGTGGTGTGAGTTGTTCTGCAATGTCCGAGGTGTCCAGTAGAGGTAAAAAGTAAGGACGAAGGCGATCCACATTGAAGACTGGGTGCAGACCAAGGAATGGTGGAATACTAAGCTCGAAGGCATTGTTACCTACAGCCTTGGTGATGGTGTACGGCCCGTATCGGAGCGGGCGAAGCTTGCGGTGAGGTCCGGTGAGGCGCTCCTTCTGCAAATGTAGCCATACTTTGTCGCCCACCTGGAAGTGGTGTGGCACCCGGTGTTGATCATGGCGCTGCTTGTACTTCGCATTGGCTCTGTCCAATATATCATGAACCTGTTGGCGGATGTGTTGAATACGCTCGATGAAGCTACTTGCTTTGTCAACTTCAGACTGGACATGAGCTGAATCGGCCTGAGCAGCTGCAAATGGCATGGCTACGTCAATGGGACATAGTGGCTGGAATCCCAAGCCCACCTGAAAGGGGCTATGGCCAATTGAACTGTGGAGAGCCCGTTTATAACTATGTTGTACATAAGGGAGGCTCTCGTCCCATGTGCGTGGATGCTTTGAATTGTACATGCGCAGAATGTGTACAATCATTCTGTTGACGACCTCTGTCTGGCCATCTGTTTGGGGATGGAAAGCTGTGGACTTGGTGAGCTTTGTGTCCATCATTGACCAAAGGCTGGACCAAAATGTGCTGAGGAACCTGCTATCTCGATCTGATATGATAGACTGTGGGATCCCAAAGTGCACCCATACTCGTTCAAAGAAGAGTTTAGCAGTAGCTTCTGTTGTGATATTCTTCTTACAGGCCGCCATAATGGCCATCTTCGAGAATCTGTCAACGACCACGAAAACACAGTCATTGCCATTCTTAGTAGAGGGCAGGCCCGACATGTAATCCATGGAGATGGATTCCCACGGTCGACTAGGGGTAGGTAGTGGAGAATATAGGCCTTGCTTCTTGATGGTCGGTTTGGCAATGGCACAAGCAGTGCAGGATCTGATGTGCTTCTCGACATCCTTTCGAAGGTTCGGCCAATAGAAATAGTTCTGTAGTATTGCTACTGTTTTCTCGACCCCGAAATGCCCAGCGACTCGACTGTAGTGTGCTTCCCATATCATCTTGGCACGCTCGCTTGAAGGAACACAAAGGTGTCCCAGGTGACATAAAAGTGCATCTTGGTGGTGAAAATTTGGAACTTGCGTGCCCCCCAAGAGTGCCTTGTAAGTGTGGCCGAATTCAGTGTCCCTCTCATAAAGAAGCGGCCAATTAGAAGTCTCTTGCCCACAAGAGTTAAGCACGGTGGTGAGCACCACGATCGGTGGTCGACTGAGGCAGTCTGCAACATTATTAGTGCTACCCTTCTTGTACTTGATTTTCAAATGAAACTGTTGCAGATATGTGGACCACTTCTGATGGCGATCATTCTGCAACTTCCCTTGTGTGTGTATGAACTACAGGGGCCGATGGTCTGTGTGGATGATTGTTTCCTTCCCCAAAATGTAATGCTTCCATTGTCGACAGGCTTGCACAATGGAATACATTTCTTTGTCATAGGTGGGATACTTGCGAACTGTCTCGGACAATGTCTCACTGTGATATGCCACTGGATGTCCCTGTTGAGTAAGAACTGCCCCAATAGCATAGTCAGAGGCATCTGTCTCGATCTCAAATGGCTGCTGCAAGTCTGGTAAGGTGAGCACTGGGGCAGAACAGAGGCGATTTTTCAATTCTTTCAACGCCTTCTGTTGAGGTTCCGACCAAAAGAATTTTGCTCTCGCTCCTCCTTTGGTGACTTGACTCAAGGGCCAAGTGATATGAGAGAATCCCAACACGAATATACGGTAGAAATTAGCAAGACCCAGAAAGCTGCGAAGCTCTGTTATAGTAGTCGGGGCTGGCCAATCCCGAATGACTTGGATCTTGGCTGGATCCACATGCACCCCCTTTCATCAATAATGTATCCCAGATATTGGACCTGGGTCATGCCAAACGTGCACTTCTCCAAATTGGCACACAACTTGTGTTGCCGCAGTGTTTGGAGGACTTGTCGGATGTGATGAAGGTGCTCTTCCCAAGTCTTGCTAAAGATCAGAATGTCATCCAAGTACACCACTACGAATGAATTGGTGAATGGCCGCAACATGTCGTCCATCATCCTCATGAAGGTTGCGGGAGCATTTGTCAACCCGAAAGGCATGACCAGCCATTCAAAAAGGCCTTCCTTAGCTTTGAAGGCAGTCTTCCACACATCAGAGGGTTCAATTGGTACTTGGTGATACCCAGACTTCAGGTCGATCTTACCGAAATATTTTTCACCTTGGAGTTGGTCCAGAAGGTCATCAATCCGTGGGATTGGGTACCTATTTTGGACAGTGATCTTGTTCAGCGCCCGATAGTCAATACAGAGTCTCCACATCCCATCCTTCTTCTGGAACAACACGATCGGCCTCCCACGGGGCGATGAACTTGGTCTGATGTGACCTTTCTGCAACAGCTCCTGAATCTGCCTCTTTATTTCATCATTCTCAAGAATAGAGCGCCGATAGATCGGTCCATTGGGTAGCGGCGCACCTGGGGTCAGATCAATCGGGTGCTTGACCTGACAGTGCAGAGGAACCCCTGTGGGTGAGGTGAATATGTCCCCGTACTCCTCCACAACCTTATCCATTTGTTGTTGTTGTGCAGAGGAGCCCTGTCTGGAGGTCGTGGCCACGGTCTTCTTCTTGCCCTGGGGGCGGATCATCAGGAAAACGAATTTCCTGGTTTGGGAAATGAGCTTACTGCATTGTTTTGCAGTAACCAAAGAGATAGCCGCAGGAGGTGGTACCTCTGGTATCCTGTACAACTTACTTCCCAAAGTAACAATAACAGCACGAGGTCGAGACTCATACACAGCATGACGCTTCCACAAGTATGGTTGTCCTAATAATACATCAGAAACATCAATAGGAGCAACGCCACATAATACCTCATCCGTGAAGGGCTTGATGCTATAGGGAAGGCGGCACTGCTGGCTGACGCGGAGATCTCGTCCTTGGTGAAGCCACCCGATGGTGTATGGATGTGGGTGAGCTGTGGTCGGCAAGCCCAACCGCTTCACAGCGTCTGCTGAAATGAGGTTCTTTTGGCTCCCATTATCGACAATGAACTGTACAGGGGAGCCCTTTACCCACATCTGGGAGTGGAAGAGACGTTCCTCCTCCTCTGGATCTTCCGGTTCCTCCTTCTGGACCTTTGTAGTGGCAACGGTGGCGTTGGGCTCCGCATCAATAATCTGTTTCCCTTTTTCATTCCCCTTTTCAGGTTCTGATTCGGAGTCGGATTATGCATCTGACTCAGAAGCTCATCTCGGCCACTAGCGACTGCTTGGCCCGACACTCACTTGTGTTGTGAGTGGAGCTCTTATGGAACTCACACCACTTTCCCATGTCCTTCTTTGGCTTTACGGTGTTGTTCTTTTCTTGTGGCTTTGACAGGTTGTCTTTAGCCGCCACGCTCTGTCCTTTGTTCTGCGGTTTGGAAGCACCTTTTCCTTGCTTTTGATTCGCAGATCCAAAGTCTCGCTTCTTCTGTTTGAATTTCTGCTCAATCTTGGCAGCATACCGGTATGCCGTACCAAGTGAGGAGATGTCGAGGAACTCCATTTCCTCCTGAATGTATCTGTGCAGACAGTTGCGATACTTTAGCACCAGATGTTTCTCTGAATCTTTGATACCCAACTTTGTGCACAGGGTATGGAACAGATTCGTCAGCTCATGCACATCTTGATCCCTTTGTTGTCGCAGCGTGGTCCATTGTATGTACTTGTCCTCATAGATCCCCACGGGATAGTACTGTTCCTTGACTGCATCTTGGAAAGAATTCCAGGTTGGTATGGCCGAGAACAGAGAGGGTTCTGTCTGGTCCTTGTTCTCACAGTAGGTTTCCCACCAGTCCTTAACATGGGGGGTAGCTTTGAGTGCAAAATAGCTAGGCACTGGTAGCTATCTTTGAGAAGAGATGTGGTGGCTACAGGCCTCTGAACTCAGTTACAATGAGGCTCGAGGGCCTATTTATTATTTATAAACAATGGAGAACCCTCAACATCTAAAAACCTAACCCTAGGAGATGAAGCGCCAAAACTATGGGCCCCGTTTGGGTAAATTGGTGTTTCAACTTCCCAGGGACGTAACTTTGGCATACTATCTCCGTTTGACGTACATGATACATCATTAGAAAGCTCTATCCGAGGACTACAACTTTTGTGACAATTTGATGATCAAATCACAACAAATTTCATACCCAAAAAACGTCGTTTAGGGCCTCAAAACGGCTCCGGAAGTTCAGGACCCGAAAAACTGCTAAAAATAGTAAGTTATGCCAAAACTGAAAAACTGAAAGAGACAATGGTGGGGGCCCAAGTGGAATAGGCGGGTGGCCACCAATATCCACCTGGATCACTTATGCCCATAATGTTTTACCATTTGGACTTTGTAACGCTCCAGCTACATTTCAGAGAGCTATTCTAGCTATTTTTGCTGATTTAGTTCATGAATGTGTTGAAGTTTATATGGATGATTTTTCGGTTTATGGTAATTCATTTGAGCATTCATTAGAAAATCTTGAAAAGGTTTTGAAGAGATGTATTGAAGCTAATTTGTCCTTGAGCAATGAAAAGTGTTTTATGATGCTAGATGAAGTGATAGTATTGGGTCACTATATTTCTTCTCAAGGCATTAAAGTTGATCCAGCAAAAATTCAGATCATTGTCAATTTACCAATTCCGAAGACACAAAAAGAGGTAAGAAGTTTTCTTGGGTATGCAAGCTATTATAGACGATTTATTGAACATTTTAGCAAAATGGCTCTACCTTTGTTTAAACTTCTAGCAAAAGATACACCATTCAACTGGAATGAAGATTGTCAGAAAGCTTTTGAAACACTCAAACAAAAACTATCAACCACACCAGTCTTAAAAGGGCCTAACTGGAGTCTACCATTTCACATCTTTTCAGATGCATCTGACACTGCAGTAGGTGCTTCTTTAGGCCAAAAAGAAGAGTCTTTCAATTATGCTATCTATTTTATCAGCAAAAATCTAACACCTGCAGAATTAAATTACACAGTCACTGAAAAAGAAATGTTGGCAATCATACATGCTGTAAATAAATTACGACACTATATCACTGGTTATGAGGTTTTTGTACATACTGACCATTCAGCCATTAAATATTTAATGAATAAACCAATCACTAATGGCAGAGTTACCAGATGGATGTTATTACTACAGGAATTTCATAAGGAAAATAAGGTGGCAGATTTTCTTTCTAGATTGCAGAACTCAGGTGAGATTGTTCCGGTTGAAGATTCTTTTCCAGATGAAAATCTGTTTGGAATTTCAATAGTAGATCCATGGTATGCTGACTTGGCCAATTATTTGTCCACAGGAAAGACACCTCCACATTTTACTACAAAGGAGAAGAAGAGGCTGATTAAACAAAGTGCCAGATATTCATGGATCAATGGAGATTTATTTTACACCGGTTATGATATGATTATTAGAAGATGTGTAAGAAATGATGAAATAATTGATATTTTAAAATCTTGTCATGACGAACCATGTGGTGGGCATTTTGCAGCCAAGAGGACAGCATTCAAGATTCTCAGCCTTGGCTACTATTGGCCATCTATTTTTAAGGATTCCAAGAGGTATGTGAAGAGTTGTGATAGTTGTCAAAGAATGGGTAGACCCACAGCTTCAGATGAAATGCCACTTCAGCCCCAAGTACATTTAGAGCCATTTGAGAAATGGGCTCTAGATTTTGTAGGCCCCATCAATCCACCATCAAAGGGAAAAAAGTACATCCTAGTATGTACTGATTACGTAACAAAATGGGCAGAAGCAAAAGCATTAGTCCGAGCAACAGAGCAAACAGTGGTAAACTTCCTATTTGAAGAAATTTTTGTAAGGTATGGAGTACCTAGGGAGATAGTCACAGATCAGGGTACTCAATTCACTTCAAAGTTAGTCCAAGATATCACAGAAAAATATAAGATCAAGCACCGAAAAAGCACACCTTACCATCCACAGGCCAATGGCCAAGTGGAGTCAACAAATAAAACTTTGGAGGGGATTCTTACTAAAACAGTATCAATGAACAGAAAGAATTGGGAAGAAAAACTCAAAGATGCACTGTGGGCTTACAGGATTACGTGGAAAGACACTACTGGATTTACACCATATCAGTTGGTGTACGGAAAAGAGGTACTGCTTCTTATCGAATTTCAAATACATACTCATAAGATGGCTGCAGATTTAGGAATTGATCTCAGTGAAGCACAAAAGGAGAGAATTATGCAATTAAACCAGTTAGATGAGATGAGACAGCAAGCAGAAGAGAGAACAATCCTAATGCAGAGACAGAGGAAGCAATGGCATGATGCACACATTAAGAAGAAGCAGTTTAAAGAGGGAGACTGGGATTTACTCTTTGACTCTAAATTCAGAGACCATAAAGCCAAATTTACAACACATTGGATGCGCCCATATGAAATAGTTGAAGCATGTGACAATGGATCAGTCAAACTTACAACAATTGATGGAGAAGGCAAGACCTTTACTGTCAATGGTCACAAGCTGAAACTCTATCATAAGCCCATAAGCAAGGAAGATTTTATTGAAACAATATATCAGCAAAAGGAGGTTGAGATATCACAGCCTTCAGCTGTGATATCTCTACCTTCATTTCAATTTCTTTTGTTTAAAAAAAAAAAAAATTAAAAAAAAAAAACATAAAATAAAAAAAATAAAAAATAAATAATGGTTTAGATGTGAAAACCAGACTCTGGCACACTCTAAACCCGAATTCTTACTTGAAAACCAATCATTTGGCTGGTAAGAATTCTTTGTTCTACTTGTTTATTGTTTTTCATCAATTCAATAATGACTTGAGGACAAGTCAAACACTTAGTGGGGGAGAAGAATTAATGGTTTTTCTCTTTGGTAGAAGAATCAGTGATTTTTCATCTCCTCATTTTTAAAGCTTCAAGGAATCTGTGTCAGTTATTCAGTATTTCAATTCAGTTGTTCAGAATTTCAATAAAGAGCTATTTTTGTTCTAATTAGAAGGACATGTTTAAGCAATAAGATTTGCAGTGGGACCTGTTCAGAAGACTATGTCAACATTATCAATATTAGAGGGACCTGTTAAGGACTGCATTAAAGATACATCATCAATAAAGGCTACTTCAGAGGGACCTGTTCTACTTCAACAAAAGATACATCATCAACAAAGGCTACTTCAGAGGGACCTATTCTACTTCAACAAAATTTTCAAAGGTTGTTTATTACCAGAATTCGAAGGCTACATCAACAACAAGGATAAAAGAAGCTGCATAAAAGATGATTCTTCAGATTTTAAAGGGACCTGTTACATTCATTTCAAAGGGACCTGTTTTGAAAAATAAAGATGGTTCTTAAGATTTTAAAAAAGGACCTGTTATACTCATTTCAAAGGGACCTGTTTTGAAAGATGAAGATCAGTCATACCTGTACAAACAGATCAGTCACCTGTGCAAGCCAAATCAACATTCTGTCAGTCAACAAGTGTAAAGTATTGTTGAAATTTTCATTTTTAACATTTAAATTCTTAAATTAGTTTAGTGTTCAAAAATGATAATTATTATTGCTTGATTATCAATTTCGAAAATCCCTATATCCATAATCTTTGCTTCCTATATTATTCTATTTCCTATTTCCATTCATACCTTAGCCTATTATTCTATTCCCATTCATTTATACCTTAGCCTATTATTTTATTCCCATTCATACTTTAGCCTATTTTCTATTTCCTATCCTTATTACCCTCTTCAAATCCGCTCTTCAAAAAATCATCATTTTTAAATACGCCCTCTGTCAATAAAGGTACCAACAAAGAAGTGGTCTGTATGGACACTCAATGAAGAGTCAGCTCAATGGTAAGACATTTGTAAAACGCATGATTACATTTCATTTCAACAGACGGAGTTATAAAAACGATGCTCTGACCCAAATTCATTTATGGAGTGGAATGTATCTGTTATCATCACACGAATTATATTATGATTATGCTTTTATAAATCACTACTCCTTTGTATTCATAACTTGAATGCACTGTCCGTCCCTGCAAACAAACTCATGACCAATTTGAATGCGCTGTCTGCAATTTGAATGCGCTGTCCGACCCAAATTCATAACCTTAAGACTTTGTTCTCTGCGTATTGTATGATACCAAGCAAGTTGAGGTCGGTTGTTGAATTTTTAAGTTCATAGAGTGGTTAAAGAGTTAATTTTTAGACTCTGAGTTCTTAAGGAGGGCCGAGATAGCATGTGTGGTTCCACTGAAGAAAATATAGCAGACAAGTTATCCAGGGTTTTTTTTTCTACGACCGCCCAGAATTTGAAGAATAGCACAGTGAAGAAAATTAGAGGAATAGCTCAGGAAATTAAAGAAGGCAGCTCAGAGAATTGAAGACGCTAACCAGGTCAGAGAAACGCAGGAGAAGAGGTAACCACTTGAAAACCTTGATAGAATTTTTTTTTGTGAAGCATAGAAAAGGGGTTAAGAACAGAGAATTTTTTTTAAAACAGAGGAAACAATGACCAACAGAGTGGAGCCCGAAACATTTGATAGACTGAAGTATCACGAGGACTGTGTCAAAATTCTAGAAGAAAAACATTGGTTGCCTTTCCTACAGAAATTTAATGGGAATAATGAAGAGGTCACGAAGCAATTTGCATTTTCCTTCAATGGAGAGAAAGATCTAGTAGGAAATGTCTCTTTTAGAATTTCAGAAGATATAATAGCACAAACCTTGGAAATCAGTCCTGAAGGAGAGAAGTACTTCAAAACCAAACAGTTCAAGGAAAAATCATGGACCCAGTTCATGTCCAGGTCAAGGGTTTCTTCAGTTAACTGGAAGAAGGGTGTCCCAAGAAGCTGGTTAGTGCATCCATGGGATGAGATGGTGTATATCATTCAAAAATTCATTACATGTGAAGGTCGTTATAGTATTGTATATCTCTATCACATAAAACTTATGTTGCATTTGAAAGGCCAATGCATTATCAATCTACCTTATTTCCTTTTGCAGAGTCTGACTAAGATGTCAAAGACTATTCAGAAGCACAAAGGTAATGAAGACAAGAGTTTATATCATTTTGGCTTGATTAAAATACTAATTGAATCTGAGTTGTAGAGAAGAGGAAAAACATGGAAGGAATTCTTAATTGATAATCAAATCAAAGAAAGAGAAGAGGAACAACAGAAGCAAGGAAGCATGGAATTGATGATTGATGTTGATGAAGAAATCCCTGAGCTTAAATCAAGTAATATTCCTCAACCGAGCGGTAGTGTAAGAACAAGAAGGCAAAAGCAAGAAGCTGCTAAGAGAATTGAAAAAGATAAAATCTTCACTACCTATAACAGAAGATCAAGGAGGATGAAAAGGAGTCAAACACAAGATGAGCCACCAGAATAGAATGCAAGCATACCAATGGAAATTGAAAGTAGTGAGTCAGTACATGAAGCAGAAATGGAAACTGGAAGAAATGAGAAAGAAAAGGAAGAACCAACACCTACAAATAAGAAGCAGAAAAGGTTAGAAAAACAGATTGAAAGGCTGAAATAAGAATTGATGGAAGCAAACATGTTAGAGAAGGTTATCAAGAAGGAAAATGAAACGCTGAGAGCTCAAAGCAAGAAAATACAACAGAAGAATGAAAAACTAAAGAAAAAGATCAAGGAACTGAAGATTGATCAAACTGAAATAAGTAATTGGGCAATAAAATGTTATACTCAGAAAAAGAGTCTCAAGGAAAAATATAAGAAGTTAAAACATCAGTCTCAAGTTCAGAAGAATGCCAGAGTTCAGAGGAATGTGGATATATTGTTACAGGCATAAACAGAGTTTAAGGGGAGCACATCAGGATTAGCATGAGGACATGCTAAACCATTGAGTTTGGGGGAGATGTTGGTACTATTTTATTGCTACCCTTTTCTATTAAAATTCACCATTTATCTATCATTTTCTCCATAAACTTCCCATAAGTCCATTGAAATTGATTAAGTGAAGCATTATAGTTGTTATTTTGCATTCAATTTAATTTATGAGTTTTTATGTTAAAATTTGGAATTTTTCAACAAAATTACAGGAAGTCACTACATCCTGTAATCAGTTTATGTTGTGACATGTGGCATGACAGGAAAATCAAAATAGAAGGCATGAATGTGATCTAGGATGTACAAATATGGTAGAAAATCTATTTGCCATCGGATTTGGAGTTCCTGAATATATGGTCAAAGATGGTCAAACTCAGCCTCTTCAGCAGAAAAATCAGAAGCTATAATGATGTACTTGATCTTTTGCTTAAAGTTAGGAATTTTGAACTAATTTGAACTATGTTGGAATTAGTTAAGATGAAGAAGGAACAAATATAGCCTTCTAGTTGTAAATTTTAATAAATAGGAGGATTTTGATTAGAAAGTTTAGCTAATGAAAACATTGAAGAAATCAGACTTAAGACTGTAAAAGCGTATCCCAGCACTCTGTTTTGAATGTAATCATTTCCAGAACTTAATGAAAAGCAGAATTTCACCAATCTCAGTGTTTACGAGTTAAAGGTTTATCATTTGAAGTTATCAAAGTGTGCCATCAGTGCGTGGAAGGGCCCTACGTAAAGATTGGTACACTTTATTTTACGTTTTATGTTTTATATAGTTTAGTTTTTCAGATCTGAACAACGTATTTCATTTCATTGTTTGTGAGTTCGTTCATTGCTTGAGATTTCATTTATTTAATCAGAAGTTCTTGAAATTTATTTTTAATTTATGGTTCATAGCAATAAGTTGAAGATTCGATTGCAGAATTATTGAAACAGTCCTTGTAAAAGGTGTAATCGAGCATTGGATTTCAAAATATCTCTGTGAACTCTGTTTGTTTTTATGAATTTGATTTCTAGAATGTTCAGTGTGTTATCTTAAAGGAGTTTTTGTGAAACATATATTCGTAAGAGGATTGAAAAGCTCAGATTAGAAACACTCTGTTTTTAAGATCAGTAGATTAAAATTTGATAATATAAGTGTTTAAATTGTGAAAAGGAAACATATTTTAACCTCTTGTAAAGGAGTACTGAAGCCTGTCACAATTAGACATTTATTTAAACATATAGAACAGAACCTTTTAGGTCTAAAAATATTAGATGTGCCTCTAAGACTACTGACCCTGGTCGACATTAAATGAGTCTAATCTAGCATCCTAGATTGGTCATTACACATTCATTGGGCTATGGAGTCAAGGTAACTTCAACAAAAACATCACAGCCTATCTAGCATGGAAGTCAAGGAATTTGGAGTTCAAATCAGGGAGTAAAACATATTGAACAGTGAAACACATAGTCAGTTTGTATATGAAGGAAGTTAGAGCATTATGAATGAATTCTAAGTATCATAAACAAACACCACTGCAAATAGAAATATTGAAGAATTCCATTAGAAAAATAATGGATAAGAACTCCTCATGAATCTTGAGTTGTCTAAACAAAACTCTGTATTAAGCTAAAAAAACCATTACATACAAAACACAGTCTTTGCTAATAAAAATGTCCAACCCTTTGTATTTCGACCTCATGCTCTTTATAGATCATTTACAATATAGGATTCTCTTATCCTCCACTAGAGACATCGAATTCATAGTGTTTTACACCTTTCCTAATAATGAAACATGATATTTATTACAAATTGACAGCTAGAACCCTAATGAGCAGTCCTATTCCAAATAAGACTAAAACTCTTTAATTTCCTTCCTAACAACCTTATCTAGTCTTCATTACATCTTATGCCACTTTATTTTCCATGAAGTCGAATTTGGACGATGATTCCCAATTTGATGTGAAGATTATGTTGATGATGCTGCTCTCCTATAACCTAGGAAATTGTTTCCCTGTTTTTAGGCTTTTGATTTTCTTTGACTCCTTGGGACATTATGACCATTTATGAACCATGTTATAAATTCCATTTGTTTCCAAGAATTAAAACATATGCCTACAATCATCTCCTTGTGCTATCTATACAAACTTCAAATTATGCAAAAGATTGAAAACAGACCTGCGCTACGAAAGCAGCACAGTCTCGTAGCACTTTTTGTAGCGCAGCGTTTTAAGTCATTTTCCTTCAATGATTTGGATTCTTTCCTTCAGGATGGTTTTCATCTTCACTTAACATTTCTTTCCTAGAAGTTTCAGGTCAAAACACATAAAAATTCCCTTCAAAAATTGACAAGGAAAGGGTGAAAATGCTTTCCATTTGCAAATTATTCTTGTTTTTTTTTCCTGAACATTAGGTCTTGGGACAGAGCCTATATCTCTTCATCCATGATGTATTTTGATAAAATAAGGGAGGTATGTGTATTACATTATGTCTTGAATAAAAACCTATTTTTGATTTTTGAAATACCTCTCCTGCTGTCCAAAAATTGTCTTTGAAAAACATGTGTAAAACAGGAAAATTTTGTTTTCTGAAAATAGGGCTTCAAAGAAAGTCTCGTCTCTCCAAACTGATAAAAATTGTGAGAAACATGAGAGAGGTTATTGTAGCTGGGGATGTTATGAAGACAAACCTCTTTCAGAATTCCAAAATACGTTTGCATGTGGCCAGAAACTGATCTTGAAATTTACTGCTAAACAGTCATGTACAGGACATTTTGTAACAGTAGTTTCGTAGCGGATTTTAATTTATCAATGGCTCCTACATCCTAATGAATTTGAAGAAACTGAGAGCGGTTTTTATAGTTAGGTATGTTAGAAAACAAAACCTCTTTCAGTTTTCAAAATTTTGTTTTCAGTTGCCCAAAAACCCCCTTTGAAGTTGACTACTAAAACTGGAAAACAGAGTTTTTTCTTCATGACTTTCAGTAGTTTCGTAGTGCAAATCAGCTTTTTTGAACTAGCTGCGCTATGAAAGTAAGGTTTATTGGCTAATTTGAAATTTTTTGACATGAAGCTTTAGGAAATTACTCACAAATGGAAAATATGAGTATTTGATCATGGAATGGACCTAGAAGGACTTTATTTGAACTTAAATGATGACCTTTAAACTTATAAAAGCTATGACCTACCCTTAACCAAAACTTAAAATGACTTTCAGACCTATTTGAGACCATGATCAAAAACATAGTTGACACAATGATGTTTTGAGAATTTTTGGGTGATAACAACCCCCTCGAAGTGGCTTATTTATAAGGCATCGATCTCTCTATTTCTTCTATTTTTGGAGATGGTTTCATAACATTCACTCCTCTAGGCTCTCCTCAACTCTCCCTTCTCCAGCCTCTCTTCTCCTCTCTTTCTCCTCTCTTCTCCTCTCTTCTCCAAGCTCACAAAAAACACAACAGTGAGGAAATGAAAGGGGAAAGACACTTTTATTCCCTTCATTGTATCCCTAACCAAACTTTAACCCACCCAAAACCCCAATTAAACCAAAAAAAAAAAGTGGAGTCGCACAACGGAATCGGCCGATGGACCATGAAACCGGTCGGGATCCACTGAGAGTCTGCTTCGATCCACAACGGTATCTGGCCCTGGAACTACATCTCGAGAAATCAAAATGCGGATTGGGTCGAACGGTTCCCACAGGATAGGAATCGTTCTTCCCAACTCGATCTGCATTTTGGTTTTTCCGTGACACAATTACGGGGCCAGATCACCGGCATTTTCGTATGGGACGTGGTTCTGAGGTTTGGGCCGGGGGGAGCATTTCCTGCAACATTGATATAAAATCGCATCTGCTGCATTGATTTTCCCTTTAGGGTTTTTCCGGGGATTCTAGTCCAAAACATTTGTGTTCTTTTATATGTGTGCATTATTTCTCAATTTCTAATTTATTTTCTGCAATATTTACTTATAATGGTGAAGATTGTAGTATTGAGATATTCATTATTTGTCATTCATTAATTACCAAAAGACAAATAAACTGCATCAATTAGAGGAACAATTTCTGTTTTATTGCAACCGTGGAATTTTCACAAGTTGGAAGGGTCGTACCCCAACGAGAGTTCAAGTAACTATTAGGAGGGAGGATTTGATGAGACTTAGTTTAGTGAACATGTATTATATTTATATTTTTCTATTTTGTACTTTATTTCTATCTCTTTTAGGTGATTTGGTCTAAACTGATCAATTACCCACTCTATTATATTTTATTGGAGACAGTGGTCAACCATGATCACTATCCCACATGTTTGTACTCTATATATATTCCTTACTACAAATGAGTGTACAAATATGTATAGTTTCAACACTCTTCTCTCCAATATTGACATACTTTCTCTCTATTTTCCTTTTTTGTGTGAGTATTTTCATTGTTGATATTGATCTAGATTGGATTACTATATATTTTTTCAACTATTTCAAATCTTTCAAAGTGGAAAAATTGGAGAAATCAACTTGTGGGAGTAGTTTTATTGGCAAGATACAATTTGAAGAATTAGGGTCTAAAACATTTCGGGGCCATTTTGTGGCCTTAAATTATTTTTTTTGGGAAAAAAATTTCCTTCATAAGCTTCAAACCTCATGATTTTTTTCTATGTGAAAATTCGGAAATCTGAATCCTACTGCAGCGACTGATAATATTTCTTCTATTTGTTAATTTACCGAAACAAATTATTTCAAGTTATCTACGGCAAACATTGAAATACATACACTGCAATCTTCACAAATTAATTACTGTGGAAAATCAATGTAAGGAAAATACTAGCACAACAATAAACACATTAACACAATTATTTTTGGACAATTGTCCTCGGAAAAACCCAATGTCGAAAAACTGGTGCAACAGATGAGGGTTTCTTTTATTATTCTTCAACAAAATCTCATGTACAATATACGGATAGCAGAATATAAGAAGAATCATTGAGAGAAGTTTTACAAACAAATTTCTTTGCTTTGCAGTGAATTTATGACCCCTGAGAGGACTTGTTGCCCTCACGCTAGCCCCATTACATCACCCTTTGCGCAATCCTTGCATCACTGCCTCCTGGCTGGTGATCTGTGTCCCTCTTTTGCGATGCCTCTTCCTGTCGTTTCCTACACTCTCTACTATTTTCGATACCCTCTCTCTCTCTCACCTGCAACTCACCCTCTGATTTGATTTCCTCTTGCCGAACTTTGGCCAGTGAGAAAATCGATATGATTGGGCAACTGAGTTTAATTAATACCCTTTAATTATTTTAATTTCCTAAGTTTAGACTTAGGCATCAATTAAAAATAATTAATTATTTTTATTAACTGTCTTTAGGTGGAATTTCCCAAAACGATTTCTTGGTTTTGTGGAATGCATATGTCCTAGCATCCCTGTAAAATCTTGAGGCTAGAGTACATTCGATGCTACCAAAAATCAACACTCCCTCTTAACGAGTAATATGCTCTAGTAATGCAACCTGCTAAAGCGTCACCCTGACTCTGTATCATCTCTCTCTGCGTTGTTGATGTCTGACATCACTGCCCACCAACTACTGTGAAAACGCTGCATTTTTGTTGTTGTTGACCCCACATACTACTGCCAACTACTTTTTTTCACTGCAACTCCCTCTCATCAACTGTTTCTACTAGTGAAACAAGTTCTCTACCATGCCCATTTGCTTCCTAGACTGGATGAACTTAGCTCTTCCTAGAGCCTTTGTGAGTATGTCTGCTAGTTGTGTTGGGTTTGTGTTATATTCTTTCCACGACTGAGCACACGCGGGGGGGTAAGAGGGGGGGCGATAGCCCCCCCTTTGCGCTGGGCGCAACGGGGGGGTCACAGGGGGGGCAGTAGCCCCCCTTGTCGGGGTTCGGGGCAGTGCCCCAACAAAAAATTTTGGTCCTTAATTTCCGGCGGGTAGTCCGCGTCCATGGTTTTGTGCATGGTTTTGCACATGGTATTGGGGTACGATGGTTTTCGGCCCCTGGTATTTTTGTAGATCCGGTCAAGGGAACTACGGTTATGTTCTAATCCGGGGTTTATGGATTGGGGTTTATGTATGCTTCGGCATGTATATATATGTGTGTTGTAACACTAAAAGGAATATAATGAAAAATCAAGCTGGTCGTCCCGATTTGGGATCCAGGGGAAAATCTCTGTGTTTATCTGTTTTATGTTTTATGCTCTCGCTATTGTTTATTTTCTGTTATAAGATTCGTGTGTAGATAATTTATGTTTAGGGTTAAAACCTACATTTGGTATCGGAGCTGTTTCAGCTTCAAGGGGATGCCTTTGCTGCTGAGGGTTTTTAGTTCGGGCCTAAGGTAGACCCTGTTCAGTGGGAGATCTGCGAGATCGATTCTTGCGGTGAGAGAAGATGGCGAGCGGCGGAAAGATAGAGATCGAGAAATTTAATGGTTAGAGTTTTGAGTTGTGGAAGCTCAAGATGGAGGATCTGCTGGTGGATAAAGATCAGTGGATCGCGGTAGATCCAGGTACTAAGCCAACAGGAATGTCAGATGAAGACTGGAAGAAACTGGATCGGAAGGCTAAAATCACAATACGGTTGTGTGTCTCAGATTCAGTATTGTTGAATGTATCTGGGGAAGCTACGGCGAAGACCTTGTGGGAAAAGCTAGGGACTTTGTACCAATCTAAGTCTCTGGTGAATAAGTTGTTCTTGCGGAAAAAGCTGTATAACCTGAGGATGAAGGATGGAGACTCGGTGACAGAGCATCTGAACGCCTTCAATACTGTGGTAAGTCAGCTGTCGTCTGTTGATATTAAAATCTCAGATGAAGATAAGTGCATCGGTTTGTTGTGCTCTCTACCAGACTCGTGGGACAGTCTGGTTATTGCAATAGGTAGCAATACAACTACCTTGAATTTTGATGACATTGTCTCAGCCTTGCTGTCGGAGGAAATGAGACGGAGAAATATGGAGGGTCATAATGGAGATGCCTTATATGTACGAGGAAGGTCCCAGAACAGAAACAAGAATAAGGTTTCGAGTGGGAGATCCAAATCTAGAGGGAGATCTAAATCTCCTGGAAAGTTTGTAAAGGTGTGCTAGAAATGCGGAAAGGAAGGACACTACAAAAAGGAATGCAGATCTAAAGCTCCTGAGAAAGGAAAGGGATCTGATGAAGCTCCTTCTGCAGAGGCAAAAACCACCTCGGATGATGGTGGGGATGTGTATTTGGCTTCTTCTTCAAATACACATGTAGATCATGAGTCATGGTTGATTGAATCAGGTGCATCCTTTCACTTCACTCCCCATAGGGAGTGGTTCTGCGAGTATGAGAAATATGATGGTGGTGATGTCTTCCTAGGGGATGATAGGAAGGCCAGAATCGTCGGACGTGGAAAAGTCAAGCTAAAGCTGCAAGGTGGAAGGATTAGAACACTTCCTGGTGTTCTGCATATTCCTGCATTGGCCAGAAATCTGATTTCGGTAAGCAAGATGGATGATGCAGGTGTAAAAACAGTGTTCGAGAAAGATGCCTGCAAGATGGTTCGGGGAGCACTGGTATTAATGCGGGGAGTTCGGACTGGAACTCCGTACAAGCTACAAGGTAGCACTATTATTGATGGGTGTAACAGTTCTATGGTTCCTGAAAGTGGAGCGGAAAGCCTAGCTGTCTCTGGAGAAAAGACCATGCTATGGCATCAAAGGCTTGGACATATTGGAGAGAAGGGCTTCCGGATACTGCATAGAGATGGTATGGTAGAAGGTATGTCTAATTGTTCTCTGGATTTCGATTTCTGTGAACATTGTGTATATGGGAAGCAGAATCGGGTGAGTTTTCCTTTTGGTGCTAAGAGGGCAAACAAGATATTAGAACTTGTGCACAGTGATGTGTTTGGACCTGTGTCAGTTCCATCACTGGGAAAGTCTGTGTACTATGTTTCATTCATAGATGACTTCTCAGGGAATACATGGATATATTTCTTGAGGAAGAAATCTGAAGTCTTTGACAAATTTAAAGAATTTAAGGCTCTGGTGGAAAACCAGACAGAGAAGAAGATAAAGGCGCTGAGGACAGATAATGGTGGGGAGTTATGCAAGAATGAATTTGAAGAGTTCTGTAAGAAGTGTGGTATAGCACGACAGAAGACTACTCCATACACACCTCAGCAAAATGGAGTTGCAAAAAGAATGAATAGAACACTGATGGAAAAGGCAAGAAGCATGCTCAGTGGTACTGGGTTAGGACAAGAATTCTGGGCAGAGGTAGTGGAGACTGCATGTTACTTAGTTAACATATCACCTTCATCGGCGTTGGAGGATAAGACTCCACATGAGGTATGGACTGGTAAGAAACCCTCTCTTTCACATCTAAGGGTATTTGGATGTGATGCATATGTACATGTTCCAAAGGAGAAAAGGACCAAGTTGGATAATAATTCTGAAAGGTGCATCTTTATTGGGTATAAGGATGGTTTAAAGGGTTACAAGCTTTGGAACCCAGAAACAAGGAAGGTTGTGTACAGCCGAGATGTGGTGTTTAGAGAAGTGAAAGATATTGTTAAACATGAAGTCCTACCAAAGGAACCTGAGAAGATAGATTTTGAGCTAAAGGAGGATGAATCAAACTCTACAACAGAAGAAGACTCAGAAGATGAAGAGCCACAAACTCCATCTTTGAGAAGATCAGTTCGGGAAAGAAGGCAACCAGAAAGGTATAGTCCATCTGCTTTCTGTTCAGGTTTTGCCTTAACTATAACTGATGATGAACCCATAACTATTAGGGAAGCAGTAGATTTAGAGGATGGAAAACTCTGGAAGGAGGCCATGGTTGATGAAATGACATCTTTGCACAAAAACGATGCATGGGATCTGGTGGAGTTTCCGGCTGGAAGGAAGCCCATTGGGAGCAAATGGGTGTTTAAGAAGAAGATGAATGTAGAAGGCAAGGTGGAGAAATACAAAGCTCGCTTGGTAGCGAAAGGTTATTCCCAGGTGCCGGGAATTGATTTTGGTGATATTTTTTCTCTTGTTGCCAAAGTCACTTCTATTAGATTACTTTTATCTGTTGCTGCTGCATTTGATTTTGAGATAGAACAGATGGATGTGAAGACAACATTTCTTCACGGAGATCTAGAAGAGGAGATCTACATGAAGCAACCTGAAGGTTTTATGGTGAAGAGTAAGAAAGAACTGGTATGCAGGTTGAAGAAGTCTCTGTATGGGTTAAAACAGTCACCAAGGATGTGGTATCAGAAATTTGATACCTATATACGGGGAATTGGCTTCACCAGAAGCAAGGAGGATCACTGTGTTTATTTTAAATTAATTGGTGACCATGTTATTTATTTGGTCTTGTATGTGGACGATATGTTGTTGATTGGAAATGACAAAGAAATTATCCAAGATTTGAAGACCCAATTGTTCTCCAAATTCGACATGAAGGATCTGGGTGTTGCAAACTATATTTTGGGCATGGAAATTAAAAGAGATCGGGCAAAGAGGAAGCTCTGGTTAAACCAGAGGAAGTATGTAGAGACTATATTGCAGAGGTTCAATATGCAGGATAGTAAAGCGGTGAATGTTCCTATTCCTGTAGGTGTAAAGCTGTCTATTGAACAGTGTCCCAAGACACAAGAAGAAGAGGAGTATATGTCCCGTGTTCCATATGCAGGTGCAGTGGGTAGCCTGATGTATGCAATGGTCTATACCAGACCAGACATTGCACATGCAGTGGGAGTATTGAGCAGGTTTATGGCAAACCTAGGGAAGGAGCATTGGACAGTAGTGAAACGGGTTTTCAGATATTTACGTGGCACTAGTGATTATGGCTTGTGCTACCAGGGAAGACCAGGATTGGAAAGAATGTTAGACATTCGTGGTTTTGTTGATGCAGACTGGGCTGGAGATCTGGACCAAAGAAGATCTACAAGTGGGTATGTGTTTAGCCTATTTGGAGGCGCAGTCAGTTGGATGAGTAAAAGGCAGTCTGTAGTGGCTCTTTCAACTACAGAGGCAGAATACATAGCAGCCACTCATGCAAGCAAGGAAGCAGTTTGGTTGCAGAGATTGTGTTCAAGTATGGGATTGGTACAGCAAGCTATAAGGATAGACTGTGATAGCCAAAGTGCAATTTTCTTGGCTAAGAACCCTGCTTATCATTCAAAGACAAAGCACATTGATGTTCAATATCACTTTGTTAGAGATATGGTTAAGGCTAAAAGGGTGTTGCTGGTAAAGGTGGACACTTTGAAGAATGTTGCAGATGCATTAACAAAGTCTGTGAGCACTCAGAAGTTCTCTTGGTGTAGAGAGACAATGGGTGTTGAAGAATTGGGCCAATGACTAAGCTCTCTTGTGACCCCCTGTGGAAAGAAAACAACAAGTGGGAGAATGTTGGGTATGTGTTATATTCTTTCCACGACTAAGCATGCGCGGGGGGGTAAGAGGGGGGCCGATAGCCCCCCCTGTCGGGGTCTGGGGCAGCGCCCCGGCGAAAATTTTTGGTCCTTAATTTCCGGTGGGTAGTCCGCGTCCATGGTTTTGTGCATGGTTTTGCACATGGTTTTGGGGTACGATGGTTTTCGGCCCCTGGTATTTTTGTAGATCCGGTCAAAGGAACTACGGTTATGTTCTAATCCAGGGTTTATGGATTGGGGTTTATGTATGCTTCGGCATGTATATATATGTGTTGTAACACTAAAAGGAATATAATGAACAATCAAGTTGGTCATCCCGATTTGGGATCCAGGGGAAAATCTCTGTGTTTATCTGTTTTATGTTTTATGCTCTCGCTATTGTTTATTTTCTGTTATAAGATTCGTGTGTAGATAATTTCTGTTCAGGGTTAAAACCTACAAGTTGATCTCCTGTGGGGACATACTGCAGCTGTACTACCCCACGCTAAACACAGTCTCTGATAAAGCGACATCTGATATCAATGTGCTTCGACCGATCATGAAATACTAGATTCTTAGAGAGTTTGATACAACTCTAATTATCGTAGTAAACACTAGTCACTTCCATCCTCTTCCTGAACAAACTCACAATCATCTTTCTAAGCCATGTAGATTCACACATTGTTGTGTTGGTCGCCATATATTTTGTTTCTGCCGAGCTCAGAGCTACTAACTTTTTCTTCCCGTTGCACCAAGAAATTATTCCTGATCCAACGCTGAAGCAATACCCAGAGGTATTTTTCTGGCCTACTGAACTACTTGCCTAATCTGCATTTGTGAATGCGCTCAATTTGACGTCATCTCCTCAGGTGTATTTCAACCCATATCTGAATTTTCCACACACATATCTAAGAATGTGCATAGCTACTGCCCAATGCACCCTTTTCAATTCCACCATGAATTGGCTAAGGGTGTTGACAATGAAACAAATGTAGGGCCTAGTTTTGACCAGATACATGAGCAACCCAATGAGATTTCTGTACAAGGTGGGGTCCACTTCCCTATCTCATGATGCATCTATTTTCTTCCATTTGGTGATCATATGCATTGCCATGGATCGGTAATCCTGCATTATGAATCTCTTTAGAATCTTTGTAGCATATCTTCCTTGCCCAAGGAAGATCTCTCCATTCTTCTTCCAAACTTCCAACCCTAGAAAATAATGCATCAACCCCATATCCTTCATGTCGAATTCTACTTCAAGTTCTTCTTGCAGTCCTTTATGAGCCCTGATGACCCTGTTAAAAATAATTCATCTACATATAATACTAGAATAAGTGGCTCATTCTCCACCATAATATAGTAGAGATTGGGATCAACATCACTCTTGATGAATCCCAACTGCTACAAGTAAATATCAATCTGACCATACCATGCTTGGGTGCTTGCTTGAGCCCATATAGGGCTTTCTTTAACCTGCATACATGAGTTCTCTTCTCATGAGTCTCAAAGCCCTTAGGATGTTCTATATACACCTCTTCTTCTATCACCTTGTTTAATAATGTTGTATTTACATCCATCTGGTGAATATTCCATTCCATCTATGTTTCTATGGATATAACAGATATGATAGAGGTATATCTCGCCATTGGGGCGAAGGTCTCCTCATAGTCTATTCCTTCCTTTTGTGTGTACCCCTTTGCCACAAACCTAACCTTGTACTTCTCTACACTACCATATGCAACGTACTTGATCTTGTAGATCCACCTTGATCCTACAACTGATCTGTCCTCTGGTTTAGGTACCACTTCCCAGACATCATTCGTCATGATAGAACTATATTCTTCTACCATGGCATCCACCCAAACTTGGTGTTACATGGATTACTAAAAATTGGATGGTTCTTCAACCTGTGCTACCAAGGCTGAGTACCTCTAAGGGTATCTATGATGTCTCTTTTTGGTTCTAGGAGCTCCGACAAACTCCTCTATGTCCCTTAGCATCTATCGTACTTCCCTGTTGCTTCTACCACTAGTGGTGGGAGGCTCAATCACATCCTCCTCCTGTCCCTGTTGTTCCATCTGCTGAGAACTACCTGGATCTCCTTCTCTTGAGGAAATACTAATGCTAGTCAAAATACTCGATCCTAGTGTCTATCCTCCTACTTTTCCTTCCTACTACCCCTGCTACTGTTGGACTAATGGATCTTCTGCTGGCATCTCTCGAGATTTCCTGAAAGCTCTATCTTCCATGAACTTTGCATCTCGCCTTACTACAATTTTCCTGTTGCCTGGAATGTAGATTCTGTATGCTTTTGAGTTCTCGATATACCCTATGAGGTAACCCTTTTATGGAGTCTGATCCAACTTACTATGCTTCTCATCTTAAATGTAACAATATGCCACACTCCCAAATATCTTGAAATGACTCACCTCGAATTTTCCCCTGTGAAGACCCCTTCATGCATTTTCTTCCTCAATTCCTTATGAGGAGTTTTATTTTGGATATACACTGTTGTGTTGCATGCCTCTACCCATAAGAATATAGGCAAGTCATGGTCATATAGCATAGCCTTTTCCACCCTGACGATTTTTCTATTCTTCCATTCCTCTACTTCATTCTGCCATGTATTGTATGGAGTTATCCACTCACTTTTGACTTCCTCTTTTGTGCATAAATATGTGAATTATTTATCCATATATTCTCCACCATTATCTAAATGCAATACCTTTACCTTTTTCACTTTCATGTTTTCTACGAGAGCCTTTAACTCTCTAAACCGATCAAATACCTCATCCTTGGTCTTTAATAAATAGATTCAAGTTTTCCTAGAGTGGTCATCAATAAAGGTGACAAAGTAATTGCCACCACTAAAAGTTTTCGTGGACATTGGGCCACAAATTTTTGAGTGTATCAATCCCAATATGCCTCTTGCTTTATTGTCACTTTTGGGAAAATCAACCTTAGTGTACTTCCCTAGTACACATCCTCTGCATACATCAGCATCCTCAGTGCTCCATGGTGTAAGTATCCCATTCACTTGTGCCATAGTTCATTAAGTTCCTTTTCACCATTATGATTACTACCTATCAA